>CM076570.1:836649001-836974501 GCA_034641835.2 Pinus albicaulis
TTAATTAGTTGAATAAATATATTAAACATTTTATAAATAAATAAATAATAATAATAAAAAATAATTAAATAAATAAAAAAGAAAAAGAAAAAATTAAATATTCTAAGTCAAACTAGCCGTTATCTTAATGGCTAGTTGAACCATTTCTACATCTATTCAAACTTAATGTTCGGATCTGATGTCTCACATAGTCCCGATAACCATACTGGTTGGTTCAAAACTGCGGATCTGATCTCTCACATAGTCTTGATGATGAACCACACTGGTTGGTTCGAAATAGTTGACCATGTTCCATTGCTTGTGATTATCACCGAAAGAATTTTACAAATTTATATGATGGATCACAGAAGGTTAAATTCCAAATAAATCATATTTCTTAATTTTTGGTGATGACATTCAACAATACAATATTTTATTAATTGGTTTATTTTTGTGATGAAATCTTTGTCTTTATTATTTGTTAGTTTAATTAAACTATAGATGAATTTATTTGGGATTAATCACATCATTATGATTTCGTCCAAGTTTTGAACCAACTAATGTGGTTTATCCTCAGGATAAGGTGGAGAAGTTAATCGATCTTAATGAATAAATAGTGAGATGCATCATTGTATTTGTTAGTTTAATATATATATATATATATATATATATATATATATATATATATATATATATGATTTTAATATAATAAAAAACTATGTAAAATTGAAAATATGGAGAAAAAAAAAACTATGAGTCATGAAATTGGAAATAATAAAAAAAGAAAAAAAAAGAAAAAAAAAGAAAATAATAAAAACAAAAAATTAGTAACTAATAGAAATGGAAGTTATTAAACAACCCATAATAAGAACTCATCCAATCACCTTACAAATAAATAAATTTAAATAATAATAAAAAATAGTAAAAAATGAATTCTCAATGTTAAACGATGGATAAGTGGTAGAAGTTTTTGATCAAACACAAACTAATACACATTCAAAGCAAAAATAGTAAAACATGAATTCTCAATCTTAAACTATGGATAAGTGGCAAAAATTATTCGTCAAATACAAACTAATACACAATTTAAACTATGGATAAGTGGTAGAAATTTTTGGTCAAACACAAACTAATAGACACAAAGAAAAAATAGTAAAACATGAATTCTCAATGTTAAACTATGGATGAGTGGCAAAAATTATTGGTCAAATACAAACTAATACACAGTTAAAGCAAAAATGAAAACACAAACTAATACATAGTCAAAGATAAATTGAATGCAAACTTGGCAGGACTCCATCTTCATCATATCACCCCAATCATATAGGCATAGAATTGAACCGGTAACTTCACCCGATCACCACGTATCCAAGACCCCGTATACTTTCTTTATTTAAAATATTATTTATATATATTTTTGTTTTATATTTGTATATTTTTTTCATTTATAGAATAATTTTTACCATAAATTTTTATCCTTCACTAGGTCATTTCAATTTTATTGTTATTGATTTTACTAAGCTTTACTATATTTCTTTTTATTTTCATTCTTTAATATTTAAATCCATTAATTCATATAAACTAGTTTAGTTAAAAAAAATATTGTAACTTACATTAACTTTTGACTATTTATTATTATATTATTATTATTTTCATTTTTTACCATTATATTATTAATGTTTGTAGTTAATTTTTCTCTTTATCTCTACATTATTTATTTTCATGTTGATATCAAACTCTCCATTTTAGTCATGACTATGAGCTACACTGGGGTGGTTCCAAATGGTCGACTTAATAATCTAAATGTGATTTTTTACCAAAATGCTTTGTTGAATACAATATGAATCACAGAAGCCTAGCTTCATAAACATTTTTTGGAATCTAAGCTTCTGTGATTCATCATATAAATTTTTAAAATTCTTTCCGTAATAATCACATGCAATGGAACAAACCAACCAGTGTGGTTTAAATAGATGTAGAAATGGCTCAACTAACCGTTAGAATAACGACTAGTTTGACTTTGAATATTTATTTATTTATTTATTTTTAATTTTTTTTGAATAAAATGTTTAATATATTTATTCAACTAATTAATCAATTAATTAATTAATTAGTTAGTTATTTAACCAATAGGCATAATAATATGTATAAATGTATATATCTCTTATTTTATTTAATTGATTTAATTATTTAATAATTAATTATTATTATTAATACATAATTATAAATTATTTTTAATTATATATTTGACTTATTAGATTATAAATCTTCTGGGAAATCACATGAGAATTTTAGGACCAACGCGTTTCAAACTACCAACTGTAATTCATCATCAGGATAATGAAGATTGGCTGATCAAACAAACCTATTTATACCAGGAGGAGAGAAGCAACGGTATAAATAGGTTTGTCTGATCAGCCAATCTTCATTATCTTGATGATGAATTACAGTTGGTAGTTCGAAACGCGTCGGTCCTAAAATTCTCATGTGATTTCCCGGAAGATTTATAATCTAATATGTTATGGATCATAGAAGCTTGCAATCTCATATATATTTGACTATTTATAAGACCAAAGGTCCAAGGAACAAAGAAAATTATAACCAACGCCTATCAAAGAATCATACAACAAGCCAAATATATATATATATATATATATATATATATATATAATAATAATAATAATAAAAATAAAAATAAAATAAAATAAAAAAGAGCCTACTGAATGGTCTGGCAATGTCCGCCTGTTGTTCATTCAGGGTACCATTGATAAGATTGCTAGGATCTCTAAGAAGCATAAGGTGTCTTCATATTTCAAGCCCCTTAACATGATTCACAGTTCTCTCAAATCAGTTAAAGATCCGATTGAACCCAGAGATGGAAAAGGTATCTACATCATCCCTTGTTCCTGTGGGATTCCTTACATTGGTAAAACTGGTCGATCTATTAATCAAAGAATCTGTGAGCATGCTGCTAACATCAAACATATAATATCTCGTTCGTCTGCCTTAGCTGAGCATGTAGAAAAGACTAACCATCATGTTTGCATAGAAGATGCTAAGGTCATTGCTAGGATTCACCATTTCCATCATTATAAATTGAGAGAGGCCATTGAAATTGATAAAAAACCTGTTAATATCAATAGAGATGACGCCTGGAATATTAGCAGGTGTTGGATACCTGCCTTATATTCTTGATTTATTTATTAATTTTTATTTTATTTTATTTTATTTTTGTTATATATATATATTTGGCTCGTTGTATGATTCTTTGATAGGTGTTGGTTATAATTTTCTTTTCTTTGTTCTTTGAACCTTTGCTCTTATAAATAGTCAAATATATAATTAAAAATAATTTATAATTATGAATTAATAATAATAATTAATAATTAAATAATTAAATCAATTAAATAAAATAAGAGATATATACATATATACATATTATTATGACTATTGGTTAAATAACTAACTAATAAATTAATTAGTTGAATAAATATATTAAACATTTTATTTAAAGCCCCAAGGGTTAGCTCAAGTGGTAGTGAGCCAATACGTGGGTCTCTCCGTTGAGAGAGGTCACGGGTTCGATCCTTGAGTCCTTTGGGGTCAGGCGCCGAAAATTTGCCGAACGGTTTACCGCACGTACCATCCAGAAATTCTGGGGAAGAAATTCTGGGGAAGTACGCCCGGGTTTCCCGTGAGCTTTCCCCTCGTGAAAAACATTTTATTTAAAATAATAAAAATAAACATAGTACTGATGATGATGTGATTATTATTGAAAGAATTTTACAAATTCATAAACATTTTTTAAACTAAAATTTAATACTTACAATAAACTTACAATATGACAAGATCTTAATCATGGATATTCACCCCTATTTTACCATGGATATTATGAACTTATAATTAGGCTTTGTTACAATACCATAGACCAATGCCATGGCTTATCAATACCACATGCCCAAAAACCATAACTCATTTCAAAATCAAAATATTTTATTTTATAACATTTTTTAAATTAAATCTAAAAGCAAAAATATATGGGGGAGATGTTGAACTAGTGTAAATGTTTCTAAACATTTACATGTGGACTCAATTAGAAAATAATAAAAAGGTTAAAAGTAATTGCTTGGAGAGACATCCAACCTAACCCAGTATGTAGAGATGTTGTAATGTAACATAAACATTTTGATGTGTTCAAAATAAAATAAAATAAAATAAAGTGATAATGATAATTATCAATACTTTTTTTTGACTTGGTCAATTTATATAAAACTAAAACTAAAATATAAAATTAATAAATATAAATATAATTAATAAAGACTCATCTTAACTCTCCATCTGCAAATCATCCAGAGGGATCAAATCTCTTTTAAAGTGAAAAGAGATTTGATCCCTCTAGATGCTTGGTAGATTCATAGTTAAGATAGATCTACGCTAGTTCTAGGGTTTTCCATCCTCTAAATCCATTTTCTTCCTAAGAGTTTAAGATAATCATCAATAATATTCAAAGCAAAACTATAACATAAATCAAGTGGAGTATACATTTTTTGGTCACCTTCTTTCCCAAATAGATCTCCTCAATACTAGAGTATGTGGTTATTCTTCTTCTTATTCTTGTTTTTTTGTAAACCCTTATTATTTATCCTTCAATTCAAAAACTATATTTTGTAATTCTTCATCTAATCATAGGACAACTTATTAAACAATATCTTTGATTTCTCTAACTACCACATCTTGGATATACAAAACATTAGTCTTTTGGTTTCAAAGCTTATAAGCTTTCAAACCATATTTATAGTCAATAAAGTTACACTTCTTAGCTTTATTTTCCAACTCACTTCTATTTTCCTTTGGAATGTGTGTATAAGCATCACAACCAAATATATTGAGATGTTTAAGAGATGGTTTCTTACCAATCCCTACCTCATGTGGAGTCTTTTCATCCAATGTTAATGAGGGTGATCTATTTACCTGGTAAAACATAGTACTCGCTACCTTAGCCTAGAATTCAAGTCCTAACCTAGCACCTCTCAACATGCTACTAGATTTTTCCATCAACATCTTATTCTTCCTTTCTATAACTACATTCTACCTAGGTGTGCATGAACTAATTTTTTCCTTGATATACCTCACTTCTTACAAAATTCCTTGAACTCAATCTCGTAGATTTTTCCACCATTATTAGTCCTTAGTACCTTAAATTTATTTTTTGTTTGGTTTTGAGTCTCAAGCCTTAAACTCTTTAAATTTGTCAAAGACTTCAAATTTCTTCCCGAGGAAACAAATCCATGTATTCCTCAAGAATTCATTTATAAAATTAGACATAGTACATAGATTTACCCAGTGATGTAAGCAACATATATCCTACCACATCATTGTGCACCAATTGTAATATTCCCTCTACCCTCATAGCACTAGAGAAGAATCTTACCCAATTTTGGTTCACATATAAGAAATGCTCATAGAAAGCAAAATTCAGAAATTAATTGAACATAACTTCTACCATAGCTTTACCATGTGGTACCCCAAGGCCCTACTCTCTGATACTTCCCAGTGTTTGATGCAACAAGATAATATTCTCTCTAGAGACTATACATTTTTTTTCCTTCTTCACCTCTGCTCTCAAGAATAGTTGAATTGTTGCACCTGTCACTAATAGTGATTCCTAGCGGCTCATACAAAGTTCCAATTTGAACTCCCCTCGCCAATACCTTTTCTCCTTGAACCATCTTGCAAGTTTCCTTTTCAACATTATTTTTACACCTATGTCACTCATATTCTAATCAAATTTCTAATCAATCCTAAAATGTGCAAAAAACTAGGTTGTGTTCTAATCCTTCCATCATGTGCTTCAACTTGAATTTTCCTCATCATATGATTCTGGTTGTTGATTCATCTTCTAGGTAGACATCATCTTGTATTTTCATACTCGCAAAACCACTCCATATGAGGAGTCATATGAAAATATGCATGAGTCGATTAGCCACGCCTCACAATTTGAATGTGCGCTTGAAGAAATCAAGTACACATCCCCTTCGTCTAAAGAGGTTTTCAATTCTTTAGAAGGAGCATCATCAGATCCCTTCCCTCTCTCAACACTTTTGGATCTACATTATTCTTGTAAAGCCTTTCTTTTCCACATCTATACAACACCTTTATGATTTCTTTTGGAGATTTAGATATTCCTTTAGATTTAGATCTCCAACTCGTTATAAAATGTAACTAGTTTCGGTTTTCATAATTTGTACCATTATGTAAAAAGAAAAGAAAATAAAAATTATTATTATGCTTCTAGGCAAGCATGTTCTTCATGCTTCTAGGTTTTTGAGTCAAGGATTCAAAGTCCTATTTGGACCTATTGTAAAAGAAAAAGAATATATATATATCTTTGTATGTGTGTATATTTTGGGTCAAAAACCCTCTAGATGCTAATTCGGCCTATCTATCAAGTCGTCCCTTCCCCAAAGGACATCTCTACTTGCATCCTATCTAGACAATATAAATAGAGGGAAGTTTGAGCTCATTTATGAATTGTGGTTTGAAATATCTCAGAAAAGACAAAGAAGAAGTGGAGGGATAAGGTTTGAAAGAAAGGAGTTCTTCTTGAGCTGGAATTTGTGAAAGTTCTACCTTGGTACATCTCTTGTTGTTGATCTCTTGATGATGGATTTGTTGTGCAGAAAAGGAGGTTGACTTGGCATCTAGGGGTTGAAGTTTTCTGTGGTTATGGGTTTTGGAATTCTCATTTTTTAATCCACTTTTGTAAGAAAATATTTTTTTTGGGTTTTCCCCTTAGAGGGGTTTTGCCGTAGCTTGGAGCCTACATGTTATCTTATTTTGGAGCCTATATCTTGTCTTATTTTGTTTATGTGATCTTCATGATCATGTTATGATAATTGTTTGCTGAAAGAATCTTAATACAAATTAATAAAAATACATCTAATTTCACAAGAAATTATCAAAGAAAGGAAAATCTAATCTAATCGTGAGGCCTCCTGATTTTCCAACATAGTTTTGGAGCTCAAGTGGCTTGAAGAATTTTGAAGCAATTTCGATGGACTAGTTGTGATTCGAAATTTTTAAGGAAGTCAAATTCAGTTGTCTTTTCTGAAGCTATTAAACAGTAAATTGTGGGATTCAAGTTTCTTTTGTATGGAATTGATTGTGATGCAATCCAAAGATGAATGATCCTCCTTTACATACAAATTTGTTCTTGAATTCTAGGCATAACAAGTAATTCAAAGTTTTTCCTTGATATGAATACGAAGTATTTCCTTTACCAGATGTGAGTATGTGATAAGAACATACTACTAGTTGTTACAAGTTATGAAGTAACACAAATAGTAATGAAAAATGATGGATATGAGGCTCCTGTCTGAAGTACTATAATTACCTTTGGTATATGATCTTGACTGTAGTTTTTATGGATCGCAAAGTATATTTTTTTGTGAATCTCGCTTTGTTTGGATGAATCATAATTAAATATTGTGGCATGAAATTGCATTGCTCGCACTCTGTGGATTCAGAATACGTACTCAATGGTTCATAGGTATTTGTGGAGACACATATAAATTCTAATTAGTTCGCATCATTACATTGACTAGTTTGATATGAAAAGCTTGCACTCAACTCTGTGACACGATGCATCATGGATTGGCATCGCTTTGGCATCTATAGTTCGTTGTGTAATCACGATGGCTCGATAACAAAGTATCAAATCTATGGATGCATTTTTCACAACAATGACTTGTCGAATTTATGTAATTTTCTTTTTAAACACTCGCACTTATTTGATATGAAGCTCACATCGTATGAATTCTTTGCGGTGGCTTCTCCATTGTTTGTGCCATAATCTATGGTTAATTATAGAAGTTCATTTGAATTCCATATAAGAAGAAAATCCAGATTATGGGGTTCACTATTGAGGAGTCAACATCTATATAGTGATATTTCTCACTATATTGTTTGCTCTTACTCGATATGAATTTACTTATGGATTGCATCAACAATAATTATGTGGCTCGTTGTTTTGGCTCGTTGTTTTGTATGTTTCATTGTGGTTCATATGATGGCCCACATTTATTTATAGTTCGATGACTCACACAATGATGATATATGTGTGGTGACTCGTTCATAGGCTCGTTCTTGACGATCATAGCATTGTATCATTGCTTCATACATTGCAGTGGCTTGAAGGTTCCGTGTCTACACAAGATTACACTATAGTGGAATTGCTTATGCATTCATGGCATGTACTTGTCAACTGGGGAAGGCATTAGTCAACGTATCATTGTGGAACCTCCGTTACTCTATGACACATAACTATTAAACAATGGCTTATGGCTCTCTTTACTCATTGGCTTGGTTCTACATAACAACATAGTGAGATATAAGTTCTCTCAATGACTAGATGTCCTCTCACTTGTGATGTACAAATATAGTATATAATGATGTCAAGTTATGAAGTGTTATCAATAGGCCTTGAGATTTCATATCTATACATAGAAGAACAATGGATTTCAATATGAAGACTACATGTTTAGAAAGTACACTTAATCTGAAGTACCTAAAGCACATGTCTGAAGCTCAACAAACGTTCTGAAATTGAAGAAGCTAAGGTACCTATGTTGAAAATAAACACTTATTGAAGAAGTGTTGACACACGAAAAAGGATTGTATCCTTGCAAAGAGGAAGGGATGGTAAAAGAAACATAATGAAGGCTATCAAAATTATGGACGAAATATGAAAATGATGGAAGAAAAAAGCAAAGAAACACTCGTGCTTGTTGATGAATACTTGAAAATGATGAGTGTGATGGAAAGAGGGAATTGTAAGGACCTCGATGGACATGATGTTGAGGCTTCCATCTTATGAGTTCATTTATGATTGAAAGCTAATCAGAACCTTGTTGCAATGTTAAGATAAAGCATGCAAAAGAATGTTGACTTCCGAGGGGGAAAGTAGCAGAATTTGACATGACACTTTGAATAGAGGATATTATAATTTGACAAATTTGTTCATTTGCTTGGGATATGGCTTAGCTCCCTGAAAAGACATATTGCAAAAATATGTGAAAATGATGGAAGGAAAGTATGCATGATGATACTAATCAACATTTGATGTGATCCCTTAAAGGAAGTAAGCAATGCCAACTTTAGGAAGAAGGTTGGTTAGGACAAAAGGAATCTGATGGAAATGATATTGAATCTTGTTGATTGGTTCATTCCATAAACATGTTTATTGATAATTTATATCACGGAGAAATATTCTAGTTTATTATGAAGAAATATCATGTGAAAGGTTGTTGATTTATAAGGAAACAAGTAATTAGAATATGGCCATCATAATGAGGTAACTATGATATTGATGATTTGGTATTGGTTATCCAATTAAGATATGGTTCTATTACTTGGAATATTGTTGCAAAAATGCATATTAGAAGTTGAGGCTAGTGCATCTACAATTGTTTGTTTTGAAATCATTTCAAAGTGTACATGGATGGAGTGGATGGATTTGGCAATCCTTGGAGGATTATATGGCCAAGATGTCCACATCATCTTGGGATTGAAAGGTGGCATTACAAAAATATAATCTGATGTTTATGTTTCGATGATAATGAAGATCACTTTCATGATTAGAAGGAGTTATGTCTAGTTGTACTTTGATTGCTCAATATAATACCTTTGATGACTAGAGGAAAGTAATATGAAAGGTCGATGGCCTGAACCCTGGCACAAATTGAAGAAAGGTTTGGTTCCATTACATCCAGAAAGATAAAATCTCAATATGATGAAATGCAAAGGGGAGGAGGAGTCATGCATCTACTGCTTAAAGATATCCATGGAGAACTAGTAGTTGATGTATTGATAAAGACACGTGGTTATGTCTTCCCAATTGAAAGGGAGTAATGAATCTCCTCTATGTTTGAGAAGGAGCAAGAATCTATTCTATGATCAAGAGGGAATGAGGATCTCCTCTTTGGTTAAGAGGGAGTGATGTTAAGACAACATATTCTCCATGTGTCATGAACTAGGTCAAGACTAACAACCGTAAGTCTAGTGAAGGCAACAGGGAGGAGAATGGAGGATTGGATAAGCATTTGAGATTTCCTCAAGGATAGATAATCCGAAATAGGAAGTAGACTGACACTCTTTGAGGATTGGATAGGTATCCAAGATGAGTGGTTGAAGAGGAGAAATATTATTTGAGGATTAGAAATCTAAGAAAAGAATAGTCATAAAAGGACATATCTAGTGAAAATCTGGATGGGGTATGTGCCTTAAGAGGTAGCGTGGTGCCTCACATAAAGCCACCCAACATTATTCTCTAATATAGATAAAGCTTGCCTGCTATTCCCTTACTATGTTGACAATGTTGGTTATGACTTTGATGCTTAAAAGACAATGTATCAATCTGACCCTTCTTATGAGAATATTTCAGTTTGATAATATCCTTGTATCAAGTGTACAATTACGAATATATCCCTAGTTAAGAGGGAGTGTTGGAAAATGTAACTAGTTTCAGTTTTCATAATTTGTACCATTTATGTATTTTATGTAAAAAGAAAAGAAAAATAAAAAATATTATTATTCTTCTAGACAGGAATTTTGAGTCAAGCTTCTAGGTTTTTGAGCCAAAGAGTCAAAGTCTTATTTGGACCTATTGTAAAAGAAAAATAAAAATAATTTTTAAATATGTATTTTTTGGGTTAAAAACCATAAACTAGATGCCAAGTCGACCTACTTGTCAAGTTGGCCCTACCCCAAAGGACATGTTTATTTGCATCCTATCTTGACAATATAAATAGAGGGAAGATGGAACTCATTTCGACACACAAACTTGATGAATTGTGGTCTGAAATATTGCAGAGAAGACAAAGAAGAAGTGGAGGGCCGAAGTTTGAAAGAAATGAGTTCTTCTTGTGTTGGAATTTGTGAAAGTTCTACTTTGGTACATATCTTGTTGTTGACCTCTTGATGATGGATTTGTTGTGCAAAAAATCAAGTTGAATTGGAATCTAGGGGTTGAAATTTTTGTGGTCATGGGTCTTGGATATCTCATGTTTTGATATGGTTCTATAAGAAGATAAATTTATGGGTTTTCCCCTTGGAGGGGCTTTGTCCTAGCTTGGAGCCTATATCTTGTGTTCTTCTGTTTCTTCATTCTTCATGTTTATGTTATGATAATTATTTAATGAAAGAATTATAATAAAAATTAATAAGAAGCCAACTAATTTCAAAATCAATGATCAAAGAAAGGAAAATATAATCTAATCGTGAAGCCTCCCAATTTCCAAAACAACTTGAGGACTTATTTTTATTTCCATCCTAGGAGTTTCCTCTGACAAATAAGGTGCGATATCCCCTATCTTAGAGTTTATTAATTATGAATATTGTAAATGTCAAGTGTGTTTGATGTTCTAACTTCAAGAATAATTTGAGATTGGTTTATCAATATTATGTTTCTGATAGTTATATTATGTAAAAATGTTTTGTTAAGTTGTTAATAAAAAATCTGGAAAATAATTATGAGGCTGCAATTGGCTAAAGAGAATGGGGTGAAAGTTAATGGTTGAATATTACCCTTGATGGTGTAAGACCTAAATGAGCATTATAGTATTAAATTATGAAAAAATATGGATCAATAACTCTTCCAGTAAGACAAGATGTTGTCTTAGGTTATTGAGGAGAGTGAGGCTCATTAATGAGCCAAGTAACTGTTGAAAATTTGGTAGCTTTCGGTCGATAGTATTATTGGAAAATTGAATGAAAAATTATGAATTTATGTGTTGACCAAGTTGGCCTAAATTTTCTCAATTCGGACCCTCCTAGATCATGTCAACCTACCTAGAAACATATATTTTTGCATGGACAAACTTCTATATATTGAGCCTATTCTTTCTCCTTCAAAGTCAAATTCAGATCATCTTATCTATCTCTATTTTGGTGTGCAAATATCTCTGAGGAATGTTGTGGATATATGGCTCATATCTTCTATGACATGTGTTGATCTAAGGTACTATGTTTCTATGAAACAATGCGAACCTGTGGCATCATACCACTGTGACTTAGACCAAGTGTCTATGGCATCACATATGCTAGTTATGTGGCTTGTTTTGTGGCTCCAATATGCGAATTATATGGCTTCAATATGCAGGTTATGTGGCTTTTTTGTGGCTCCACATATGTGTGGTTTTGAGGCACATTGCTCTGTGACGTGTGCGAAGGAAAAATGTTTGTATTTTCTATGAAGTATGCGGGTTTTCATCTCTGTGATATAGGCAAAGGACAAAGAACTTCTTGGAGGACTGATTTACGATATTTTGTTTTTGGTACTTTGGAGGGTTGGCTTGACACTTATGGGAGGTCACCTTGCTAGTCAGCTTTTGATTACGTCTTGATTTCTTGACAAGAATATTTTGATGTAAAATTAGATGAATTTCTCTCTCTCTCATAAGGAAATATTTTATGGGTTCCCCTTATGGGTTTTGTGCTGGTTGCTAGCCTAATTTATGGTGTCTCTTGTCTCTTGTATTATTGTTTATTTTGATTTCTATTTCTCTATGGTAAAAGTGAATGGTTGAAATTTTTAATGTATAATTTCTTGATTGTTTGCACGCTCTAAAGAAGTAATATTGTATCATTGGAAGTAGTTATCGGTTTGAAAATTTTCTCTAGTATTGATTGCACTAAAATCTTAACATGGTATCAGAGATATGGTGAAGAAAGGAGCATTGAGATCACCCTTTTGAGGAAGCCCTAAGTAGGCATAAGTCTGAAAATGTACTAGTTCAACTTGCAAAAGATCAATAGTCTTGGTTATGGAAGGTCGAAATCCTATATCATAGTTTGCAAAGAGATCGAGGGCTCAGATAATTCAAGGAAAATCCTTGAGGAAAGTATTAATTGAAAGTTATTGATATCTAGGGAAGGTGATAAAGTTCAAAGCCAATAATCACTGTGGAAGACCAAAATTCTTTATCTCTGTGAGAAGCAAACAAGTTCAAGACTCTTTATCTTTGTGTAAGGGACAAGTGTGAGCCTCTTCTCTATGTGAAACACGATCCAAAGAAGCTACAAGTCAAAATTTGTTACTTATCCAAAAATGATTGAGTGTTCTCCAGAAGATTGTTTTGACATCACTATGAAAAGGGAAAAGAATGAACGAAATCAAGAATATGAAATCTATCCCATTCTACAAAAGAAGTGTTAGGTTGTTTGAGCCTCTCTATTCTAGTGGAAAAAGTCCAAGGAAGGCCTATAACATATTTTGATCCATATATAAGTCCAAGGAAGGCATATATATATATATATGCCTTCCTTGGACTTATATATGGATCAAAATATGTTATAGGCCTTCCTTGGACTTTTTCCACTAGAACATATATATATATATATATATATATATATATATATATATATATATAATGAACAATTGGGATACATTTTTGTGTAGTTAGTGGATACTTGTGAACAATTGTCTTGATTCTCTTGGGAATGATTTGAAGGATTGATGCCACAAAATTATCAATTTTATTCTCAAGGACATTGCAATCCTGATCACAATGGAGTTTTCTACAAGGATTTGTACAACACGAAGTGTTAACCATTGGAGAAAAATAAAAAATCAAGAGAACCTTTGATGAAATGCGGGTCTGAGTTTTACATCATAATACTTTTAAGAACTAAAATGCCTTGACTTGAAGTCTGCACCTTACAAACTACATGATTTATCTAAAAGTCATTGTGCTTACATTTGGAAATGAGTGGTATGATACATTCAAACATGATATGGGCTAATCCTATGTATAAAATATTGAAGTTTACAAATATTTCCATCAACAATTACCATTTGAGATTAAAGGTTGAAGTATTTAACTTGAGGAAGTCTCTTCATAATCCTCAAAAAAATATTGGTTGTAAATGACATAAGGAATGATCTTGGACATCTCTTAGATTTGAGTTGTGAAAGAAGTATTGCTTGGAATATTAGTCTTATCATAACACATTTTTGATGAAATGAAAAAGAATGTTGAATGCCTCTTCAAGGACATTACTAATTTGAAGTCTTGATCAAGGCCTAAAAGCAAATGATTTGTCATGATACATCATTGAAAGAAAAGTCACCTCATTTACCTTCCTTGGAAATACCGTTAAATCTAAATATGTCAAGACTTGAAGACCTAAGTCTCTCTCTTGATAAATGATTGAAGATATATTAAGTAATTTCATGAATATTTGAGTATAAATCTAAGATATGGATGATGAAAATTCATTGCAAAGCTTTCAGGGAGTAGATTTTGCTATTGTTATGATTTGTGAAAGGTTTCTTGATTTTATTAGATCAAGGATCATCATTAATTATAATAATTGAATATCTAGGGTTTGTAAACCATTAGGAAGAAACAAGGCTTGGATAAGAAAACCCTAGGATTGATTGCTTTTGCTGATAGAAGAAACCCTAACTCTAGCAAAGAATAACACCATGATGATGATGTGGACAAAGTTGATTTGCAAGAAGGCTAAAGTTCAAGAGGGATCCGACATGTTCTCAAAAGATAAGTATCATGTATCTCTCTTATTTTAAATCATTTAATTTTGTTGTTATTCTTCTTGTCCTTGTATATCTTGTTTGATTGTGTTTGTTCTTCCTTAGCCTCCTAGTGAGGATTGCAGGTACATGTTGAAGTTTGATAAGGATGTGACTATAAATGAAAAGATTGGAAGAACAAATATTGTGACAAGAAGACTCATGTTGAGAAGATATTATTAGATGAGCCATGGACTCAGAGGGAGAAAACAAACCATCCAGACTAAATTATGTTTTGGATCTATGAGAAAAATAAGTCAGTTGTGACTTACAAATGAAAGATGGTTGGAAGTGCTTCAGTAAGAGGGAGAATAATATGAATACAAACACCTCGTGCATAGTTGATGTCTATTTGTAGCAATGTTGATTTGTTATTGAAGATGAGCTCATGACTAGGGCCGAGGACCTCCTTGTCTAGTGTAAGAGGGAGCTAATGAAAGGATATTGGTCTAATGCATGACAACCTGAGACTAAAAGATGGATGAAATATTTGTTTAGATCCTTTAAAAGTTTGGCATGATGGACCATGAGTCCATGGGCACTCCCATGATGAAAATTTTGAAGAAGTTGTGAAAATTTGTTTCTAATCTGGTTAATCCTTATGTATATTGCAAATTGACTGGTTTGTTGAACTATTTGACAAGCACTAGACATGATATTTGCTATGTTGTAAACACATCGAGCCAATTCTTGGTTGAGCCCCGACATGTGCATTGGGTTGCAACAAATATTGAAATATATGCATGGCACCATTGACTATGGTTTGAAATATGTTCCTAATATGGCAGTTGCATGGTTCTACTAATGTTGATTGGTTTGGATGCACTGATGATAGAAATAACACTTTTTGTTTCTATTTCAAGCTCTGTTATGATTTCATGATCAAGTAAGAAGAAAACTTGTGTTTCTCTTAGTGCGGTTGAAGCTGAGTATATAGATGTATGTTCAACCTGCTGTGAAGTTGTGTGCATTCATAATATATTTGCCAGTTTGTTCAAGTGTTGGAATATATTATTATATATTGTGATATGTAAAGCTGTGTTGGTCAAATCGAAGCACATTGATTTCTATACCTAGGATGTTTTCCAGATAAGAGTTGTGAGAATCAAATACATTTCTTTTGGTGAGCAGGTTGTTGATGTTTGATAAAATCCAACATCCTGAGTGAAGTTTGTTTTCTTTTGAGAAAATCTTGGAATGATTGAGAATCCATCTCTTGGAGAGAGAGAGATTTAACAATATAGCATCATGAATCTTCCTTGGGTTGTGACCGAGAGACCATATGGTTGAGAATATTTTCACTCCCTTACGTAAGTTGACTGAGAGGCCAGTAAGTGTGGTCAAGGAGCTTGATATAAACGTAAGTTGATCGAGAGGCCAGTAAGTCTGGTCGAGGAGCTTGATTTGAGGCATGAAGTGATCCCTTGGGTCATGATGACTGAGAGATTAGTTTGGTCGGGAACACTGATTTTGTGATCTCTCCATAAGTAGTTATTGAGATACCAAAATATTGGTTGGGGAGATTTCTCTTGAGTTCCATTCCTTGGGTCATGATGGTTGAGAGGCTAATGAATTTTTTCAGGAAGGATCAGTTCTCTCCATTGGGTCATGGACCAAGAGAATATATAGTTTGTGATTAAGATAGGGATTCCTCCCTTGGGTAATGGGGTGAGAGATCTTGTCTATGGTAAAGGATATGGACCCTGCATAATCTCTTGGGTAATTTGACTGAGACACCATTGCATATGGTCCAATATTTTGGCTTCATGAACGATATTGATTGATCCCATGGTTAGATGGGCACTGAACTTGATGCCATTGGGTTTTGGCTTATGGGATGCGTTGGATGTTATATATATTTCCTTATGATGAGACTTGTACATTTTATATCTCCCCTGGTTTGTTGCTGAGAGACTTATGGATTGGTTGGGGAGATTGATCTTAAAAGAGGGAGAGACTTGTACATTTGATCTCTACCTTGTTTATTTTTGGTAGCATCAGATGTGCTCCAAGCCTCAAAATTTTCAGAGAGGCTAGGACACATGCATCTTGCAAGACCCAGAAATAATTTTGGGAAATTCCACTTAGAGACGGTTTTATTAAAATAATTAATTATTTTTAATTGATGCCTAAGTCTAAACTTAGGAAATTAAATTAATTAAAGGGTATTAATAAAACTGGGTGTGAATCTTCTATAAAAAGACAGAGATCGAGTCAAGATGATTTGAGCCATTGATTAAGAATTAATTTGGGTCGTTGAATGTTCAACGAGAAGATTATAAGAAGAGGCTCGATGGACACTGGAAGACACATCAATTTGGATATCAAGAGATCAATTTCTCAAGTGAGAAACGCAACAGTTGTCGGAGAGGTGACCGAGATATTTCTTGCAGTGAGGGGTAGAGTTAGTGACTAGTGGAAGTTTTCTTGATCCGGTGGATACAACACATAGAAGGAAGAGAGAGATCTAAAGAGGCAACACAGAACCACATTGGGTAGTGCAAAGCCACACATAGGCATCACAGTGTATGAGGGGAGATATGCAGTTTTGTTGAGGAGAAGTCTAGTTCGAGTGCCAGGCGCTGGGGTGTGAGACCATAGGGCCAGAGATTGGAGCATCCAGCCAACATATCGATCAACCAAGGGAGTGACGTAGTACCTATCAGTTCTAGCACATAGTAGTGGAATGATAAAGCAGATACTACAGAGAGGCAGCTTAGGGCTAGCCATTTAGGGGCTGGATTAGTGTCGGTTCCCTAGTGATAGTGTGAGGTCATTTTATCACTAACTTTCTACCAATTATTTTCTCGGTATCGTATGGCTTGTAAGGCATCTAAGATTGTATTCAAAACTACTGCTTCATAATACAAACCCTCAGTTTCTGCATTGGTTTTCCCGCATTGGGTTTTTTCGGGGACATTTTTCCAAAAATAACATTGTCGAATGTGTGTGTTATTTATTTCCCGCGTTGTATTTTTTTCTACAAAATTTTATATTTGTGAAGACTGCAGTGTGTTAATTTCATTATTTACCATAGCAAACAGTAAATAATTTTGTTTAGTTATATAAAAAAATAGAAGAAATTTAACCAGTTGCTATAGAAGAATTCCAATCATGGAATTTTCACAGCCCTTGAGCTATTGTTGAGAGACCTATGGATTGGTCGAGGAGATTGATCTTGAGAGAGAAAATGAAAAGTAACTCTCTAGCTAAGAGGGAGCATTGAAAATTTGGTAGCTTCGGTCGGTCTTTTCATTGGCAAAGCAAAGGAAAAACTATGAATTTATGTGTTGACCAAGTCGGCCTAAATTTTCTCAAGTCGGCCCCTCCTAGATCATGTTAGCCTACCCAAGAGACACACCTTTTCGCATGGAAAAAAAACTATATATTGAACCTATTCACTCTCCTTCAAAGGAATATTTGGATATTCTTATCTATTTGTGTTTTGGTATGCTAATATCTTTGAGGAACATTATGGATGTGGCTTATATATTCTATGACATGTGCATATGTAAGGTACTATGTTTCTACAAAACAATGTAGACGTGTGGCATCATATCATTGTGACTTAGACCAAGTTTCTATAGCACTTTGTGGCATCCAATATGTGAGTTATGTGACTCGTTCTATGGCTCCAATATGCGAGTTTTGTGGCTCCAATATGACAATCTCGCGACTTTCTATTTGGCTCCAATATATGAGTTTTGTGGCTCAAATACGCAATATATGTGGCTCCAAATAAGTGTGGTATTGAGGCATGTTTCTTTGTGATATGTGTGTAGGACAGAGGTTTGTCTTCTCTATGAAGTATGTGGGTTGTGATGTATGTGAAGGACAAAGACCTTCTTGGACGACAGATTTATGATATTTGTTTTTGGTACTTTGGAGGGTTGGCTTGACAATTATGGGAGGTCACCTTGTTGATAAGCTTCTGATTATCTATTGAATTTTTTTATTGGAATATTCTGATGTAAAATTTGATGAATTTCTCTCTCCCTCATAAGGAAATATTTGAAGGGTTTTACCCTGTCTTCTAGCCTAATTTTTGGTGTCTTTTGTCTCTTGTATTATTGTTTATTGTGATCTCTATTTCTCTATGGTATATATAAGTGAGTGGTTGTATTTTTTCATATATAATTTCTTGATGATTGGCATGCTCTAAAGAAGTAATATTGTATCATTGGAAGTAGTCACCAGTTTGAAAAATTTCTCTAGTCTTGATTGCACTAAAATATCAACGGAAACTACCTACCACCTTCTGGATAAGGAGGAGGTAGTTACTAACTACCAATTGAATTGGAAAAAGGGTATGTTTTTTGTCCTATACTGGTGTGAGACTCACATAGTGTTGAACTAGGGTGAGAAGTATATTGACAAAAATAAATAAAAAAAGATTAATATTGAATTGTAGACCATTGAAGCTCAAGGGGACCATTTTAGAAGAAATATTCAAGGTTGGGTGGAGCTTGGTAGCTCTAGTATCATTTTATAGAAAACAAATTGACAAGTCAGTACCTTGATTAATTTGTGTTTTTAATTTTTTTCAATCACTAAAATGATTTTATATTTGTAAGTGTTTTATAGATTAAAGTTTTTTTAAGTATACATGCAAACAAAATGAAAGAGAATATAATTTTCTTCTCTGAGCATCAGATATGGTTAAGGTATTTTCATATTCAAAACAAGGAAGTTATGATGCATATTTACATATGAACAAAATTAGTATTTTGTTTACTATGGAGATATTTCCTAAAGTATTCTATGAATAGATCTCTACCATTGAAGGTGCAAATTATGATTCAAATTCAGAGTTTAGTATAATTGCAAACGTGTTTAAAAAAACAGAGACCAATATGCTAAAACCAAAATATAATACAGTTAAACTGATGTAAGTTAGTAGTATTTTTCCTTTCATTAGTAAATCTTGGTTATACAAGAGTATAACCACATCATAAGTGGAAAATAAAAGATATGGCTGAAGATAGTTTAGTATAACAGTAAATAAAGAGAAGTTGAGTTGTAGCTTCAAACTAGAATATAAACATTAAAGGATAAGATGGAATTTTTATAGAATGAAAGGAAAAAATGCTTTAACTAATGAGCTTAAGAAAGACATTAAAACAAATACTAGTATGGTAAAAACAAAAGATAGTATAGTTAAAACGATGTAAGCTAGTAGTATTTTTCCTTTTAGGAGTAAAGCTTGGTTATACAAGAATATAACCACAAAATATGTGGAAAATTAGAGATATGGCCGAAAATAGTTTAGTATAATAGTAAATAAAGAGAAGTTGAGTTGTAGATTCATGCCATAATATAAATGTGAAAGGATAGGATATCTTTTTTAGAGAATGATGGGAAAAAAAAAACTTTGACTAATGAGCTTAAGAAATACTTATTATTCAAATAGAGAGAATGTGAAAAAATAAGATAGCCAAATTTAATGGCTTCAATTACAAAGGGAAGAACCAATAAAGGTACCAATATTCTACAATGAATCTACATTACAATATAAATGTATGAAGAAAATTAATGAGAACGTCCAAATAACAGGAAAGTTATAATTTTCTATTCAATTGAAATTAATAACCAAAGCTCAATATACAATATGAGTTATGAAAATATGTAGTTAACTTATAAAGTAAAAAATATGCATATTATATTAAAAATAGAACAACATTTAGACATAAGGCTTTTGGCCTTAGTCTTTTAACAAATGAACAGGGAAAAAATTTCCTAGAACGATACATTACCCCTAAGGGCATTTAATCCAGAGTAGCTTCCCTGTCTCAGAATGCGAACGAGAGAACCAATTATTATAGAAAAAGTGACTAGGGGTGAAAGTCTTCCGACCTGTATAGGAAGGAGGTCAAACCCATTCAGAAATTGAGAGGTCCTAATTCCATGCTCGAACTTATAGAAGAAGCATTTGAAAGATAAACACTGAGTTTTAACATACATGGAAATTCCAATTGAAACAAAAAGAAAGATGAAGCTAATGAAGGAAATTAATTCAAAATAAAAAACTAAAGACTCTTGGAATAATATTATACCTAAGAATAAATTACAACCATAAACCCTAAAGTGTTATCTGGAAATGACATAGAAACTCAATTATACAAATAGTAGACAAGTATAAAAATAACATATCCGAGAAGGGTTAATACTCTATAAGTTTAATAAGTCCTGGAATATTAAAGACAATTATGGTTTGGTCTATCTATAAGCGGATCTGACCAAATACAAAAGCTAAAAATTTATTTGAGGATGAATAAAACAAAAAAATTTCTATTTATGATTTTTACTAATAAGCACCAACTGATAAAATGAATAAGAAATAATATAAATTGTAAAGAATTATACTTCCTTAAGAGAATATTAACTTACAATTGAATAAACAAATTGTTCTCCAAGTATGGACCACTGCCAAGAGAAATTTTGGCTAACTTAGATAAAGTCAGAAGTTATAGTATGATTTCAAGATTGAAGTTGTAAGCCAAACAAAATGGCTAGGCTTAAAACCATTGTTTAAATAACCTATTACATAGAAACAAAAAGATAATATATATATATAATTCACCTGAAGAAAAGAGATGAGGAGAAGTACTCCTTGTAACCGCATAATCAACAAGTATGAGAGATGAGTATTAACAATTATAAGAAGAGTATATATAATTCACTTGAAGAAAAGAGATGAGGAGAAGTACACCTTGTAACCGCATAATCAACAAGTGTGAGAGACAAGTATTAATAATTTACATTTGTATGTGATAAAATCATGGAGAAGTCTCAACAAATCTAATGAAAATATTCCCTATGTATCTGCAAGAACAAGGAGAACGATTGGTTAAAAATAATAAAACATAAAATCATTATAATTGTAAACGAAGACATTCGCAGTCTTGAAAATCAACTTCATACCTGAAACATGCCAATTCAACCATTTGGAACCATAATGCATTTCCACTCAAAAATATTGGGCAAGGTCTGAAGAGAGGGTAGGGTTACGATTTTAGCATAATAGCAAAAACTGGCGAATTTAATATGGGTAGTGGAGCATAGTAGCGCTCTATCTGCAAACATAAAAAAGAAACAATGACAAATGAATATGTTAGAAGCAAGGTAATTGCAACTCAAACAAAACCCTAACAACGTATACCTTCGATCAATCAATAAATCATCGCAATCGTTGGATCAAGGTTTCACACATTTCCATGTTACTCTGTGTGAACGTAGGTGGAACCATTGTTGTGTCTTAACGGAAACGTGCCATGAATACAAGAGGGACCACATTACAAATTTATTTGAATGCTACCTCAAAAACAAACAAATTTGTGTGTGTGTGTTACCATAAAACATTATACCATCAGTTTAATACACTACATACAAAGAATTAAACATAAGGTACAATAAATGTACATATGCAACGGGTAGTGTTACAAAATCAGAAAGACAAAAATATTTTCTTATGATGATAATTACTTGTGAAGTTCATATTTACTTATTAATTTTCTTGTTTTCTTCTTTTACTTTAGTTCATTAAGTAATTACCAAAACCATTAAATAAATATCAAGGACACCAGATGTAGGTGGACAACTAGGGAAAAATCCCTATCTAGGGGAAAGCCCAGTCAACAACTCTTCCTTCAATAGTTTCACAAGGTAATCCAAGAATCCTTTGACCTAGACACATACTTCCTCCAATCACCAAGTCAACCCTTCCTTCTTCTGCAGATGATAATTTTCCAGTAATAACTTTGACCTTGAACTTTGACCTTGCAGTGAAAACTTCAACCTGACAATAATAACTTCGACCTGACAGCAACACATGTACTTCAACCTAGATACAACACCTTGACCTTGAAGCGGTATTTAGAACTTGAAGTAGCACTTCAATGCAACAGTAACTTCAATCTTGATGCAACAACTTTGACCTAGCAACAAAATTTTTGATCTTCTGGTAATAGCCCACTAAATTCATACATGTGAGAGAGATGACCCAAAAAACTTCTATCTTGTGATCCTCCTTATCCTCTTGCAACTTCACACTTTTCTGTTGCTTCTTCTTAGATATCGAACTTGAGTGAGTGTCTCCAAATGAATCGAACTGTACTTTATATATAACCTCTTCTGGAGTTAGAATTTATCTCATGTAGGCCGACTTGAACATGTAAGGGCTAACTTGGTGTGGAGGTGACAAATTACATATTTGACTCAAATTTAATTATTTTTACACGATTCAAAAGCCCAAGAAGGGTCTTATTAAATGTACAATGACTCTAATGAATCAGTATAAATCCTAGAAGTCCTAAATGGGGACTTTGACCTAAAACATGATGACCCAAGCATGAAACCCATGCTTTAATAAGAAATAATAATAATAATAATTTTTTTTCTTTTTCATTCTTTTCATAAGTACATTTCATAATGACTCAAACAAAAACCAAACCTAGTTACATTATTCAACACTCCCTCTTAACTAGGGAGGTATTCATACACATACAAGTACAAGGAAGATCTCAAAACACATGAACCATGAAGAGTTTAAGCACCACAATGCCATGGACTAGATTCATGACCAGGGAAATCTATCTAGGTTCTGAAATAGTTTAGGCACTCAAGGTGCCATGAACTATATTCTTGACTAGGGAAATCTATCTGAGTGGGACTAATATGGACTAAAGCTTTCAGCCTCTCTAGGTACCATTAGGCTTACTTTCCTAATCATCAACCTAGGGATCCAAGTGCGTAATACAAGGTCAAAGCTCTATGACCAACGTCGCCCTCCATAATTCAGGATCCAGACATCAACATATAGTGTCCAACTAGATGTCCTCCCATGCAATGTGTATCACACACAAAGCCTCAAAACTCTCTATTTTTCAAATCAGTAACAACAAATCTCACTCGATCAAACAAATCGGTAACAAAAAATCTCTCTTGATCAAACATTTCGGTAACAACAAATCTCTCTCAATCAAACAGATCAATAACAACAAGCATGAAAAATATCCTACCAAAACTCTGAGAGATTTCCTTGTACAACCACAACCCCAATCAATAAAAATATTTCAAATACACATAAGCAAACACAAAACTTCAGGTTACTAAAACATCTTGATCTTGCTTCTCAATTTATCATGGTAGGAATTAGAGGCTTCTCAAACAAATATTTCTAGAAGTTTCCTCAATCATACAAATTCCTTTCGTACTTCACATGCATCAACATATTCTCCAACTGGATCCTGCTTTCCTTCTTTCAACAACACCTCGTTATACATTCTCCAAATTATTCGTCAAGGTATAATATGCACTCCCTCTCAACTTGGGAGATATGCCCCTTCTTTTATCTAGATTCCATCTTAACTTAAGGAGATCAAATTCTTTCTATGACATCAGAGATATTTCACGGTTTCCATTATTCGTATCAAAGTTATCTTGATCATATTCCTTTATCGTGCTTATCAAATAATATTTTCTTACGAACATATTCACCATCTTTAAGATTATGCACCTGCACAACTTAGATAGCAAGTAAAAAAAAATTGAAGCATGAAGTTAACCATATCAAAATCATACAATAATGGAAGCATTAGATTTTAGAACCAAATACCTAAACTTAGTTAGGTTCATAATCAACAAGAGACACATACTTTTCTATACTTCAACTTCTTGCTTGGGATTTTGTTACAAACCCTAGATCACATCATTGGAAGTAACACAATCAAGATATCAGATTATTTATAGGGTTTGAATATTTTCTCCAGAGATATGCCAGACTCTTCTAAGACATATTGCAAATCCTAGAAGCAATTCAAACAAGTACCATTCTACAATGCATCTAACAACTTTTAGAATTCATATGCTATACTTCTACTAGGATTTAATGCAAACCCTAGATTTCATAAATGAGACATTAGCTAATAAAAATCTAAGGTTTCAATAATATGACTAACTTTTCACATCATCACATTTGAAACAATCATATCCTAGAAACTCAAACTTCAACTAGGGCTTAGTTACAAACCCTAGAACTTATCAACAATTTAGGTTAGCACATATGTCTAATATTTCATAGTCATGCATAAGCATATCATAACAATATTTGTCAGACAAACTCAAGACACTGTTATAGTTCAATTTGGGCATCATTCCCAATGACCTAGTCAAACTGGACATCATCCCCAGGACCAATGAAATAGGGTCTATCTTCTTGCCTATTATTAGAAAGTCATTGATTGAGAAACAACCTTCAGTTGCCCTATAAATTGAGCACAGATCCTAGTTCTAGGGAAAGAATAAATTTGTTAAAGAAATGTTGTTGGATTCTCAATTGAGTGTGTGATAAGAGTGATATACTACTGGTGAGATGTTTATTGTGATGAGGCTCGGATGATGTTGGAGCTGGTGACATAAGTAGATCACTGGTTGTAACCTCCCCCTTCTATCCATTAATAAAGATTGCTGCTCATTTTCCCATATACGTATCTGTTTATGTTTCTAATTTTCATATGATGGATTCTTAACTAATATATATATGTTTCATGTTTAATTGATTTAACTGATTAAGTTAAATAGGCATCTGTATATTGCAATCTCTTTAATGTTTAGTGTTTATACTTGTAGGAACTAGTATGGAGATCTAAGTTGGATTGGAAGCTACAACAAGAGCAACAAAAGGAGAATAGGAAGCGCTTGGATCACAAGTAAGTTACTCTATATTTTTGTGTGCCTATATACTCTTAGAGAAAGTGTTTGCAAAGTCTTTGATATGTTGTTCTAAATGCATAGAACCAGATTTATGGAATTTGATTTATCTGTAATTCACAATTCTGCATAACAAATTGGTGACTTTGTTGGGGAGTTTTCCTTATCATTCTTGGTGTTTTTTCCCTCTACTTATCCACCCAGTGGCATCTACTGTCAATTATTATACTTTTGAATCAAATAATTTCATTAGAAGTGTGTTCAATAGCTTGAATTTTGAATCCATGCTACGCCCAACGCACTATTGGTAAAGACACAGTGCTTTTCATAGCACTATCTCCCACTCAGGGGTGCTTTGCAACACACTGTCTCCCCTTAGAGACAACGTTTCCCCCTTAGCCAACCAAATTCCCTTTGAATTTTTCATTTCCATCATACTGAACCTTTTTTTTGTTGTGTTTTCAATTGTCTGATACCTCATAGAGACCAATGAATTTTCCTGATTCTTCCTCCTTTGAAAAGCAAGTTTGTTCAATGTATCTTTAAATGTTTTTCTTTATCATTGACAAATCAAATTCAAAGTATTTTATTTCTGAATTAGATCCATTTGTTTTCATAAAGGAAATTTTCGTTAAATTCTTCGTTTCCTGTAGGAAAAATTGTAGTTCCATTCTTCATTTTTCCTAAAAGAGAAATTGTTGTTCAATTCATCGTTTCTCAAAGAAGAAAGCATTTTTTTTTTTTTATTTATTTAATGCATATAGTTTCCTTTTTGCATTCACATTAAGGGGACTGAAAAGAAAAACCTGCATTTGCATATATTGAATTGTGTGTTTTGCATAAAGTTTCATATTAGTTTGTGCTCTTTGTTGTTTGCTCTCAAAACTGATTTCTCTTTCCCCTTAGTAGCTAGGATTTTCATTGATAAAGCTAAATTTGAAAAGTTTGCTTATCATTTTAGTTTGCATTTTAGGAATTTCCATCACATCATCGCGGTGAACCTTGAAAGACAAATTGATAAACAAGATCGACTTAAAATTTACATCAATTTACCTAAAAAACCATTGGAACCATAACGATAACATTAAGAAGGTCTAGGCTAGAGACATGTTTTGGCATCGTTAAACATAGAAGATGTCGTTAATTATCTGCGATACATTCCGAGTGTGATACCTCACTCCACGTATGTAAGTATATCGTAGCTCATTCATGTACCTTTGGGTATATCGGGCGGTGTTATAGTACGAAAAGTATAAAGGGGTGCTATCACTGTGCGGTTTCGCATTAGACAGTGCTAATATAGACTTGGGCCTCCATGTACCTTTGTGTATATTTTGGAGGACAACTTTAGGTTGCTATCCATCGATAGTGAATAGAGTTGACCGCCTTGTAAATTGTGATACACTGAACACAACATTCAAGGAGATTGCCTGCCCGTACTTCTTGGTTCGCTAGGAGGTATTTTGTAGTTCACAGTTTCTTGGTAAACATTTTTCCTAGCATTACCCCTTTTATTTTGTTTATTTGTTTTTGGTCGTAAAATAAATCAGTTATCGTGGAAGAAGAAAATCCATTTCCCCGTCGTTCGCATAAGATTGCATTTAAACCACCTTTACCACCGGAAGTCACTTCTGGTTGGCGAAGGTGACATCACTCTACCGAAATTAGTACCATCAGTACCTCTGGTGAAGCATCATCTTCACATATACCAGAGTCAACACAAGTTTTTTCTACAAATCTTGGTTCGTCTAATGTTGTCGAGACAAAGTTTTCACGGCTATCCGTGGTCACAATCCATCCAATCCATGAGACCATACCTCCGAAACCCGACGTTGTTCAACTGGAATTCGATCCAAATCCTGTCTCATTTTTTCCAGAACATCTGCATCCTGAAGTCGAACGACTGAAATTTGTTCCTATATTGGTCACCCCACAATCTATTGTAGCCATTGAGGCTCCCATATCCCGCAATCAACCTCCTGAAATATAATTTGGGCATGAAGAAGAAATCCTTCCAACTGGTTTGATTTTGATTGAAGAAATACAACAAGCTGAAACACCTTTAACTCCAACTCATTTAGCGGTGGAGCTTTACTTGTACGAGTCTTTTCCTCAATCACCGGACTCTGCTTTTGTTGATCCTGTGCATATTCAAATTCTCGTTGATCCAATAGGGTATACATTTGGTCAAGTAACCATGCCTAAACCAACATCTTCGATTGGACCATCTGTTCCAATTGCGTCAGCACCTGCTCTCGCTACCCCATCGATGTTCACAACTTCACCAGAGTCATATTTACATGGTGGTCCTATGGTCCCATCAGGTTATAAATCTTTATCTGAAATTTTCTCTAGTGCATCTTCAAATCCATGGACTTCACCAATTCCATCTTCTGGTATTCTAACTGGTAAACCTATAGTGATTACTGAATGGCTTGATCCTTTATATCAATCATCAAGGCAATATCAAGCTAGTCCATCTTGATATATTCCATCCAGTACAATTTCAACTAGACTCCATGCATTTTAGAGAACAATATTTTCCACCTTATTATACTCCTCATGCTGGGGGGAAACCTATGGTCACCCACTTTGACAGTACTTCGTCATTATTTGGTCATCCTAATGTCGAAATGAATGTTTGTCACTGGCAACCCACTCTGCCTATCCAACCACAAACGGTTGTACACTCGTATCAACCGGTTCAACCTGTTGCACCCACATCAATTCCACTTTTTAATACATCTTTAACCCTGTTACAGACTCAAACTATTGTACCTCAACCGTTTTAGGTGGGTCCTTTAACTCAAAACCCTCAAGTATTGGGCCCTCAGACTCTAACTCCTTCGGCTTGTTTACAACAACCACCTGTATCCAGAATCATTTATTCACAAGCTGGATTACCATATTATGGGATGTCACAGCCACAACAAGGTTATACCTATCCTCAATCGAATCCAAGTTATCCTAATTTGGGTTATAACATTGGTGGACATACCCCTTGGCAGCCACAGGGGCAAATGCCACAACCTTCATTTCAACAAGTATCGTACCCAGGTTTTGGTCAACAAAATCCTCAAGCGTTTGCCTATAAAAAAAAACCCTATCTGGGTTACCAGCAACATATTCATTATGCTGGTGCTCAAAGGCCTGTTTCCCAAGCAATTCCATCACACCCTAGCTATGCTCAACCCGATCTTAATCGAAAATTTCCCTTTGTTGCAACTTTAGAGTTATCAGATTTAAACCAGCTCACCAATAATCCAATCAACTATGCTCCTTGGTGGCCGGTGATACCTCATAAATTACCCTAAGATATTCCTAAGTTCAATGGAAACCCTGGGGAAGACTCGTTGACTCATGTTATGACTTATCATTTGTTCATCTAAATCCCTGAATGATGAGTCTGTTTGACTACGTATTTTCCAGTTGCAAAATGGTACATTGAGTTACCCAGAGCTTCTTTTAATAATTTCACTGCTCACTGGTTTGGTTGCAAAGTGGTACATTGAGTTACCCAAAGCTTATTTTGATAATTTCACTGCCCTAGCTACTGTGTTTTTGAATCACTTCCAGTTACCCATATGATATGAAACTGTAATGAAACTCTTGACTAATTTCAAATAGATTAATGCTACTCACATTTCTGATCATATTCATGAGTGGCGTCGTCGTTGTAGAATGGTTAAGACATTTGTTCCTGATTAGATCCTTGCTAAGTGGTTCATTAAGTCCCTGTTACCATCTATAACTGAGGACGTGGCTAAGGGTGGCGTCATCACTGAAGAGCAGGTAATTTCTCGTGCCCAATATTTAGACTTGATCTATACTCAGTCTGGCACGCTCCATGAGAAAATTCCTAACACACCGAGATCTAATTTTATTATTCCTCCTCCATCAAAGGACTCTCATGCCAAAGATGGTATGATCGCTACTACAAGCACACATCACACTTTCTGTATCTGATCCTGTGCCTTCTTCCGAAATCCATGCCGTGTCATCTGACAAGGACAAAAGTGACAAGCAACCGAAAAGTAAGAAAAAAGGGAAATCAAAGAAAAATAAAACTTCTACCCTACAGGAAATATCATATGATGAATCGTTTGGAAATCAGAAACATTGTTACCCTTGCATAATTTGTAATGAGGAAAACTTTGTTCGGGATTGTCCTCACCGCGTTGAAGTCTCAAAAATGGTTAAGACCTCACATGCATCAGCTATGTTGACAGATCCGTTTCCGAATCCGGACACAAATTTGGTTGCTACGGATCCCGCTTCTAGTTCCCAAGTGCTTATGCTATCTGTCACGAAGCCATCGACAGATGTTTTGGTGTCAACGCGTAATAAAGTTTACGGTATTCAGGCTACTAATCAACCTACTACCTCGACCACGAATCTATCCACAGAATCGATACTGCCACCTGCTATTCCTGAATTGAAAATCAAGCCACCAAAGGGATTTGTTCATAAATCGACATTTAATCCTCGAGCCAAAGCTACTCAAAATTATAATATAGTTGAAGATTTGGTTCAATCCCCTTCATCTATGTCAGCGCTTGAAGTGCTACAAAATTTTCCCTCCTAGAAATAGGCTTTGTTGTCGATAGTTGGTGGAATTGATTCAACTGATTCTAATCTCGTAGTCTTTAATCATACGCGATATGTGCCGCAATTACCAGCAGAATTGGCATTCTCCATCCAAGTAAATGTTCTCAATCACCTTGTTCATCGCACTATTATTGATGAAGGAGCATTTACGTGCATTATGTCTCTAAACTGTTGGAAGTCACTTGGCTCGCCACACCTATCTCAATCGCCAACGATGTTGAAAGCTTTTGACGGACGTACATATAAGCCTTGCGGTATTATCAATAACCTGCATGTTGAACTAGGGGGAAAAACATTGAATGTTGAAGTTGAGGTTGTTGACAGACCCCTTGACTACAATATTTTACTTGGAAGGCCATGGGTATATGCTATGAATGCGATAGTTTCTACATATTTTAGAATGATCGCCTTTCCACATAAAGGTGTTATCATAGTCATCAATCAGCTATCCTTCTTTGCCTTCAGTTCCCAAGTAACTAGAAGTGTTCCGTTAGTTCACGTACCCAAACTCGCACTTCAGAACATTGGTATAGGACTCTTAAAGGATTCCGCTCTCATGGGAACCTTTGCATTACCACCACCTGCAACGTCGGCAAAAATTGAAAACATAGAGACATGCTACAAGATCTCTTCCACTCCATCTAGCTTAAGGAAGAGTATGGGTGATTCTGAAATTGTTACGTTGGATGAGTTTCTGCCACCCAACCCTATTGAGCTGGCATTACAATCAATCTATCTGGCTTGGGTGACGAATCCGAAATCATCGTCACCGGTTGTTTGGGTAGATCGTTCATTAGATTTTGGTACTCCATCTGATCCTTTTCCTTCAACTTTCTTGACATATGAGAATATTATGGTAACCATGATGTGAGAAGGAGGACCATGGGAAGATTATCATCATCATTCTCGTATTCCAAATTATGAAGAAGATAATCTTAGTGAACTATATCATCCATCAATAAAAAATTTCTTTTCGAATTATTTTCCTATTAATGCAATCGATTTAGAGTGAAATTTGTCAAATATTGAAGAAACCATTTCTATCGATATTTTGACCAAACTCGACGTTGTAGAAAACATTCATGTCAGTTTATATTGTTCTCCATAAGAACTCGAAACATATCGCTCTCTCTTTCGTGAATTCCGTGATGTATTTGTTTGGTCTTACGAGGAAATGCCATGCATAGATATTAGTATCGTTGAACACACTATTAATCAGCGTGTGTGTCGATTATCGAGATGTCAATCTTGCTTGTCCAAAAGACAACTATCCTACTCCCTTTAGCGACCAAATTATTGACGATTGTGTTGGATGCGAAATATTTTCGTTCCTGGATGGATTTTATGGCTACAATCAAATCAATATCCACCTAGAAGACTAATATAAGACATCATTCATTTGCCCCTGGGGCAGATTCGCTTACCAGAAACTCCCGTTTGGTTTAAATAACGTTGGGGAAACTTTTCAGAGAGAAATGGATTATGCTTTCAATGACATCAAGCACATTTTTCAACCCTATCTAGATGATTTAACCGCACACTCACGAAGTCAGATTGATCACCCGATGCATTTGAGAGCTATATTTTTACGCTGTCGACACTTCAAAATATGCCTCAATCCACATAAATGTGTGTTTTTTGTTGGTTCTGGTCGTTTGTTAGGATTCGTCATCTCAAAACAAGGAATTCAAATAGCCCCATTGAAGGTCCAAGCCATTCTTGATTTTCTTGCACCATCAAATTTGCTTTAGTTACAAAAACTTCAAGGAAATGCTAACTTCCTGAGGTTCATACCCAACGACATCAAAATGGCTAAAGGATTTAAATGGCTCTTGAAAAAGGGAATTCCCTTCCATTGGGACCAAGTTGGACAATCTTATTTTGATGCTGTCAAGGATACTCTTGTCCGGTTGTCATTAATGTATCCCCCCAATTATCAGAGTGATTATTTCTTATATATCGCCGTGACTAATATGACCATTTCTATGGTATTGGTCCAATTAGAAAATGGGATAGAACATCCAATCTATTATTTGAGTCATAATTTCAATGATATGGAAGTGAAGTATTTGTACGTAGAAAAGCTTGCCTTTGCGGCTATTCAAGTTGTCCAAATATTTCGCCACTATATCCTATTCCAGAAGGCCATTGTCATTTTGGATTGTAACCCCATGACTTATATCTTATTAAGTCAATTGCTGGGGGGAAAGTATTCAAAATTGATTTTCATTTTGCAGAAATTTCATTTGGAATTCATCAAATCCAAGTCAAAGAAGTCTTTAGTTTTGGCTGAGCTTCTCTGTGACCTTCCCTTTGATAGTATTGCTACTACGTCAGAACCATCTATTCTTGACGAGTATCTGTTTCTGATCGGATCATCTAATCCTTGGTATGGGGATTTTATCATTTATCTCCAAAACCAGACTAATTGGTCTGATACCTCTTACTCTGACCAGCGACATATTCGATACCAAGCCAAAGATTATCTGATCGTCGATGATACACTTTATCGTCGTGGTGTCAATACAATTTTAAGAAGGTGCCTCACTCATGAGGAGGCCGAAAAGGTTTTAAATGATTGTCATGCTAGGGCTTGTGGTGGAAATTTGTCTGGATACGCTACCGCACAGAAGATACTCCACGTCAGTTAATTTTGGCGTACCATATTTCGTGACTGCATCCTCGTAGTCAGAAGTTGTCATGCGTGCTAAATATTTGATTGTAAAATCCACAAACCACCAATGCCAATGCATCCTGTTGTCTCTGTGGGACCATTTTCAAAATGGGGCATTGAATTCATGACCTGTAACCCTCGTTCTTCTGGGGGGCATGGCTATATTATTGTTGCAGTAGACTACTTTACCAAGTGGGCCGAAGCGATGCCTACATTCAATAACACAAGAAAAACAGTCGCATTTTTTTCTTTAATCATGTCATTGCACGGTTTGGGGTTCCACAGGCTATAGTCATAGATCATGGTAAGCATTTTCGCAATCACATGATGACTTAATTGATTGCCAAGTTAGGACTGTCACATTATAGTTCTACTCCTTATTATCCACAATCAAATGGAAAAGTTGAAGCTATTAAAAAAAAATTTAAAATAATTCTGCAACGAATGATAGGAGTTCATAAAAGAAACTGACATTTGATCCTATACTCGGCCTTGTGGGCGTACCGAACCTCGGTGAGAACCCAACTGGATTTACCCCCTTTTCATTGGTGTATGGTATGGAAGATATCTTGCCAATCCAATGTGAAATATCATCGCTAAAATTCACAACCGACCTGTTACCTGACACCTCAGATGAAGAAGCGCGTATTTTGAACCTCATCCATCCTGATGAAATGCGTTGTGAAGCCCAATTGGTAAATGAAGTGAATATGAGGCGTATAAAGGTGCAATACGACAAGCATGTACAACCTCGCATTTTCTCAAAGGGCGATTTGGTCCTTCTTAATGATCAGGAAGCTGATGTAATAGGTACAGGGAAATTTGAGCCATTATGGCACGACCCCTATATTTTCAAAAGAGTTCTTGTTAAGGGTGCCTACGAGTTGGTGGATTAATATGGAATTCTATTGGCACAACCCCTAAATGGGTTGTATTTGAAACGCTATTATGCTTAATCATGAGCATAGTATTTTTTTGTATTATATTTTATATATATGCTGTTGATTTGCATTCACTGTCTTAGTTTGTTTTTTAGAGTTTTCTTGACGTTAGTAATCCGTTTTACATTTCATTGCAAATGTCTGAATCTTTGGAACTATTTGTTGGGAATGATGATGGTGCTAGTCGTAGTACGTAGAATCTATCTTATGCAACGTGGGCCATTTTCGCTCCAAACGACGAGTTAGTGAGTTTTCAAGGGATTTGTATTAGTATATTGACAAACAATATCGCTGATTATAGCGCGTTGATCGAACTTCTCTCTGATGCCATTCCATTTGGTATTAACCGCATCATCATAATGTTAGACTCACAACTTGTGGTATTACAACTTACTAGTGTTTATACTGTTAGAAATCCAACACTATATAATTTGTTCCAAAGAGTTCGATCTTTGGAAAGACATTTTGATTTTATTCAATATCAACACATTTTCAGAAACTTGAACACATTGACTGATTCTTTATTGAATTATGTTATAAACGGACATTTGCAACATATGTAAAGATACATTCACATAATTGAATAGGATTGCACAATAAACATAGGAAAACACTGAAATCAAATAGATATATAGTTATAAGTTTTTACAAAAAATTGTGCCCAAGAAACATTTGTCATATGACCTCAAAATGTACGCAACATGTCAAAGGTAAACTAATGATGCTCATGGTAACATGCTATCGATATAGCTATCCTACACAATAACCGCATCCAGCGGTTAGGAACACCAATAGTATGGTGCTGCAGTCACATGGGTAACTCTTTGATCCGGAAATCCGAAATCTCGAAGGTCAACCCCTCTATGTGCTTCCGAAGCTCAGTAAGAGTCTTATCCATTTATAAATCCTGAAGGACTGCTCTCTCGACAACCCTCTCTGCTGGCTCATCCACTCCATGCTCTTGTTCCTCCACTGGTTGAACTCGACCCACATCTGCATTACATTAAAACTTTAGTTTAGTCTTGGGAAAACATAAAAATACAAAAACATGTATAAGCCTTAGAAAAATTAAAAAACATGGTCAAAAAATTATTACTGATTGCAGTCCACTGAGCGCCTTCTGGTAAAGCTAAGTTTGGATCTCCTTGAAAATCGACGCCTGAATATACATACTCATCGATGGCGATAACCTGTCGCCTAAACTAGGTGAAGAATGCAGTCAAGAACACGATGGAGGATTGGCCTGGATGTGTAGCCATCAATTCTACCCGTCTCTACATCCTCAGATCTCTAGGGTTAGACACACCCAACATCACATGCTGAGGTTGCATCAGTGGAATCATCTCTAAGGAAAAAGAAATGAGGATCGAACCATAAATGAATTTTTTCTTCCTTCCTCCCTTTGCCTTTCTTAGTTGTTCTTTTATTTGAGAAAGTACAGCTTCAGTCCAGTTGAAAATTGTTGGTTCCATACACTCTAGTGCATATTGCATATAAGATCTATTCGCTACATGTAGTGTAACGGTACCGACAAGCTTTGCGATCGTGAATAGAATGGTTCTCAATGGAAAATCACAAACCTCACAGATGTTTGTTTTCCTGTCCTTGCTTGGTTCTGACCCTGGATAAAAATACTACAAAATATAGTCTCTCACCGTCTTTCCTTCGAGATCAAATCCTGAGACAGAAATGGGTAAGCCTCTCCTTGACAAGCCTGTCAGAAAATATATGTCCTCCACTGTGATAGGAACCACTTTGTTCCTAATGTGAAATGCCTTAATTGTTGGATCCCATGCACGAACAAGGAACTCCAAAAGTTTTATTTGTTTCCTCATACCTGATAAGCGAAAGTACTTTAATAACCCACAATCTCTTAGGGCACTTACTGTACCCAGATCATTAAGGGCAATAATATTTTGTTCTTCACACTCTCTTTTTCTCCAAGTAATAGTCATTCTAGTCCGATGAATCCTTGAAACATAACCATAAGACTCATTAGACTCCTTTTCATAGAAAACAATTAGGCAAAATTTGGGTACAATGCAAGAATACAAAATTTGAATTGCGCCCAATGTTGTTTTGGTCAATAGACAGTGCGTTGCATACGCACCTAGGCTTCATTTTGAGTGCTTTACAATGCAGTTTTCAATGCCCAAGGGTGCGTTTCCCTCTTTAGAAAAAGAATTTACCCTAAGGGGCCCAAATCCCTAAAAATTTGCAATGAAATGAAATTAAATAACTACTAAAAGAAATAAAGGGTTTATGGCACCAACCTGGATCAAACGGCGATGAAAACGTCCACAGAATCGATCGCAATCAACAATTGAAGTTCGGGGGAAAAAACAGGTTCAGAGCTCCAAAATGCAAATGGTAACTTTCAAATGGTAAAAATTAATAGTAAAACTATTTTAATTAGTCATTTGATTATTTGAAAATCATATTTATTGTTGTGACTATGGTTTTATTCTATTTTTATCATGAAACATGTATTTTTAATCCATTTGATGTTGTTCTGAACAACTTTGCAACTAATGAGAAGATTAGTCATGCACATTTATTTCAATAATGATTTTACCACAAAGCATAATTTTATCCTTATTTTTCGAGCTTTGATAAAAACGAAAAAGGAATTGAAGCGCACTTTTATCTCTTTTTCGAGTTTTGATAACAGTGAAAAAAGAGCCTCTGGAGTTTTCTTTTAGCTCTTTTCAGACTCCGATAATGTGAAAAGATTTCCGAGCACTTGTCTTTTCGAGCTCATAAGAGTAAATTAATTGATATCTACTCAATATAAGTTTAACCCTTTTCCGGACTGAGATAGATTATTTACGAAAAAGGAATGCCTTAGTCGAACATGGCTAGGAGGTTCTCTTAGATATTATTTTATACTTTTTCGGATATGAGTGACAACTTTACGAAAAAGTACTTATGGAGTTTTCTTTTGCCTTATTTTTCAAACTCTCTAAATATGAAAAAGGACGAGGTTGTCATTGTCGCTAGGCTCATTAAAACATAAAATAGTGACGGTCTTGTCGATCATGGAAAGAATCGAGTTTCATTCATCGCTAGACTCGTTAAATTTTTAAATAGCGATACATTATTCGCCCGAAGGGTTGAATTATATATCAAACATAAGTTATCCTCCTCAAGCTTGTTAAAAAATAAAGAGGTGTTGGTCGACAAAAGACCAGGAAAATTTTGGGAAAGTGAACATAAATTTTACGGTAGAAGGTCACTCTTGAACATGACACTTCACTGCATCATCATGTCTGTTTGGGTTGGATAATATCCTTGACGATTCATTCATACCTATGGTTCATCATACCTTCACTTTGATTTTGGGTCAACGCTGCCAACTCATCTCAGTGTTGCCGATATGTTCAAGAGAAGTCATCCAGTGAATACTCATCCTTCTGCAATGCTCATAAACCTTCATTCTCATGAAAAACATCCCTGAACATTCCTATATCAAGTCAAATTTTGTCTCTGAAATTAGTAACTCTGGTTTCATGATAAAGTGGCTTCCTGTCAACGTCAAATCATCATCCAGGAAGTTTAATTAGAAACATCATCTTCCAGTACCATGAGGCTTGTTACAGTATCGCCAAGATCCTCGTTTCCGGACTTAAAGGTTTTGTTTGGCGTTTGACATCAAATCAACTATTCACGCCTCACGAAATGTACTGTAGGAACTTGAGAGCCATTAATATCAATGGTGGTTCTCTCACGTTTGTTAACAACTCACATCATTGGTTGATAATCAAATTATGTCTTACCATGTTCGACTACAAATCATATATTCATATGGCTAGAATTGTACCCGAATGATCAAGTGAACGAGATAAGAAGACCCCAGATCTAGTTTCACCCATCCGGGTTGCGATTTCAGGATTGTTGTACACATCATCTATATGGTGACCTTACATACAGATCGTCATCTGAACATGGGCCTATATCTGTAAGCATGTCTGTATTGGGAAAAATTCCAATGTAGATGACTTTCTGCACTATGCACATGTTATTAGATAGTTTATGCGTTGAGCATGGGAATACCTTCCGTCAGAAATTCGTGATAAAGAGGATATATCATGATGTAATGTATTGTAATATTGATGCAGGTCGCCTCTCCGCTTCAGTTCCAGTGCATCACATAGTAAAGCATCTCATTCAAAAAATATTGTTATTATTATCACTTCATGCTTTAGGGGGAAACTGTTATAGGTCAATTTGGGCATCATTCCCAATGACTTGGTCATACTGGACATCATCCCCAGGACCAATGAAATAAGGTTTATCATCCCCTATCATTTTATTTGCTACATGCCCTAAGACAAGAACAAACCATTCATGACTTCCATTGCAAGGTTTCCAAGGTTTGAAGTATATGTTATATCACCTATGAGCTCACCAACGCAGCCTCTCAAGGGAATAACTAATTTGCATATGAAATTACCTCCATTCAAGGGAGATATGAAAAATACTTTCCGACATTCAAGAGTGCGTTGGTCAAATGGGAGCGAAATTATCATAGTTCCGGAATCTCCACATGGCCAGTGCCTTTTAGAAGAGTTCATATGTGTCAAAATTCTAATCCATTTGTCCATCTAACACCTCTGATCTTGGGAACATATCTTTCCTATTATTAGAAATTCATTGATTGAGAAACTACTTTCAGTTGCTCTATAAATTGAGCACAGATCCTAGTGCTAGGGAAGGACAAAATTTGGTAAAGAAATGATGTTGGATTCTCAATTGAGTGTGTGATAAGAGTGATATGCTACTGGTGAGATGTTATTGTGATGAGGCTGGGATGATGTTGGAGTTGGTGACATCAAATCGATCGTTGGTTGTAACCTCCCCCTTCTGTCCATTAATAAAGTTTGTTGCTCATTTTATGTATCGGTTTATGTTTCTACTTTTCATATGATGGATTCTTAACTGATATATATGTTTCATGTTTAATTGATTTAACTGATTAAGTTAAATAGGCATTTGTATATTGCAATCTCTTTGTTGTTTAGTGTTTATACTTGCAGGAACTAGTCTGACGATCTAAGTTGGATTGGAAGCTACAACAAGAGCGACAGAAGGAGAATAGGACGTTGAATCACAAGTAAGTTCCTCTATCTTTGTGTGTGTCTATTTAATCTTAGAGAAAGAGTTCGCATTGCATTAAAACTTTAGTTTAGTCTTGGGAAAACATCAAAATACAAAAACATGTATAAACCTTAGAAAAAGCTAAAAACATGGTCAAAACATTCTTACCGATTGCACCCCACTGAGCGCCTTCTGGTAAAGCTAAGTCTGGATCTCCTCGAAAATAGACGCCTGAATATGCATACTTATTGATGGCGATAACCTGTCGCTTGAACTAGGCGAAGAATGTAGTCGAGAACATGATGGATGACTTGCCTGCATGTCTAGCCATCAGTTCTACCAATCTCTGCATCCTCATATCTCTAGGGTTAGACACACCCAGTGTCACATGCTGAGGCTGCATCAGTGGAATCCGCTCTAAGGAAAAATAAATGAGGATCGAACCATAACTGAAGTTTTTCTTCCTTCCTCCATTTTCCTTGTTCAGTTGTTCTTTTATTTGAGAAAGTACAGCTTCAGACCAGCTGAAGACTATTGGCTCCGTGCACTTTAGTGCATACTGCATATAATATATGTTCTCTACATGTAGTGTAACGGTATCGGTAAGATTTTCGATCATAAATAGAATGGTTCTCAAAGGAAAATCATGAACTTCACGAATGTTTATTTTCCCATCCTTGCTTGGCTCTACCCTTGGATAGAAATACTACAAAATATAGTCTCTCACCATCTCTCCTCTAAGAGCAGACCCTGAGAGAGAAATGGGTAAGCCTCTCCTTGAAAATCCTGCCAGAAAATATATATCCTCCACTGTAATAGGAACCACTTTGTTCCTAATGTGAAATGTCTCAATTGTCGGATCCCATGCACGAACAAGGAACTCCAAAAGTTCTATTTGTTGCCTCATACTTGATAAGTGGAAGTACTTTAATAACCCACAATCTCTTAGGGCTCTTATTGTACCTGGATCATTAAGGGAAATCATATTTTGTTCTTCATGCTCTCTTTCTCTCCAAGTAATCATCATTATAGTCTGATGAATCCCTGAAACATAACCATAAGACTCATTAGACTCCTTTTCATTCAAAAATTTAAGCAAAATTTGGGTACAATGCAAGAATCAAGAATTTGAATTGTGCCCAACGCAGTCTTGGTCAATAGATAGTGCATTGAATATGCCACTAGGCTTCATTTTGAGTGCTTTACAACACAATTTTTGATGCCCAAGGTGCATTGCCCTCTTTGGAAAAATAATTTACCCTAAGGGGCCCAAATCCATAAAAGTTTGTAATGAAATGACTACTGAAAGAAAGAGGCAGTTTATGGCACCAACCTGGATCAAACGGCAATGAAAACTGTCCACAGAATCGATCGCAATCAATGGCTGAAGTTTGGGGACAAAAACAAGTTCAGAGCTCCAAAATGAAAATGGTAACTTTCAAATGGTAAAAATTAATAGTAAAATTCTTTTAATTATTCATTTGATTATTTGAAAATCATATTTATTTCTGTGACTATGGTTTTATTCTATTTTTATCATGAAACATGTATTTTTAATCCATTTGATGTTGTTCTGAACAGGTTTGCAACTGATGAGAAGATTAGTCATGCACATTTGTTTCAAGAATGGTTTGACCACAAAGCATACTTTTATCCTTATTTTTTGAGCTTTGATAAAAATGAAAAAGGACTTGAAGCGCACTATTATCTCTTTTTCGAGCTTCGATAACATTGAAAAGGGAACCCCTAGAGTCTTCTTTTAGCTCTTTTCAAACTTCGATAATGTGAAAAGATTGCCGAGCACTTGTCTTTTCGAGCTTGTAAAAGTAAATGAATTGATATCTACTTAGTATAGCATTAACCCTTTTTCAAACTAAGATAGATTATTTACGAAAAAGGAATTCCTTGGTCAAACATGGTTAGGAGGTTCTCTCAGATATGATTATACACTTTTTAGGATCTAAGCGACAACTTTACGAAAAATTACTTATGGAGTTTTCTTTCTTCCTCCTTTTCAAACTCTCTAAATATGAAAAAGGACCGGGCTGTCATTGTCGTTAGGCTCGTTAAAACATAAAATAGCGATGGGCTTGTCGATCATGGCAAGAATCGAGTTTCATTCATCGCTAGACTCGTTAAATTATTAAATAGAAACACATTATTCACCTGAAGGGTTGAATTATAGATCAAGAATATGTTATCCTCCTCAAGCTTGTTAAAAAATAAAGAGGTACTGGTTGACAAATGACCGGGGAAAATTTGGGAAAGTGAATAGAAATTTTACGGTAGCAGGTCGCTCTTGAACATGACACTTCACTCCATCATCATGATTGTTTGGGTTGGGTAATCTTCTTGACAGTTTTCATACCTATGGTTATGTTTAGTCAATTTAATGTCTTAAATTTCTTGCATTAATTATCAACCGAGGTTTGTAAATTGATGAAGTGTGGTGCACTGTATGTGCTTATTTAACCTTTCTCTTACTTCGTTTTTTTGTATTTTATGTTGTTTTGGGGGTGTTTTGTTCTTTGATGTCTAATAATGTTTAATCTAAAACTATGAAAATATTTAAATGAATCTAATGAATTTTAAGAAGGAAGAAAAGGAAGTGTTCCTATGTTAATCTAATTTTCATAAAAATAAACCAAAAATTGTTGGCTAGTTATGACCTAATTTGGAAAATAGAGAATCTATCTTATCTTATCATTAGTCCTATTCCATGGATTTAATTATAAAAACTAAGATTGAAATTGAAGTGCTTGTCTTAAGTAAAAGCAGAAAATGAAAACAATTAATGTACTTCTGGTTACTCCAACATTCAATTTATGAGTATGACCTTCTTGAGATGATGTGTAAGAAACTGTCTGTACTTTAAATTCTAATGTCCTAGAACAGTAATAAAAGGATGCAAAGGAAAACATATAATGTATATTTAGCTACTCCAACATTAAATTATGAAGTGTGATCTTCTTGAGATGGTGTTTAAGTAACCAATTATACCTAATGATCTAGAAAACTAAGTAAAATATGCATAAGGTAACTTAGTAATTGCATTCATAAAACATTCAATCATTCAGTCTTAAAATTTGATTAAATCAATCTCCTTGGAATGACCTTTAGGAATATTAGTGATGCAACTAAGTGAGGATCTGAAAGAAAAATGTGAAAGCATGTAAAACAACTAGAGTATATTTGACTTTATCCAACATTCAATGTGAAGTATTACCCTCTTGAGGTGTTGTGTGAGAAGTCAATTATGCCTTAATTTCTCTAAGTTCCTAGAAAGAAAATAACAATGTGCAGAGTAAATTCAATCACTGTATGAGTTATATATTTAACCATTTAGTTTAGTATCATCATCTTAAAATGGTTTTTGAAAACATCCATTGACACATTTAATTGAAAATTTTGTTCTAAGAAAATGAATGACAAAATAGTAAGGAAACTAGGCAATTGTGTATTCTTATTACTTCAATCTTAATTCGATTTGAAAACAAAATTATCTATCTTCACAAAATATATTAGAAGAACAAGGCTGCACAATTGTGATTTAATGTTATGCTATTAATCAAAAATTGAAATGAAACATTAACGTAATTAAAAAACAGATTTGCTAAAAAAAGAGTAATGGAAATTGAACTAAAAACAACAAATGAAAAACCTCCTCCAATGCAGGGGCCCTCTACAACTGATTTGGCTAAACTACTAGCTGGTTAAGGATAAAATTAAACAGTCATTGGCAACATGAACTTTTTATTATGATAAAATGAAGTCTGAATGCAGAGTATCAGCAAAAATCTTAAACTTAACACTTAATTTCTGAACTCTCTTCTCGGTTCTGTACAACCGATATTTAAAGGAAAATAACATAATTTTTTGTGAGATAAACTTGCTACAGGTGGCTAATTCGAATTAGACTTGAAATAGGACTATTAGACTCTTGATTTGCTACGATAGAGAAAATCAAGAGTTCTGCTGCTTTCAGATAATGTACTTTGACCACACCTTTGACCATGATATTAGGCCAGCTTTTCTGTCAATCTGGACTGAGTGAATAGGATAGAATCCATGTGGAGATGATTCTAGAAATGCCCATGTGGCCCAATTCTTCATTTGACACTTGGAACCTGCCAGACCATAAGAGTAGCTACGGAATCCATAGTTAGCTACAGGATAGGCTGCATTCTATATCTAAATTGAAAAAATATATTCAAATAGAAAGAACATGAAAATATCATACGGAAATAATTTTAATGCATTCCTTAAGACAAAACCTAGCATTTATCATTGATTGTGGTCTATGATCATATGAGAAAGTGAGGGAAAAAGGTGAAAAAAACTGTCAAAGAGAGGGTAATTCTAAGGTTCAACATACCCCCACTGCAAAATCATTGCATGTCCTCATGCAACTTGCCAAAAATGTGAGTTCTCCTTCCTTATTGCATTTTCTTAGACACTTCTGCTAGTACATCCAGTCTCCTTCTTTTGTTATTATTTGAAGTGACTGTCATCCTGGGCCTTCTCATAATAAGCTTATACTTGAGGTTAATGACTGATTTGTGTAGTAACTTATACTTTCTTTTCAATTTCCTATTTTTCTTATATGACAGTCCTAGATGCAGAATGGTATTGTCATGAATTACCTTGTCCAACTTGTTCTGCTGCTTCAAAGTCTCATTCTCTTGTTTGATATGTCTGTTCAATATCTCTAGTTCCTAAATATCCTGTTTGAGAGCATCAACTAGAGGTTCTTGTGGATTGACAGAAGGTTCTGGGTTCATTGATGCATTTTTATTCTCCAATGATTCTACATAATAATATATTTTTTGTTGAATTGGGTCTATTCTTTGAGATCTTCTGCTAAGGCTACCTTCAAAATAATGAATAGGAGAATTTTGAGGACTGTGTGTAGGAGAAATGTTAACAGGAGATGGTATTGGAGTTTTATCATCTAAATTTATAAGCTCTGTCCCTTTTGATAATGTTTTCTTCATAGAACCTCAAAGTCTAGAGCTCCTTCTCAATTTTGGAGGATTTACATTCTCCTCATTTGTATCCTTACTCCTCTCTCTTATTTTACCTCTCGCCTTGATTTGCTTTCTGATTTTTGTCAATTCTTTAGAGATTAGCTTTTCATCATTCTTTTGTAATGAATATTTAGGTCTATTTTCAACATTTATATCAGTCTTCTTTCTTCTACTTCTTCTGACATTATCTTATTTAGGTGACTCTGGTGCTTTTTGAAAATGGTTTATAATAAGGAAATCCTCCCAGGTATCTCCTATGCTTCTTAAATGAAAATCAATCAGTATCTTTACCAACCCATGATGATGCATGGTGGTATCTATGAACTTTATTCTCTTTTGCACATTTGAGGCCATCATTTTAAACTATTTAGCAGAAATAAAGGAAGATTGATTTCACCATTTTCTAAGAAATTCATCAGTAAACGGATATGGTAGAAATACATGCAACCAAACCTTCCTTCACAAGTGATAAATTTTTGTAAAACCAAGAGCATGTTCCTCCATTTACTTTTAAGAGCTGAATTGGGGATACCTTTTCTAAAAATAGAGACATCCATACCTAGGTTTTTGAGTATTACTTTCCATCATTCACTGTGGAACTCCTTGTTTTTGAACCATATTTCACCATGCCTTGGAAGTTTTGTAGCCTAGGCCATGAATGACTCAGTCATTGCAAACTTGATATCTCCAATTTCTACTTCAGTGCCATCAAAATAATAAGCAAAGGATTTTGTAATCTCCTTATGAAAACCATTGAATTTCTCTATGAACTTAAGCCATCCAGCTTTCTACAACAATTATTTGATTTGTGGGTATCCTTCCATGTACTTTGATTCCACCGGTTCTGATCTGAAAATTAGCCCAATCCTTCTACTATGCAGAATTCTCAACCTTAGAATTTCCATTCTATTTTATGAAATGAATTGGCTGCAGATCTAATGAAAGTTTATTGAGGGTTTGTAGGAATAAATAGATGGTAGGGGTTTTGGAGAGACGTATACGAGTATGTCACTTCACAGGTCATAACCGTTTAATCATTAACGAGAGAGTTAATTAAGGACCATTCGGTGAAATAATGCGGAGAATATGGCTGATATGTGGTATGATGGAGATTTCAATCAAATCAAATGATGATTTTTCAAGGAAACATATGACATCCATATTATACATACTTTATATTTTAACCTTGCTATTTAAAATAAATTTTTGCCCTTTACCTTTTAGAAATTGACCTTTTCGTTTGTTGTTTTCTTTGATGTTGATCCTTAGGTACTCTTTTAGCATGTTGGTATTCAAAACATAATATTTCAATTCCTTGTAATCATCATTTGTTTGTAGGCTGTACAATTGTGTAAGAAATGCTGAATAAGATGTAGTTGCATAATCAAATTAGCTACAGATTGGAGTCAGCTGCAGAACATGATCAGCAACAGAATGGAATCAGCTGCAGAACGTGATCAACTGCAGAATGCAGCCAGCTGCAGAATGTGCTCAACAACAGAATGTGTATTCTGTAAAAATAAATGAAGTATGGCTATGGAACATCAATATGAAATGAAATGGAAGTGGAATATGTCTGTGAAATGGAATGATTTATGAAATGGAATGAAAGTAGAATGAGTTGTGAAATGAAATGAAAGTGGAGTGAGATGGAATGAAATTGTAAAATGAAATGAATTTGCAGATTATGAACTGCAATGAATGTATTTTTGTGTCACTACTTATTACAGAAAAGAAAATGGAAAATATAGGATGTCAAAAATCTTTGATTTTCACCCTATATTTTCTGTATAAGTATGCCAATCATTGATTGGTTTTCATACTTATACACTTTATTATTATTTTTTTATGTTGTTTTTTATTTTATTTTTTATTTTTATTTTTTATGTATGTAGGAAAAATAAAAGCTAAGTTAGTGAAGAAGAAGAATTATTCTTCACTAACTTCATATCAATATTGTCATGGAAAATCTTGACAAACTCTTCTTTTGAAAGTGGTTTATGATATACTTTCAACCGATGACCATTCACAAGAAGAGGTACATTTTCTTTGTCTATTTTCCTTGTCTTCACTGCTCCATTATCAAAGAATTTTTCAATCTCATATGGCCCAAGCCAATGAGTTTGAAACTTTCTTTGAAAATCTTTAAATTTTGAATCGAACAAAAGTGCCGAATACCCTACTTGAAACTTCTTCTCCTTGATATAATTATCATGCCATTTAGCCCTTTGCTGGTGGACTATACTGGTTCTTTGAACTGCATCTTGTTGGATTTCATCAATTTCATTGAGTTGCTCCAATCTATGTTTCTGTGCTTCTGATAAATCAAGTCACAATTGAACTGCCATCTTGAAGGTTTGGATCTAAAACTCTATAGGGAACAAGACTTGCTTTCCATAAAAAATTTCATAGGGAGTATGTCCTGTTGTGTTTCTCCATGTAGTTATGTAGGCCCATAAGGCTTCAGGAAGCCTTTCTACCCAATATCTTCTGTGTAGATGCACAACCTTAGTGAGAATTCCTTTAATCACTTTATTGGTAGATTCAACTTGACCATTTTCTTGTGGATGATAAGGAGTATATTTTATGTGCTTGATCTTGTAATCTTCCACGAGCCTTTTCACCACCTTAGATGTAAAATGAGATCCCTGATCTGTCACAATTTCTCTTGGAACACCAAAACGAGTGAAAATATCCTCAGAAAGAAAATTAACTACAGATCCTTCATTAGCAAAAGGTAATGCTTTAGCCTCTACCCATTTAGTGACATAATCAGTGCATACAAAAATATACTTCTTTTGTTTACATGGAGGATTAATAGGTCAAACAAAATCCAAGGCCCATTTTTTAAAAGGTTCTATGAGTACCTGAGGTTGTAATGGCATTTCATTTGATGGAGCAGGTTTCCCTACCCTTTGGCAGTTGTCACACCTTTTTACATATTATTTGGCATCTCTGAAGATGGATGGCCAATAATATCCTAAATGAAGGATTTAATAGGCTGTCCTCTTGTCAGCAAAGTGTCCACCACAAGGTTCATCATGACATGCTTTAACAATTTCAGGCATTTCATCTTCTCGAACACATATTCTGATAATGAGATCTGGACCTTTCTTATACAATTAATTGGTAATCCATGAGTATCTTACACTTAATTGAATGATTTTTCTTTTCTCTCTAGAAAGCAAATGTGAAGGTAATTTTCCTGTAGTTAAGTAATTGGCAATATCTGCAAACCAAGGAGTCTGAGTAGTTATTGCAAAATTATATTCATCATGAAATTTATCTTCAACTGGAGTGTCATCTTTGATATTTTGAATTCTAGACAAGAAATCAACAACTGTGTTTTGTTTTCTAGGTCGGCCTAGAACAGTGATGTTGAATTATTGCAGGAATAATAACCATCTTGTAACTCTGCCATTAGTAATAGATTTATTCATTAAGTATCTAACTGCAGAGTGATATGTATGAACAAAGGTTTCATAGCTTGTTATATAATGTTTGAATCTGTTGATAGCATGAACAAAAACTAAGAATTCCTTTTTAGTTACAGTGTAATTTAACTCTATGGGAGTCAAATTCTTGCTTGTGTAATAGATGGCATAGGGTATCAAATATTTTTGTTCTAATACAGCTCCTAGAGCTGTATCTGAAGCATCTGTTGAAATGTGGAAAGGTAGTTTCCAATTTGGACCTCTTAAGATGGGTGCTTCAGAAATTTTTGCTTTAAAGTCTCAAATGCTAACTGGCAATCAAGATTCCAACTAAATTCACAATCTTTGGTGAGTAGTTTGAAGAGTGGGGATGTTATTTTGGTGAAATTTTCTATAAATCTTCTATAGTATCCTGTGAATCTTAGAAAACTTCTAACATCCTTTTGACAACTTGGAATTGATTTTTTGGAGATGACTTCAACTTTAGATTTATCAATTTTAATTCCATCTCCTGAAATGTGGTGTCCTAAAACAATCCCTTCTGTAAACATCATGAAACATTTTTCATGGTTTAGTGAAATGTTTTCTTCCTTACATCTTTTAAGAACATTTTCCAAATTTTCTAAAGCTTCTTCAAATGTATTACCATAAACTGTAAATTCATCCATATACATCTCTACACAATTATGTATTAGATCAGAAAAAAATTCCTAGTACTGCTTTTTGGAAAGTTGCAAGTGCATTGCACAATCCAAAAGGAAGTACTCAGTAGGCATAAGTCCCCCATGGACAGGTGAATGTGGTTTTATCTTGATCTTTAGGTGCTACTTGAATTTTATTGTAACCACCAAGAATGAGAAATAATTTTTACCTGCTAATGTACCCAACACTTGATCTATAAAGGGTAAAGAAAATTGATCTTTAAGGGTAGCTTTATTCAGTTCTCAATAATCAATGCATACCCTCCATTTACCATTCTTTTTAGGCACAATCATTAGAGGGGAAACCCACTCACTGTCTGAAATTGGGTAAATGAAGTTTACATTTAGCAACTTTTGCAACTCCTCTTTCACAATTTCCCTAATATTTGGATTCATCATTCTTTGAAGTTGTTTGATAAGTTTACAATTTTCTTCAATGTAGATGTGATGTATACAAGTTTTAGGACTAATTCCTTTCATGTTAGTGTATTCCCATGCATATGCAAAAGAATGTTGTTGTAATGTTTTGATTAGCTTTTCCTGTTGTAATTTTTCTAAGTTATTATTTATGTTATAGGTTTTCCTTGGAAAGGTTTCAACTGTAGAGCTACCAAATTATTCCATAGAATAAAGAGACATCTGCCTAGATGACAAATATTCAATATTGGATTTTTCTTGAAATTGATCATGTTCATATTCTGGAGATGATTCAAAATTTTCTATTGAAATTAAGATTTGACTATCTTCACTAATGGTTGAAATAGTAAAGAGAGATTTTATATCATTTTCATCACAATCCATTCTTTTTCATCTATCTTTGTGATTGTTCTTGCTGGAGGATAGAGAGTGAATTTCTTAGTTGAATTACCATTATAAATATACATGTCACCAGATCTACAGCTAATGAAAGCATCAACTGTAGTCAACCAAGGTCTTCCTAATATAAGTAATGTCTTCCTAGATTGTTCTTAGGGGTTAAGATCATAAAATCAACAAGGTAATCCTAAGAATATAAGGACACTGAAATATCTTCTAACACACCATCTGGATTGATTACAGATATATCTGCTAATTGCAGTAATGTAGGCGTATAAAGAAAATTATGAAGCATGAGTTATTCCATGGTTTGTTTGCTTATGATGTTTATTGCTGCTTCTAAATCAATCAATGTATTTGGAATTTCAACTCCATTGATATGTGCTTTTACAACTGGACTTCCTGGATCTAAATATTTTTGTATGGCAATTTTTCCCATCATTATGTCTGTTATTTTTCCTACAAGCTGAATTATTTTTATTTCTTTTGTTTTCTTCCCGGTTTCTTCATGCTCAACTCCTTTATTGTTTTAGCTAAAATTGGAATTTCCTTGATGGCTTGTAACAAAGGGATTTTGATACAAACATTTTTCAATTCATTTAGAAAATCATAATTAGGCAACATAATATGCTTTTCTACCCTTGGATCAACTTGTAATATTTCAGGAAAAGGAGGTGTAGAAGTAGATACTGATGGTTGCTCTATAATAGGAGTTGGGTTTATTGGTTATTTTTGTTTTTCTTTTTCAGAATTTTGGTTTTGAAGAGATTTTCCTTCTTCAAAACTTTTATTGGGCTGTAGATAATCTTCCTCAGAATTGTCTTGTTCTTGAATGACTACAAAAGGCTTTTTCTTTTCTAATATCATGCCAGATCTAAGTTGGACATCATTAAGATCTAGAGGAGTAATCATGTAGGTTGGAAATTGCTGTCCTTCTATTATATAGGTATTCTAAGGATTTCTATTGTTGGAGTTTGGTAATGGTTGGGCAGGGAGCTGATTTTGTCTTTGAGGGAATGGTAGTGAGAGTTGTGGATTTTGGTTTTGGTTTTGGAGTTGGGGTTGTTGATTTTGTTGAGGAATTTGTCGGGGAGGATAGTTTGGATATGATGGAGGATATTGATAGTATTGAGAGAATCTTCCATAGAGATTTTTCATTACTTGAGCCCAAGGTTGAGATTGAGATTGCGATTGAGGCCAAGGTTGTTGCCAATAATTCTAGTTTGGTGGGGGATGAGTATACATTTGGTTATTAAAAACTTGAGTTTGTGGCCCCTGCCATGGTCTTCTAGAGACAAAAAAAATAGATTCTGTTGGATTTGAAGTTGTTTCTTCTTGAAAAAAAACTTTAAGACCAGGAATTGAAGGACAACCCTTAGTCTCATGATTTTCTGAAGAAATAATATAGGTCTCTATGACTTTTGTATCAAGAGGACATTCTCTTAAAGCATGATTCTTTCTGCATTTTGGACATAAAATAGCTAAAGCATCAGTGTCGGCTTTCTGCTTGTTTTGTAACTTAAGGGTGTCTATCTATTCACTAAGACTCCCTAAAATATATGTTTTAAATTCCTCAAGCATGTTTCCAATTTATACCCTACTCACTGTTCTAGTTATAGATCTATTTACCCTAGCAAGAGCAGGATCTCTTGGACCTTTCCAAGTTTTTTATTTTCCTCTTGAGAGATGAATACATAATTCCCCAATGTCAGATAATTGGAGTTGAGAGAAGTCCCCCTTCCCCATCATATTAAGGGTCTATCCACTCATCTCTAATAGCTTTCAACAAAATATATTTTAAAGTGTCTTGATCTAAATTATCTATTTTTGTTCTTTTTATGTTATAGTTGAATCTTTCAATTAAATACTCCAAATTCTTATTCTCTCTTTGCATCATTTTAAACACTTCATCCTTGTGAATAATAGGTATGCAATAATCCAAATACCTTTCTAAAAATGCTCTCTTCATATCATTCCATGTTCTGATAGACCGATTGATTAAACTCATGAACAATTTTAGAGCTGCTCCTTTCAATGTTGACGGAAACAATTTGACTTTTTGAGAGTATTGTAAATAATCATAAGTTCTGCACAAGAATTCAAATTCAAATGAAAAGGTTTCAGGGTCTTCATTTTTCAATCCATGAAAGTTTGGGAGGACAGAAGGTGAGATATTTTTCATTATGACATTCAATGTATCTTCATCAACTATAGGGAATCCAAAAGAACTCTCAATTATCCTATTTCTTCTGTCTCCTTCTACATTTCCTCTACCTCTTCCTCTATCTCCCCCTCTACCTTTATCTCTCCCTCTAAATTTTTCAATTTCTCCTTTTCCTTCTCCTTCTTCTCCTCTTCCTGCCATTATAGATTCTTCAAAGCTAATATAAGAGTCAACTTGTAAGGTTAATTGCTCTTCCTCTGGTTATTCTATCAATGGTATGTTGAAGAAAATTTCTTCTTCTTCCTTTCCTCTAGGAAATTCTAACTCTTCAGCTAAAATGTGTTCTCCTGTAGAGGTGAAAAAGGTTACTCTTTCTGTTGAAGACCTAGGATCTTCTTATTTTAAGACTACCTCAGTAGATGAAGCAGGGGATCCTCCTAATTAGATTTCCGACCTTAGAACTTCAGGAAGCCTATGGCTATTGAAATATGGAATATGAGTTTGAGATGGAGGTGTATCACTTCTTAGCCTTGGTGGAGTGAGTGGCGTTGTAGGGATTAAACTCATGCCTCTAGCTATGAATATGACCCTAGAGTCTCTTTCTGTACGCATATCATTATTTTAGATGTAAGAAATGAGGTTACCTAATTACACTTCTCTCGCAACGGCGTCAAAATGTTTAGTCAATTTAATGTCTTAAATTGCTTTCATTAATTATCAACCAAGGTTTGTAAACTTATGAAGTGTGGTGCACTGTATGTGCTTAGTTAACCTTTCTCTTACTTTGTTGTTTTGTATTTTATGTTGTTTTGGGGGGTTTTTGTTTTTTGATGTCTAAGAATGTTTAATCTAAAACTATGGAAATATTTAAATGAATAAAATGAATTTTAAGAAGGAAGAAAATGAAGTGTTCTTAGGTTAATCTAATTTTCATAAAAGTAAACCAAAAGTTGTTGGGTAGTTAGGACCTAATTTGGAAAACAGAGCATCTATCTTATCTTATCATTAGTCCTATTCCATGGATTTAATTCTAAAAACTAAGATTGAAATTGCAGTGATTGTCTTTAAGTAAACGCATAAAATGAAAATAACTAATGTACTTCTGGTTACTCTAGCATTCAATTATGAGGTATTACCTTTTTAAGATGATGTGTAAGCAACTGTCTGTACTTCAACTTCTAATTTCCTAGAATAGTAAGAAAATGATGCAAATGAAAACATCTAATGTATATTTAGCTACTCCAACATTCAATTATGAAGTGTGATTTTCTTGAGATGATGTTAAGTGACCCATTATACCTAATGATTTAGAAAACTAAGTAAAGTATGCAGAAGGTAACTCAATAATTGCATTCATAAAACATTCAACCATTCAATCTTAAACTATGATTAAATCAATCTCCTTGGAATGACTTTTAGGAATATTAGTGATGCAATTAAATGAGGATCTGAAAGAAAAATATGACAGCATGTAAAAAAACTAATGTATATTTGACTTTATCCAACATTGAATATGAAGTATTACCCTCTTAAAGTTCTTTGTGAGAAGTCAATTATGCCTTAGTTTCTGAGCTCCTAGAAAGAAACTAACAATGTGCAAAGTAAATTCAATCACTGTATGAATTAGACATTCAACCATTTAGTTTAGGATCATTATTTTGAAATGGCTTTTGAAAAAATCTATTGACACAATTAATTGAAAATTTTGTTCTAAGAAAATGAATGACAAAACAGTAAGGAAACTAGGCAATTGTGTATTCTTATTACTTCAATCTTAATTCGATTTGAAAAAAGAATTATCTATTTTCACGAAATATCTTAGAAGAACAAGGCTGCACAATTTTGATTTAATATTATGCTATTGATAAAAAATTGGAATGAAAGAAAACAGATTTGCTAAAAACAGAGTAATGGAAATTGAAATAAAAGCAACAAATGAAAAACCTCCTCCAGTGCAGGGGCCCTCTGCAACCGATTCGGCTAAACTGCTAGTTGGTTAAGGATGCACTTAAGCAATCATTGGCAACACGAACTTTGTATTATGATAAAATGAAGTCTGAATACATAGTATCAGCAAAAAGCTTAACTTTAACACTTAATTTCTGAACTGTCATCTTGGTTCTGTACAACTGGTTTTTAAAGGAAAATAACGTAACTGTTTGTGAGATAAACTTCCTACAGGTGGCTAATTCGAATTAGACTTGCAATAGGACTGTTAGACTCTTGATTTGCTACGATAGAGAAAATCAAGAGTCCTATTGCTTTCGGATAGCATACTTTGACCACACCTTTGACCATGATCTTAGGTCTGCGTTTCTGTCGATCTGGACCGAGTGAATAGGATATAATCCATATGGAAATGATTCTAGAAATGCCCATGTGGCCCAATTCTTCATTTGACACCTAGAACCTGCCAGACCATGAGAATAACTACGGAATCCACGGTTAGATGCAGAATAAGTTGTGTTTTGTAGCTAAATTGCAAAAATCTATTCAAATAGCAAGAACATAAAAATATAATATGGCAATCATTTTAATGCATTCCTTAAGACAAAACCTAGCATTTATCATTGATTGGGATTTGTGATCTTATGGGAAAGTGAGGGAAAGAGGTGAGAAAAGCTGTCAAAGAGAGGGTAATTCTGAGGTTCAACAGGTTCATCATACCTTCACTTTGGTTTTGAGTCAATGCTGCCAACTCATCTCAGTGTCGCCGATATGTTCAAGAGAAGTCATTCAGTGAATACTCATCCTTCTGCAATACTCATAAACTTTCATTCTCATGACATTCATCCCTGAACATTGCTATATCAAGTCACATTTTGTCTTTGAAATCAGTAACTCCCATTTCGCGATAAGGTGGCTTCTTGTCGACGTCAAATCATCATCCAGGAAGTTTACTTAGAAACATCATCTTCCAATACCATGAGGCTTGTTACAACATCACCAAGATCCTCGCTTTCAGACTTTTGACCGAAAGGTTTTGTTTGGCATTTGACATCAAATCATATATTCACGCATTACGAAATGTACTACAGTACCTTGAGATCCATTAACATCAATGGTGGTTCTCTCGTGTTTGTTAACAACTCACATCATTGGCTGGTAATCAAATGATGTCTTACCATGTTCGACTACAAATCATTTATTCGCATGGCTAGACTTGTACTCGAATGATCGAGTGAACAAGATAAGAAGACCCCAGATCTAGTTTTAGCCATCCAGGTTGTGATTTCAAGATTGTTGTACACATCATCTGTATGGTGACCTTACATACAGATCGTTATCCGAACATGGGCCTATATCTGTAGGCATGTCTGTATTTGGCAACATTCCAATGTAGACGACTTTCTGCACTATGTACATATTATTAGATAGTTTATGTGTTGAGCATGGGAATGCCTTCCCTCAGCAATTCGTGATCAAGAGGATATATCATGATGTAATTTATTGTAAGATTGATGCAAGTCGCCTCTCCGCTTCAGTTCCATCCCATCACATAGCAAAGCATCTCATTCAAAAAATATTGTTATTATTCTGACTTCATGCTTTAGGCGGCAACTATTATAGGTCAATTTTAGCATCATTCCCAATGAACTGTTCAAACTGGACATCATCCCCAGGACCAATGAAATAGGGTCTATCATCCCCTATAATTTTAGTTGCTACATTCCCTAAGACAAGAACAAACCATTCATGATTTCCATTGCAAGGTTTCTAAGGTTTGAAGTATATGTTATATCACCTATGAGCTCACCAACGCAGCCTCTCAAGGGACTAGCTACTTTGCATATACAATTACCTCCATTCAAGGGAGCTCTGCAAAGCACTTCCCAACATTCAAGAGTGCGTTGGTCAAATTGGAGCGAAATTATGATTGTTCCAGAATCTCCACATGGCCAGTGCCTTCTAGAAGAGTCCATATGCGTCAAAATTCAAATCTATGTGTCCATCTAACACCTCTGAGCTTGGGAACATGTCTTGCCTATTATTAGAAAGTCATTGATTGAGAAACTACCTTCAGTTGCCCTATAAATTGAGCACAGATCCTAGTGCTATGGAAGGAAGAAATTTGGTAAAGAAATGATGTTGGATTCTCAATTGAGTGTGTGATAAGAGTGACATGTTGTTGGCGAGATGTTTATTGTGATGAGGCTGGGATGATGTTGGAGCTGGTGACATCAAATCGATCGTTGGTTGTAACCTTCCTCTTCTATCCATTAATAAAGATTGCTGCTCATTTTCCCATATATGTATCTGTTTATGTTTCTACTTTTCATATGATGGATTATTAACTGATATGTATGTTTCATGTTTGATCGATTTAACTGATTAAGTTAAATATGCATCTGTATATTGCAATCTCTTTTCTTTTTAGTGTTTATACTTGGAGGAACTAGTCTGACGATATAAGTTGGATTGGAAGCTAAAACAAGAACGATAGAAGGAGAATAGGAAGCACTTGGATCACAAGTAAGTTCCTCTATCTTTCTGTGTGTCTATTTACTCTTAGAGAAAGTGTCTGTAAAGTCTTTGATCTGTTGTTCTAAATGCATAGCACCACATTTAGGGAATGTGTTTTATCCGTAATTCATAATTCCGCATAACAAACATAAATATCAATACATTGAAGTTATACAAATAACAAACTTAATCAGACAGACAAACATACACCTAGGGTTTCATTCATAGGAGCTTTACTCTATATATTATAATGGTTTTTCTCATAAACCCTAATTTACCAATACTTCGTAGGTTCAGGATTTCAGACATCGTCATCTAACCCTAAAATATTAGGGTTTCCATAACCATACCAAAACCCCAAACACGAAATCATCAGAACTTCAAACATCAAAAATAACATTTTCTTAGACTTCACCAATAATCCTAAGTAGGCTAGGGTTTCTCACATTATCATCAACATACCCTCAAGTTAGGGTTTTACAGAGAACCTTTTTATGGTTCTACAGGAATGATTAAAGATACGAGGAGGGTAGATTTATCTAAAGGTTAATCTCCTGATCAATAATATTTATGATTCAAGAGAGCTAGACACAATAATGCTAGTAATGTAGAATATATTACCAAAAGAATGAATATACTTTTATCATGAAGAGAAAAAAGCTTATAGTCTAAGACATACCTTTGTTTCTTAACAAAACTTGTAATTCCAATGCTTTGTATTGTGAGGTCTTCTTCATAATCCTTGAGCAGATCAACATGCTTTTCTAAAAAAAGAAAAATACAAAATAAATGTGATTAGCATATAGTACAAACATACCTAGACAATAAAAAGAAACCAAATATGAAAAGGTAATACAAGGAGTAAGATACTTATCTTTGGAAAATGGTGAGGGCTCCCTTTCAATCCAATCTCGAGGGATACCTATAACCTTATAAAAACAATTCAAAAATGTTTTTTCCAAATCATGTTAAACCTATAAAGACTAGAAATCAAATTACATATGAAAAACAACTAAAGCTTGGAGCATAGGACTTAGTAGTGTAAGTCCCTTATTTCTGATTCTTTGGGTTTGTTCTTCTTTGGAGATCCTTATTCGGCAACATTCGCTTGATCCTTGTTTCTCTTCTTATTCTTCGAGTTGTTGGGACAATCACTTTTGTAGTGACCCATTTTATGACACTGTAGCATTCTATCTTGGATATGTCTACCTTCCTTCTCAACCCTTTATATTTCTTGAAGTTTCCTTTCTTGTGATGAGAAGAGTAGGCATTTGAAACTTTCTCATCTTCATTCTCTTTGTCGGTTACTAATGAGATTCTCATTTCTCTTGACTACATCCATTCCATAATTACTCAAATGAAGGTGTTTCTTTCCAACTATTGATCTATGAAGCAAAGGCACTCCAAGAGGATGACAATCCCAATATGCAACGATCACTAGCTCTTTTTCAGCTACTATCTCATCTATGGCTTGAAGATCACCTCTAATTCTAGCTATCCTTACAAAGAAGGAAGCCGCAATGTCATCCTTTGTCATTTTTGTGGCCATTAGTTCATTCTTAAGACTTGCAACTTGACCAATATTCTTGATAAGGATTTATACGTTTCTCGAGCAAAGTTTATGTTGGAAATGTATGGAATAAGATTATCCTTTATAGCATCTACCATTAATCTCATAGCCAATATCTCTAACTCTCTAGACTTTTCTTTATCTGCATCACTAGTTCCTTCTATAGGTTTATTCACTTTTCCTTTGACTACATCTGGGACATCATTCTTTTCAAGGATCAGGTCTATCCTTTTCTTCCATGCCTTGTAATTTGATGCTCCTTTTGATTTGTTCTCTCCCTTTATTGTGTTAGACATTGTTCTTGGAGATAGTAAGTTTTTTTCCTTATATGATCCCTTTGATGACCCTTATTTAATCTTCTTGAGATTGCTTGTTCTCCTTTCAATATATCTTCAGGCCGCCTTTTTCCTTCTTCTTCACCTTAGCTCTAATACCATGTTAGAAAATAAAAAAGGCATAAATATTTTCTTATGATGATTATTACTTGTGAAGTTCTTATTTACTTCTTAACTTTCTTGTGTTCTTCTTTTACTTTAGTTCATCAAGCAATTACCAAAACCATAACATGAAGATCAAGGACACCAGATCTAGGTGGACAACCAGGGCAAAACCCCTATCTAGGGGAAAACCCAATCGACAACTCTTCCTTCAATAGTTTCACGAGATAATCCAAGACTCCTTTGACCTAAACACAAACTTCCTTCAACCACCAAGTCATCCCTTCCTTCTTATGTATATGATAAACTTCTAGTAATAACTTTGATCTTGAACTTTGACCTTGCAGTAAAAACTTCGACCTAACAACAACAACTGTTCTTTGTCCTAGATGCAACACTTCGACCTTGAAGTAGTACTTCGACCTTGAAGCAACACTTCAATGCAACAACTTTGATGCAACAGTAATTTCGATCTTAATGCAGCAGCTTCGCCCTAGCAGCGGAAATTTCGATCTTCTAGTAATAGCCCATTAAATTCACACGTGTGAGAGAGATGACCTAGAAAACTTCGATCTTGTGATCCTCCTTCTCCTCCTACAACTTCACACTTTTCTGTTGCTTCTTCTTACATATCGAACTTGAGTGAGTGTATCCAAATTAATCGAACTGCATTGTATATATAGCCTCTTATGGAGTTCGAATTTCCCTCATGTAGGCCGACTTGAACAAGTAAGGGTCGGCTTGGTGTGGAGGTGACAAATTACATATTTGACTCAAAAATAATTATTTTCGCATGATTCAAAAGCCCAATAAGGGTCTTATTAAATGTGCAATGACTCTAATGACTCAGTATAAATCCTAGAAGTCCTCAATGGAGACTTTTACTTAAAACATGATGACCCAAGCATGAAACCCATGCTTTAATAAGTCATAATAATAATAATAATAATAGTTTACTTTTTCATTCTTTTCATAATTACATTTCATAATGACTCAAACAAAAACCAAACCTAGTTACATTCTTCAACATGTAGGGCATTTGTAAAGTGGTCAATAAAGTCTCTCGAGTGTTGGGGTTTGACATGATTAAAAGTATATAGACAATATGTAAGGACACATTTAAAATGCGAAATAACAATAAGCCATGTAGGATAGTAATAACAACTTTGAACATTAAACATTAGTAAAAAAAAATGAGAAGGGGTAAAAACCCACATTGACTTGTTATGAACACCATAGTTTTGATATATACATATATATTGCTTAATAAACCAATGAGAAAATATTTTTGAAATACACATACATATATTAGATTGGTTTGTATAATAATTCTAATAAGGACTTTGAGAAATACATTTACATTCATAATTAAGGTGGTTTAGAAGACTCTATAATGAGTTTAAGAGTAAATTAGCATGTCAACAAAACCTTCAACAATTAAAAAGCATATTGGTGAAGAATAAGAATAAATAAAAACATAAATGAAAGAGAATGAAATAAACTATTTTGTTTAAAAGTTAAGGTATAATGTGCAACGATGAATTGTAAAAGAATAAGAGATAGTGAGAAAAAAATTGTGGCAATTACTGAAGTATAGACAAAGAGGATATTGTATGAGTATTGTACTTAAATACTTTTTTTTCTTTTGTTTTAGGTGTGTTATGACATATACATTATATAAGGCATTTGCATTATAACTTTCCATGGTTTTCCATTTCATCTCATATGATAACAACGATGATACTATTTCATCAAAACTTAACATAGTTGCATTACTACATATAACAACAATTAGACATTTTCATAAGTCTAGTAAAAAATACAATTGTCGTCATATGAAATCTTAATATCAATAGATAATAAGTGACTTGTACCATAGTATTGAAAGTGTTCAAATGCTCTGTCATTGAGTCTCCAACAGGTTATACATCTTTTTTTGTCGAAATAATTTGTTCACTAGGAACTTAGATTGATACAAAGCCCCTAACTTGTTCCACGATGCCTTTGTTATAACTTTTTTTGAAACATTCAATAATAATGAATATGAGAGACATAATCATATTGTTCCCTTTTTCTTATGATTCAACTTGGTACAATTTTATGTCTACATCCCTATTGGTGCAGTACTTAGATCCATACTGATCCACTGATATTTGTCCACCAAAAGATCTTCCATTTTCAGCTTTTGTAGCTTAAAAGTCTACCCATTGAATTTATCAATCCCCATCTTTGAATTGCTCACCATTTCCCTTCACCACATGAATCGATTCCATATATATCCTACTATAACAAGGTTTTCCATGGGCCCGAACTAAAACATTTAGCCATAAAGGCGTGCCCTTGAAGCCAAACTATTATGAAACCAAATGTTGGTTTTAACCTAATACAATTAACTGTTGCAAACAATTCTTAATATAAACAAAAAATATGCAATGACACACACATACACAAATTTATAGAAAGATTCACATGAAACTCAAAACAAAGAAACCAAATTTTTTTTTTACTATATGTCTCTAAATGTTACAAAACCCCCAATCCATTGATCTTGGATTCAAATACAACCATAGTTCCTTAACCAAAATAAAAAAACCACGGGCTAAACCACCATGCACCACCTACTAAAATGAAAACCATATGCCAAAAATCGACAAAAATGGATGCAAAAAAATTGCCCAATTTTTTCCCCAAGTTGTGCCCCCCATATGACCCCCCTAGACAGTGTTGGAAAATGTAACTAGTTTCGATCTTCATAATTGTTATTCTTTTGTCTCATATGTAATTCTTATAAAGAAAATGTAAAAATAAAAAGATTGTTAAAGCATGAGTTTCATGCTCATTAATCAAATAGGTCAAGGCATCCATTGCATGCCTTTAGGATTTGTCATGTCTTCATGAAGTCGTTTAGGTCTCTAACAACAAGTCAATCTTCAAGATGCACTTCAAGTCAACCACTAGAAGCAATTTAGTCAACCCTATTACGAGTCAGTCTTATGTCACCTCAAGTCACCCTAAAAGTTGTTCATGTCGGCCTTGTTTCAAGCTGCTAAATGAGTATATTTATAGAATAAGCTTCAGATCACTTTGGGACATCATTCGTAATATGCGCATAACTCAATAGATTGATTGGAAAACAGAACTATGACGAGAAATAAGACTATAGCTATAAAAATAGAGTTTTCTCCTAACTAAAACCAGAAGTAATATGCTCAGAGCAAAGGTGCATGAGTATCCTAGAAATCTGAAAATTGTAGTTAGAAGCATAGTGAGATTTGAAGGTCACAAGAAGTCAAAGTCTGAGAGTTGCAGTAAAGATATAGATTCAAAAGTCCGAGAGCTGTAGTAGAGGCATAAATCCAAAGTCTACAAGGAAAACATAAGTCTGTAGGTTGCAGGAAAAGGAAATAGAAGTTTGAAGATTGCACAGTGAGGTCTAAGGGTTGCAACAAGAAGAACAATGAGTTCTAGAATTGCATGTAAACTCTTGAAGGTACAGGAAGTGGCATTTTGACTTAAGAAGACTCTTGGAAAAGTGTCGACTTGTAGCTAGAAGACTTGAATTGGTCATTTCGCCTTGGAAGTCTCCCTTGAAGTTAATAAGAAGAAATTCTTGCGGGTTTTCTCCTATTGGAGGGGTTTTGCCCTTGCGTAGAGTCTACATTTGGTGTCTTTTGTCTCTTGAATTTACATTTTTGGTAATTACTTGATGAAAGAGAACTAAACTGATTATTAAGAAGACAACAAACTTCACAAGTAATTATCAAGCTAAGGAAAATCAATATTGACCTCCTCTATTTTGATTTTCTATAGACAGGGGGCTTCCACTCCCCGTGTGACCCCATGTTGCACCTAGTGCATACAAATCATGTGTGGGGCTAGTTATGTAAAGAATATAACACATACCCAACAATATACCCAATGAAAAGACATTAATATCTTGTCCTCCCAACACATTTCATAATCTAAACTCTTTCAAAACCTTTTTGTTGGATTTACACTTCATATTACCTCAAGCTTCATATTCTTAAATCCTAACAATCTTAACCTAGGGAGACTACCCTTGAACCAGAGGAGAGTCGACCTGAAGTGAGAAGAGGGTTGATGAGGTGGCAATGACCCCTCTTGAGTTCCACTAGAATCACACCTGAGCTTTTAGACATAGATCAAGAAGTATGATTTTTTGTAATAACAAGTCTCACATAAACACCTAGGTCACCCTTACCCACCTAGAATAATACAATGAAATGTCTACCAGATTATTAAACCATAATCTATGATAGAAATTAGTCATAATGTCAACTAACCACAAGCAAAGATTACCCTAACTCCCACCCCAACGTCGTCCTAATTTGAGCATGAGGTAATAAAGAAAGTTGATAAAGTCCTTGTCAGTATAGAATTGCTAAAAGTCAAAAATCAATTCTATACTTAGAATTGCTTTTTCATCTCTTGATTAGGCATAGGTTATAATATTGGGGATGTGCATGGGCTACAGGAGTTCCAAATTTAGAGAGCGCTAAAGTTCCAAGAAGGGAGGCACATGCATGCACACGCCTAGTCAACTCCTACCGGGCACTTTTTGTTCTAGGCAATTGATCCATGCAGGTTGGGTGTGCTCTTCTAGGTAGATTAGGGTTTGAGGTTTACCTATTCTAAGCTAGGCACATCACTAGTATGTCCACATTCATTGTGAACCCTAATCTCTCTCATTTTATAAAAGAGAGATTGGGTGCACCACTTAGATGGCTAGAGGATATAAATTTTGAGCTCACTGCATTACACTTATTTCATTCAATTAATAAAGAGTGATTTAATCGAGTGTTGCAAATTAAGCTTTATGTTCCATTATTAAAAAGATTGACATGTTTGTGTCCACGAGGTCTTGGATAGACAATGATCGGTTGTTCTGTTAAGACACTCCTTGATGTGAAGTCATCGGTACAATTCCCCGCCCCAATCGGGCTGATATATTGGACATGATGAAGATGTAGTCCCACCAAGCTTAAAAAAACAAAAAAAAAAGATTGATGTGTCTGGGAATCTATCATTTCTTTATCCGTTGTTTTGATAAGCAATTAATTCGAGCCTGATTGCTAGCTTAAGGTTTTGCTTTAGGAATGCAGATCTGCTTACCATGTATAGAAAAATCAACCAAGGAAGAACAAGCAAGTTAAGGCCCCCTCCAACCTATGCTCCTAATGAACAGAGCATATCCCAAGTGATTAAGCCTCCAATTAGCAGAAAGTCTGACTACAGGGAGGGCCTTTGGCCCTTCAAAATGTTCTTCCAATAGGCACCTTTACATGTTACTATGCCGTTAGTTCAAATTTTGTAAAATGATCCATTTTAGTTTGTCGCTTTTTTGGAAAGTAAGTGATGAAGTTGGATATACAGGACCAAATTTTGTTGATCAGGAATTCAAATCCATTTTGTTGGGCTGTTGTTCAGAAAGAAAGAAAGTATTTTTAACATCCACAAGGCTAAAAATAGCCTCTGGGACAGATTGCTTCTCCATCTGGCTCTTGTATTTGGCCCTTTTCCTGTGAAGTTTTACAATAACTGCTCCCAACTTCTCGACAAACTCTTTGCTGAATAAATTATCCCAAGAACTAGCTGCCAGAATACCTGCATAATTTTCCCTGTTGTCTTTGAAGGCCTCACATTCTAAAATGAAATGTTTTTTTGTTTCCATTTTTTCGAAAGAGAAAAAAATACGTACTTTTTCCTCCCACATTTCTTTTGGCCTTTTCCAGCGCCTCGTTTCACAACAGAGTTGATGAGAATTAGTCCTTAATTGAACAATAAGAATTTTAGATCTCCAAGAAATATTGATCCCTATGTACGCCTTTTGTTGATAATTATGAGTGGGGTTAAACTCTTCAATGTAGTACTTCTTTCTGCCTAGCTCTTTCTCCCAAGTACGATTATGGAACTTATCCCTAACAAAAGTTTTTATCTCTTTACTGTTTGTAGGACACATGATCAAGCAAATACCCCATTTACTAAACCATTTGTTATTTTGCCGCATCCAAGTCTTCTTTCTTTTGCACAATCCGTCACTAAACACAACCTTAGGCCATCTACCCTCTTCCATTTGCTCAATTTTTTTCAAATACCTTATGACTTGCACCATAGCAATTGCTTCAATAGGATCAACCCCTGTTTCACTCTAACAGGATAGCATAAGGAATTGCACTTTTAATTTTGAATTTGTTTGTAATCAAACGCTTCTAAATTTTCTCAATTTGTTTCCACTGCATCTCGGTTGTGTTGCTGGCCCACAGTGCATAACCGTAAAGAATCACTAGAATCACTAGAAGCCCAAAAAGAGTTAAAGTGGTTTCCCAGTCCCACAGCTCTACCTCTCTACCCCTGTTTTGAAGAGCATAAAATGCTTTCCAACCCCCTAAAGTTCTTTTCTTTCTACAACCATCCCAACTTAAATTTCTGTTGAAGTCAATTCCAAGGTATTTGTAGTCCGCAACTTCTTCCAGAACGCTGCCTTCAAAGTAGAACTTATGCTGGTTATGCTTTCTTTTGTTAGAGAAAACCACTACTTTCATTTTGTTAATATTGACTTGCATCTCCACCCTTCTACAAAAATGCTCAAGGGAACGTAAGTGCTCTTGCAAACCAAGAGCCGATTTAGCAATCAATATCAGGTCATCTGCGTACAAAAAAAGCCTTATAACGAACTTGCCCAAATGGATACCCCTCACCCCCTCGCGAATTTAGCCACTTTTCAAGCTTGTCAATATATAACCCAAAAAGGGTAGGAGACAATGGGCAATCTTGTTTGACCCTGATATTGCTTCTAAAACTTTCAGAAATGCCTGCTGAAGTTCTAATTTTGACTTTCACCTCTTCATACAGCCTATGCATAACTGCTCTCAAATGCCTGGGAACCCCGAATTCTTCCATTCTGCCCCAAAGCTTATCCCTAGGAACAGTGTCAAAAGTTTTTCTGAAATCAACAAAGCAACAAAAAACTTCATGAACTCAGAAAAATTCACCAATTTCACTCTTCGACCTTCCTATATTGCCAAGGTCATTGTCTTTCACAAGAGATAGTATCTAATTCTCCGTTTCTGTCATTAAAAAAAAATGATTATTAATAATCATAATAATAACAACATTTAAGTATTATTGCTCAGGAAAACTCTAATGCAAAGGACATAAATACATGAATGCATATTATCCCCATCATTATAACGAGTCACTATGCGTATGGAATTATTTCATATTTTTCTGTCTAGGTTCACTACATGTTTTCCCTAAGGCATGAACGAGGACAATATAAGACCAGTGCCAAATAGAAAACCATACAAATAGAACCCCACTGCCTGAAGTTTACAGTTGCTTTGAATTATGGTAATTACCAAGTCTTCTGATTTATGTATGTACTAATTCTCCACTAAAATATTTTACAGAGCTATCATATGGTGCTAATGTGTATCTTCATGGTGAGTCTGTTATATAAATCACTTCGTGAAAAACAAAAAACTAGCCTGGACATAGTTGGAAACAGAGATTTAAAAAATACTACCTATTATGTGGCAGTATGTTCAAAGCCTACAACAAATGCAGGTTTTCGGTAGGCAAATTCACCCATACTGCTTATTTCATATCACCAATAATCGCCACAAGAACAACATCCGTCCTTGAAATGATGGAACCGGTTGGCATCCCTCACAATAATTTCTCGTGCAACAATTTTAGAAATGAACTTGGTGGCAGAATGGCAGTCGCCACAAACTCGTAGATTTTTCACAATCCGGATAGTTGTCCCTAGGGACGTGTTGATAAGCCCAAATGCAATTGCCAACTTCTCACTGTGATGGCAGAGAGCAAATTCCTTTTGCTCCTCTTCTACATCATGCAGAGCAAATCTTGTGTCAGGCAGATACCCTGCCTCTTTCATCTCAGCAGCGAGTCTCTGTAGTTCTTCATCGATTTTCTGCATTTGGGGATTCGATCTTTGACCCACACGGAATGTGTACACATGGTTATTGACCTCAATCCAGCTGCATCCAGGGGGTTTCTTTTTAACCCTCCTGTCTTTCATCATTTTTCGAACATTTTCAATGTCATCCCACCTGCCAGCCGCTGCATACATGTTCGATAGCAACACATAATGTGCAGCATTTTCAGGTTCCAACTCAAAAAGCCGTTCTGCTGCATACTCACCTAACTCAATATTTATATGTATTCTACAGGCACCAAGCAAAGAACCCCAAATGGCAGCATCAGGCTTTATTGGCATTTTTTGTATAAAGCTTTGTGCCTCCCCTAGGGCTCCAGAACGGCCAAGGAGATCAACAATGTTGCAGTAATGCTCAATGCTAGGTGTAAGGTGATAATCTCTACTCATACAATCAAAATATTGCAATCCTTCTTCAACTAGTCCTGCGTGTCGGCACGCAGATAGAACACCAACAAACGTGACACGGTCTGGGCTGATGCCTGAAAGTTGCATTTGTTCAAATAGTAGAATTGCCTCTTTGCCCTGCCCATGCATTGCATAGCCCATAATCATTGCTGTCCATGAAACCACATTTTGCCTAGGCATGTAGCCAAAAGCTTTCCTTGCAGTCTCTATGCTCCCACACTTAGCATACATGTCAACAAGAGCACTTCCTACAAAGACATTAGAGTGGAATCCACTTCTAACAATGTCTCCATGGACCTGCTTACCAAGTTCCATGGCAGCCAAATTCGCACAAGCTGGAAGTACAGCACCAAAAGATTCTGCATCTGCCTTTAACCCCATTACCTGCATTTGTCCAAAAAACTTAAGAGCTCTATCAAAATGCCCATTCTGTGCATATCCTGCAGTCATTGCATTCCACGAGATCACATCTCTCTCCGGCATTTGCTCAAACAACTTCAGGGCTTCAACAACATGCCCGTTCTGTGCATAACCTGCAATCATTGCATTCCACGACACCATGCTTCGATCAGGCATTCTCTGAAACAATTCAAGGGCTTCATCAACTCGTCCATTCTGCACACATCCCGCGATTATCGAATTCCATGAAATCACATCCCGTTCAGGCATCTCCTGAAAGATCTTCAGAGCTTGGTCAACATCTCCATTCTGTGCATATCCTGCAATCATGGCATTCCAGGACACCACATTTCGTTCAGGCATTTCGTTAAACACATTGCAAGCATCCGTCACACTCCTGCATTTCACATACATATCCACAAGCGCACTGCCCACATAAACAGCAGTTTGAAACCCGCTTCTAATTATGTACCCATGTATCCCTTTCCCATGTTTCAAATTCCCCAAATTAGCACAAGCAGGGAGAACGCTTGCAAAAGTAAAATGATTGGGTTCGATTCCCGTCCTCTGCATTTCATAAAAGAACTCCAAAGCCTCCTCGCTGCGCCTATCCCTTGCATAACCAGCGATCATCGCAGTCCAAGAAACAACATTTCGCTTAGGCATTTCACCAAAAACTCTGCGAGCGTCATGCAGGCTTTGGCACTTGGTATACAAGGCAACAAGCGTGCTACCCAAAAACAAATCCAACTTAAATCTCCTCTCATTCATGTGGTCATGAACTATTTTGCCTTCCTGCAAAGCTCTGTTGTCCACACAACTCTGCAACAGAGTAGCATAAACGGAATAGTCCGGGCGGTCCATGGAATCCAGAATTCGAATAGCTTCTTTCAATCGGCCTTGATTGCAGAGGGTTTTTACACCGCCAAAACTTGGTATTGCTGCCATCGCAATTTGTTATCCCTTTGACAACAATACAGTTGGTCTCATTCAGAATCGAGGCTATCTGCATCTTTTCCTGAATCCATAAATGCTGCGGCACTGCCATGGCTATGAGTCGAAGCTGCTTAATTTTATAGCGGGAAACTTGCTTTCAGCCATTCCAATTGTCTCGGCAACTATTCACCTGTGGTTCGCTCTCTGTAATATTCTTGCTTTAGCTTCTTTTCGATGACAAACGTCCCAATATAAAGCCAACGAAATAAAAAAATCAAACAAATTAGAGGAAGCCAAATAAATGTAATTAGAGTTTAACTAGTTATAATTTTGCCCAGATAAATGGCAAGATTGATAGAAATTTGGGAATTGGTTATAGCCGTCAATTTCCAAGATTTTGGATGTATCAAAATTTTAATGGAGTTGAATCTATTTTCAGCATTAAAAAAAAAACTCTTATAATTAAATTTTTAGATTTTTTTAAAGAAAAATAATAAGATTCTTATTTGCCAATGAGAATGTTGGATATTTTTATAAGTTTAATATGATTTAGTAACTATGTAATTTGTGTTTTTTAAATTATAATTTAATTAGATTATATTTATTTTAATTTTGAATTTATTAAATGTTAAGAAACATAAATATATTAAAATATAAGTTTTTATTACAAAATTTGAAGAGAAGTTTGTCATCAATATACACTTAGGGAAATCAACAAAATCATACATTCAAAGAAATCAACAAAATCAAACAAATTATAAGAAGTCAAATAAATGTAATTTATGGTTTATTATGGACTAGATCTTAAATATTAGCATACTTGCCAATGTAAATGTTTGAATTTTGAGCATTTTCATAAATTTAATATGATTTAGTAAATAAATAATTTGTGTTTTTTAAATTATAATTTAATTAGTGTAGAATTATCTTAATTTCAGATCTATCAAGTGTTAAGAGAGATAAGATCCATCAAAGTGCAAACTTCTTTTTTGATTGGGAGAAATTTGATTCCTCTAAATACTTGATATATATGGAATTAATTCACTCTTAAAATTATTTTTTTTTTAAAGAAAAAATAATGAGATTCCAACTAAAAAAATTTTTGGACTAAAAATTACTTTTGGACGAAATTTGTAGCGACAACTAAAGCGAATGTAATTTATGGTTTAGCATGGGCTACATCTTAAATGCTACCATACTTGCCAATGAGAATGTTGGCCATTTTCATAAGTTTATTATGATTTAATAAATAAGCAATTTGTGTTTTTTAAGGAATAATTTAATTAGGCTATATTTATCTTAATTTTAATTGATTTAAGTGTTAAGAAACATCAAATATGTTAAGTGTAAGTCTTTTTTTTTTAATTACAAAATTTAAGGAGAGGTTTGCATCTTGCTTCATGTAGTCAAAATAAAGCTATATAAAGCTAAGGAAGTTAACAAAATCAAACAAATTATAGGAAGTCAAATAAATGTAATTTATAGTTTCTTATGGGCTAGATCTTAAATATCAACAAACTTGCAAATGAGAATATTTGAATTTTGAGCATTTTCATAAGTTTAATATGCTTAAGTAAATAAGTAATTTGTGTTTTTTATATAATAATTTAATTAGCATAAAAAATCAAATAAATTAAGGTGCAATTTTTTTTTTTTATTAGAAAACTTGAGGAAATGTTTGAACCTTGAGAAATTTGATTTCTCTGGATGCTTGATATATATGGAATTAGTTATTAATAATTACAATTATTAACTATATTTTTATTTTATTTATTTTTATGTAATTTGAGGAGGCAAGATGTTTTAATTGATAATTATAATATAGAAATTATTTGCCCAATAATTTATAATTTTTTTTTGAAATATAGTAATGATTTATTTTTTATTTTTAAAAAATTACATACTACTATAAAATATTTTTAAAAATATAGATTTATTTGACTATGAAAATTAATATTATTATAAAAATAATTTATTTTTAAGATCATGATTAAGTTAGATATTAAAGTGTTGCATGAGATACTCTTGTTTATGGAAAGGGATTCATCTCCATAGAACACTTAATTGTTAAAGTTTAGGAATATACTCTACCCTCTCTTAGACGTTGTTACCTCTTAAAAGGAAACATGCTCTTAATTATTAAACTTTCTCAAATAATATATATATATATGCTTAAGTTTTTTCAATATATTTTGAAGAATGTGTACATTAAAGTATGTTTGAAAATATCGATGTAGTATCTCAAGGAGGGTCTCCAGGAGCAGTTGGTCCCCCGCCTTGATATAATGTCAACTCATATGAAAGGCAGTTGTGGCTCTCACTATACTTGACATATTGCATGCACTCCCATCACTTCATTGATCATGGCACAAAGTTGGCACAAGGGTAAATGTCTTTTGTATATTGTAGATTGCATAGGGAGGTATAGGAGGACTCAATAAGAGAATTCTATTAGATTTGTAAAGCTGGAGGAATAAATTGACAATATAGACCGCAGACTGGCCATTCTAGCTAGGAGATCAAATAACATCTCTTTCTCCTCTAATGAGGATTGTGACCAGCCAACGCAAATTCTTGGAGATTTTGCCCAATAGTTGTTATGACTCACTGTTTTTTTGCTTACAACACTAGTAGTGTTTTTTGTCTTCTCATGTCAATGTATGTCAAGGTCTAGCACAATCAACCTATTTTTATAAGTTTGTATTCACAAGATGTTCTAGTTAGACAAGGTATTAGCAATCTCAAGACTCTGAACTTATGTTACTAGCTTGGTTTCCTTTTGGGTAGACCAATAGAATAAAACTTTTGGTCCATGTTATCCTCATTTGACATAATTTGAAGTGCCTAACTTATATATATATATATATATATATATATATATATATATAATAAATTTATAAAAGATAGAGTTTTGTGGTTTCAATTATTAGATTAGGCAAGGAATATATAGTGGAGCTAAATTTAAGAAGCCAAGGTTTTCAATCATGCCTACGCTAGAGAAAGAAATCTCTTATAAATTTTTTTTTTTTTTTTTTTAATGGTACAAGTCAAGGTCATCCACCTTATGTGGGGTGGGAGTAATCTTTTTCTTCTCTTAGTCTCATTATATTCATGTTAAATATGCTTTAGAAAGAGGCTCAAACAATAAGGTATAATTTTTTTTCCTTTGGACTTTTTTGAAGTTGTGAAAGATAAAGGCATCAAGAAGTTGTAGGTCCTTGGTGATTCTTAGCTAGTCATTAAATGGGTTTCTAAGAGCATTTTGGTGGAAAACTTGTGTCTTGGCTCTCTATTGCAGATTATCCAAGAGTATTTCTTGCTTTTTTATTGGCTTTCCTTTGAATATATGTATAGGAATTAAAATTAAACGTTGACGAGCTCTCTAAAGAAGCTCTTTCCCTTCTTATAGACTCTTTTGAAATGTTAGAATTAATTAATGGAGAAATCGATGAGTTTATGAATCTTAAGTTATATTACTTTCTTTTCTTTTATTTTTGTAAGGCTACAAGGTGAATGATGATCTAAAATTAATAAGATCGTTTTTCCTCTATGTTCAGGGTGGTAATGTTGTAAGTGGCTATGTTTTATTGTAAAGTAGGTTTGTAAAGTTTTGGGCTTCTTAGACAATTTTAATTAACCAATATGTCAAACAATTTTTTAGGATTGTAAGACTTAGACAAGTCTGGTTAATGATGATATAAAACTAATAAGATCGTTTTTTCCTCTATGTTCAGGGTGCTAATGTTGTAAATGGCTATGTTTATTATAAAGTAGGATTGCAGTTTTGGGAATTCATAGACAATTTTAATTAATCAATATGTCAAACAAATTTTGAGGATTGTAAGACTTAGACAAGCCTAATTAATGATGATATAGAACTAATAAGATCATTTTTTCCTCTATGTTCAGGGTGGTAATGTTGTAAGTGGTTATGTTTTATTATAAAGTAGGCTTGTAGTTTTTAGGTTTCTTAGACAATTTTAATTAATCAATATGTCAAGCAATTTTTTAGGACTGTAACACTTAGACAATTCTAGTTAATGATGATATAAAACTAATAAGATCGTTTTTTCCTCTATGTTCAAGGTGGTAATGTTGTAAATGGCTATGCTTTATTATAAAGTAAGCATATAGTTTTTGGACTTCATAAACAAATTTAATTAATCAATATGTCAAACAATTTTTGAGGGTTGTAAGACTTAGACAAGCCTGATTAATGATCATATAGAAATAATAATATCATTTTTTCCTCCATGTTCAAGGTGATAATGTTGTAAGTGGCTATGTTTTATTGTAAATTAGGCTTGGGTTTCTTAAACAATTTTATTTACTCAATATGCCAAACAATTTTTTTAGGATTGTAAGACTTAGCCAAGCCCTTTTGACTATATATATATATAAAATCATTTCATAATAATATTAGAAATGTATATACATTTTTTCCTAATTTATAAAGACTTAAAAAAATAAAATAATGATAATTACCATGCATTACATAGTATGGCATTTATAAAATAAAGTGAGTATAAATAATGATTGTGCTCAAATGCTTATGTTAAACATATGGAGATGTCAATCATGAAGAGATATAATATTTGAAAGTTATTATAACGAGATGAAAATGATGAATGAAATTTATAAAATGAAAGAGAATTTTTGGATAATCAATAATTTTGAAAGATTAGTCGCAATTATTACATGAAATATAATTATTTCATAAATGTCATGTCTTGGGAGACATGAACTTACATAGTTGGGGAAATGAATTATTCACAAAACCATTTGAGCTAAAATCCTTTCACAGATTATTAATTTTTTAAAAATATTATGATAAATTTATTTTATTTTTAAAATATGTTAAGTATTGTGTAAATATGTTATATAATTTTTAATATGTATAAAATTATGAAATCATTTGTAAAATATGATGAATTTAGGTAATGAGTTCATCAAGTCTAAAACCTCTACATTAGTGAGCATAGTAATGAAATAGTGGTTTAAAAAAACAACCAAAATCCTATGGACTATATCATTAGTCCTCCCTCGCCAGGGGCTATAGCATTAGTCCCTGCCTCACGAGGGACTATAACATTATTCCCTGCCTCGCCAAGGACCATAGTGTTCACCTCGCGAGGGACTATAGCATTTGTCCTTGCCTCGCCAGGGACCATAGTGTTCGCCTCACCATCAACTTGCATTGAATTTGTATTATTTTGTTGGGTTTTTGAAATTTTAACCAAAGTTTTCAGAAGATGTTGAATAATTCTATTTTCCTGTAAATTCAAAAATAATTTTCTAACTTCTGAAAATATTATTTCTAATTTTCCATTAGATGAGCGAGCCTTGATGCGACATAATTCCCTTGGTTGAGGGTGATTTATTTTTGGTATTTATCAATGCCTCACAAATCTTTTTAAAATAAAAAAAGCCTAGTTTTGTGAGTGGTCATTCTGTCGGTGAGTGCTCTCACACTAAGATTGAAAAAATGCTCTGAGCAAGTCTTTTATGTGATTAGGGCGGTGTTTCTTCAGTTAGTGCTCTGACATTGACAACAAGACATATATTATTAGTGTGTTTAAATCTTTTATTATTTCATTTTAAGTTCTTTTCCATTTAATTTTTTTATAGATTTAGCTGTGTGGAAGAGAAGTGACATTGGGCTGTGAATTTGTGCATAATGAAGGGTGTGCTTAGGAATGGGTTTCTATGGGAGAACGAGGGTGCAGAGGTGACTTTATTTCACAAACAAGAAATAAATTATTTTCCATTTAAAACTTTTACATATATTGTTGCGTGGGAGAGCAGTTGCATAGAGCTAGGAATTTGTGTGGAATGAAGGATGTGTGGAGGATGGGGTATGTGCGGGAGAATGGGGGTTGCATAGAGTTGTGAATCTATGTGGAATGAAGGATGCGTGGAGGATGGGGTATGTGTGGGAGAACAGGGGTGCGGAGGGGACATTATTCTGCAAACAAGAAATTAATTTACTTTTTTCCATTTAAAACTTTTATAGATTTAGTATAGCTATGAATATTTGCGGAATGAAGTATATACATAGGATGGGGTATGTGCAAGATAATGAGTGTGTAGAGGGAACTTTATTCCATAGACTCGAAATTAATTTAACTAGGAAAGAAAACTTTAATTCAAAATGTAATAGGAACAACTAGAAAGAGAAATTTTTAAATTGGAAATAACAACTCTGGGTATTCGAGGTTTCATTTTGTGAGTGGCCATTCCATTGGTGAGTGCTCTGACATTGCCATTAATAAAATGCTTTAAGCGGGTCCTTTACAGGAGAGGAGGGCATTTATTTGGTTAGTGCTCTGACATGTATTGTTAGTGCATTTACTTTTTATTATTTCATTTTAAGTTCGTTTCCATTTAAAACTTTTATAGATTTATGTGTGTAGGAGAACATTTGCATAGCGTTGTGAATATATGTAGAATAAATGATGTACGAAGGAATGGTTATGTGTAGGATAATGGGGGTGCAGAGAGAATTTTATTTTGAAGACAAGAAATTAATAGAGTTGTGAATCTATGCAGAATAAAGGATGTACGAAGGAAGGGGTATGTGCAGGATAATGGGGGTGCAGAGAGAATTTTATTCCATAGACACAAAAATAATATTAAACTATTTTTAATTTAAAAATTTTACAGATTTAGTTATGCGGGAGAGTAGTGGCATATATCTATGAATGTGTGTGGAATGTAGGATGTGCGGAGGTCGGGGTATGTGCAGGAGAATGGGGGTGCAAAGGGAACTTATTATGTACAAATGAATTAATTTAACTAGGAACATAAAATTTAATTCGTAATGTAATATGCAGAACTAGAAAGAGTGTTTTGTAAACTAAAAATAAAAAATCTAGGTATTCAAGGTTTTCGAATATTGTGTGCGTTTGTGATTTCACATTTGTGGATTAAATACTTATTATAATTATGAAATATTATATTAAGTGTATTTTTAATGTGTGTGAACAAGTAGTTTTATGTGGGAGAAAGAATGAGTGGAATGAGCATGGGAATCGTCAATACATTGAGCAGTCCTCTCATTTTGTTTGTGTATCAATACATTAAATGAGGACATGCACACGTGCATAGTCGATGAATTGAATGTTGAAAGGAGTGATATTTACCCGCAATAGTATTTTCTATTAATCAGAGGACAAACATCGGGACGATAAAAAATATGGATGGCATTTTTATCTATGATACAAATATTTTGTAACATGTTTCAGATGAAAAATAGTAGTTGGTGGTAATTTCTAGGGAAAGAAGTCAACAAGCAATTGAAATGGCTAGCATAGTGTGGAAAAACGTTGTTTGTAGTGAAGCAAATAACTCATTTTCTTATATCTATAGGAAATTTGGATGATCGATCACATATTTTGAATAGCATAATGTGTAACGTTTGCTCTTTGCAGAATATTTCTGAATACTATGTGCATTTGTGAATTCACATTTGTGGATTAAATACTTATTATTATTATGAAATATTAAATTAAGCAACTTTTAAATGTGTGTGAATAGTTAGTGTTATGTAGGAGAATGGGTGTGTGGAGCAAGGAACAAAATTTTAATTTGTAGTGTAATAGAAACTTCCATCCATAATGTTGTGGTCTTGCGCATAAGTTTCCCGTCACTGCAAGGAAAATACCTTTTAGCAAAGGTTATAATGGAGATTTTTAGTGTTATAAAATCTGCCAAAATTGTCAAAAAAAATATGCTGAAACATTTGTTTATGATAGTGGATGTTTTAGCGGAGATTATAATAGAATTTCATCACAGTTGAAAAGATTTGGGTGGCCCGAGGATTTAGCAGATGTTTTTTTTTGCAGTGCGCTTCATGGAACAAATAACATCGATGTGCTACATATATAAACACATTGGGTTGCATATATAACTAAAATCACCAAGGAATTGAATGAAAATAACATTGATACGTAATATATACCGTATCGGTGCTAATACATAAAAAAGGCTCTGAGGCGTTCTTGTAAGGAACGACACCAGGGCAGACAAAAAATAATTGCAGTCCTGATGCTTTTGTTTAAACTTGCAGCGTTGATGCATATTGTTTTTATAAACGCACTAGTGTGTTAGTTATATAAAAGGACTAGTGTTGTTAGTTTTCATAATGCATTGGGGCTGGAAATAATATTTTGTAGGACCAAGGTGTTAGTTCTATGAAAGTACTGGTGCATTAAGAATTACAATGCATGGGGGCATTAATTGCAAACAATATCGATGCTTGAAGAAATAAACGCCTCGAAGTTTTCGTTTTCCAAAAGGCATTGGTCATGCAAAAAGATGTCACCACGTTGCTTTTATATAATATAATGCACCAACGTGTTTTTATGTTATGGACGCACATGTTTTTTGTATAATATTTTCTCTTTTTTGGAGATGTCGACCTGTGATAGTGTAATTATTATGATTTCTTAAATCTATTATTCATTAAAAATAGACATATGTCTTATAACATTATTCATATAAGTTAAAATTTGATTAGTGCATTTGTATATGATGTTTGGATTAATTTGTTATATTATCAAATTTCGCATCTCTTCATTATAATATTTAATCATCCATATATTTAATCAATGGTGTAACATTTCACAACAACATTGGATAACACAATAGAATAAATTAAAATGCATTTTATTATGAATCAATAAGAGGCTATATTTTATACAAAATGGGATTGTTATTGGTAACCCTTGTCTTTCAATTGGGACACTATGTCCATTACATTAAACAAAATGTTTCATTTTCATAGACAATTATTTCAAAAAATACAATAGGTTGCATTGATATCCAAATAGATCAACATTCTTCGTTGGAACTGTTATCAGTAGTCGAGCTACTTCCATGAATTGGGTTATTTAAATGAATGTTTTGTTGATTGCATCGATTTTTTTTCGTCTTAATGATCTTGTTCCATCTGCAAATATTAAAATAAAGTGTAATGAGTGTATCTACATTAGTGAGAATAATGAAAATTGAAATAAATAATATACGTCAATGTAAATTGAATAGCAACGTGCCATAGCAAAAAGTGACTCATAAACTGTGCACATGGTTTCAAAACCAAGTCTCATGCCTTGTTGTAATAAGTCCTCTGTTAGCGTAGTTCCACACTTTATTTCGTGCATGTTTTAAACCCTATTATAAGTGATATATTTAATACAAAGATTTTTTTTTGTTCTATTAATTATAAAATTAAAGAAGTAAAACAACATAGATACCTACAAATTCCACAATCAATTTTTGATATGTCAACATATACTCACAACCCATATTTAATCCAATGTCAATCAATTCTTCTAATGGCTCTTCTTTTTATGTTAGCACCTATTTGAAGACATTCAAGGATGGTTGTTGTAAAACAACTTAAAATATACAAAAATGAAACCTTGAGTTGTTATAAGAAAATATTAATAATGACTCACAAACTTTGAAATCAACCATTTTCTTCCTCGTAATCATGTTTTATGTGTTGAATGAGTTCCATTTTGTTTTCTTTTCTGCAAGAAAATACTTGAAAAATAATATTCAATGCTAAATTATTTTTTTATAGTACAAAGTCAATCATGATTACATACATTTGAAGCCCATTGTTGTTGATATGGATCCTTCTGTGATGTAATTATGTCTGTTTCTATGACCATATCCTTGTACACTTGTTTGGTCATTCCTACTGGCATGTTACACATATCAGCTCGTTGATCATTTGAGATTTTCATAATCTTCCTGAAAAAAGTAATAAACTATTTTTATATTGATATATGAAAAATAAATATAACAAAATTGATATTAATAAATGAATGGTTTGCAGTAATATATACATATAATTCTAGAAATTCATTTTAATTAGGAATATTAGCTTTTGAATGACTATTTTTTGTTGTTATCTATTTTTTCTTTTGCAAGTCTAACATGTCTCATTGAGCATTGCTTTGGAAGCGCTTCTTGTATTTAGATATAATTTGGTTCTTAGAATCATTAGATTGATTTTTGTAATGTAAGTGGAAAGTACGTGCATATGTTCATTCCACTAGAATCCTCATAGTTTTGTAAAAAAAATTCCCCCTTTCATTAATATCCAACACCACTCCAGATGAGCTAAGGACCAATTCATCGTCATTTATATGTTATATAAAAAAATTATTAGAATGACATTGATATTTTCCTTCTTTGTTTCTCCATGTAGAAAATTAAACATATATGAATTAATAGATTGTTTGAAACATGTTATCCAGTATTCTTAAGTACAGGGAAAATTTTAGGGGTGAATTTTAGCCCAAGGGAGAATTTTAAAGGGTTTTAGATTTTGGAGGGGCGAATTTTTTATATAAAACCCATTTTGTATAGTCTTATATAGTTAGCCCTATAATTATTTTTAAAATAATTAATTATTAGTTGTTCGCCAAAACAAATAAATGTGCATAAACATTTAAACGATGGATTCGCCTCCCGATTTCCGGTTTCGTTTGGATTTGAATGGCATTCGCCACGATTTACTGGGTAGGAGGGGGATTGGAGTTACATTTGCCCCCATTTTTTACTGGTTGGGGCTTTACTGGCATTCTCATGGACACATAAGAATCCATGCCGATGGATATCTTCCACCATAAGCATTGCATGTGGGGTCTCTATCACACAACAATACCCAAAGATGCCCAGTCTCCTTTCATATCCTGTGCAATCTGTAGCTCCCAAGTAGTTAATTCTGATCCTTTAATATAGTATCCAAGGGTCCGGCCGAGGCTTGAACCATGACCACTGCATACCCACCTTCATATGCTTCTTCTCCACCATATGCTCTTCTCCTGGTAGCTGTAGAGGCCATGATTCTTGTGGTGCCACTTTTGTTTTTGGAACAGAGAAATCTGGTGGAGATGGCGGGTGAGATAAATCCAGTATTGGTCATGGAAGTGCCCATGGTGTTGATCTTGATCATAAGGTGGCTCTCCCCCTCTTCCAACACTAACAGGATTTCTACATTCTTCGGTGGTGGTGATCCCTCTTCAATTCACAGGGCCGGAGGATCTCCCGTTGGCATGGCCATTGTGCTTTTGATTGTCCAGCTCATGATCTGGTACTAGTCCTCTGGAGTCCATGATGATTCAGTGGAATAAATATTGACGTTGGCCATAGATAGATTGATTGAGGTCTATGTGTATTCTTCTCTTCTTATCATTATTTTGATTCTTCTGTATGTATTCCTTTAGATATGTTGCAATGCCGAGGTTATAATTAGCTATATGTTGTATAAAATAACAAATTGGAAAGCTTTATATAGTGATCTATATGAATTTACATTTTTTTATCAGTTTAACTAAAATGAGAAGGATAATTTGTTTCCAGATCCAGGCAATTTATTCATTGAAAAAAAAAAATCCATGCTGACGAAGGTGGTATGGAGTTGGGTGTGAGAATGGCCAAGTAGTGAGGCTTGTTGTTACACAGTAATTTGTCACCGTCCCTACCATTCCCCGTCCCGCACAATGGAGGACCCATTTTGTGACCTGTGAACATTTTCATGCCTTGAAAACATCATCAATGCATTCCTCTAAGCATGAGCTTATTTGCCCTAAAGACATTCTGCAAAAATCAAGGAAACATCCCTTTTTTCATTGAAAGCAAGGTATGCCTTGGAAGATTTGTACAATAGGAAAATCAAGAAGAGACGCGCCAATTGGCGTCTGTCTCAGTTGTTGCTCCGCGCCCAATTGCTTATGGAAAGTTTTTGAAAGGAGTGCGAAGTTTCGATTACAACAACTTCGTGGATGAGTCATCGGAGTGGTTTTTGCCTGAATAACCACGTCTCTTCCTCCTTTGGCCTATTGTTTCACCATATGAACCTCCCCAGACAAGGCCTTCCTTCCACTATTGTAGGGATCTCAACCCTCCTCCTCTCCTCTAAATATAGCCTTCATCCATTGATGACAATGAAGGTCGAGGAAGCCATGCCTAAGCTTTGAATTCCATATTCCCAAGAGCTTCTCAGGCCGTAAAGAGCCCTCTTTTTTTCCTTTAAGGCCGACCATAAGGAGACCATCGTCGAGAGACTCGGGAGAGGTTTTCCTTTCTCGTCAGCTTTTGCGAGACGTGGAGCATCGGAGACCCATCCGAAGGAGACCACGACGTCGTAATCCTTGAAATGGCAACAAGAAAGAAGGAGGCCTCCGAAACATCTTTCCCGATCCCTCTAGTTGGAAAGTGATCACCTAACCAGTAATGGCGTGATTTTTTTGGTTTAAAAGTCTATTTTTAGACATATGGATCATGGACCTGGAGCCGCAAGAGGTTATTCTTGGATGATTGGTCATGTTGGTAAAAATATATGGACTTATTTTTAGACATTCGTGTGGTTTTATTTTTAGACTCACGTGCTAAAATAGAAATGTACCAAATATTATTTGCCCTTAATAATATTCTTGACTATAAACTTCGCCTTATCCTCTTTGGAGCATTTGCTTGGACCTCCTCGGGAGGCGGGGTATGCAATGTTGTAAGGAATTACGCTTTTTCCTATGAGTTAGGTGAGCTAATGCATGGTTGGGACTTCAAAGCAGAGCCATGTATGAAAGTTCGGTGAGCACGTTACAGTTAATGGAGGTAGTGTTCGCTAACCACAGTACTAATATTTAATGAATCGGGTTAATACTCAGAGATAGTTGTGTGAATTAAATATTATTTAATTCACTAATTATTAACCTGTTATTCAACTAAGGAACACATCGTTTAACTCAAAGGCATGGACACCATATGCATATGAAAGAGACAGGCACAGAGAATAATGGGCTACATATCACCAGTATGATTTGCACCGACCGTATGAAATTACCAATGAAAATTGCTAGCTTGGAGCTAGCGAGATTTCGAACCCTGGATTCTGCTTAGACCAGCCTTGATTGCGCAATAGAAGCCAGGCAGAAGTAGGTGGTGTTTTGAACTTGACTTGTTCAAAACCAAGCTAGTTTTTAGTAGTTTTTGGGAGATAAAATTTAGCACTTGTGGGAGAGTTTGTACTATGTATTGTCAGATGTTCTCTCCATTTATACAATATAGTCACAAGCCACTATAAGATTTCCCCACATACACTGGTGGTTAATGTGTGTGATGATTTCACGCACGTTTTCATTCTTTCCGCATGTACAAATTAAATGTAGAAGAAGGTTATGGTTATGCATGCAATTCGAAATTGATGTATGATCTGGTTAATCTTCATTGAATAAGTGATTTATTCAGCAAATTTCTACATGGTATCGGAGCAAGTTAATCAACAGATCTATTGTTGTGATTGTTTATTATTTCCTTTATTGCAGCTCGTACGCGGCCAGTAGCCTTCGGAATATTCATCCTTCTTTGTAAGGTGAAAGATCCGTGAATGTCACAAATTAATCTCTCATTTGAAAATAATTTGTTCTCAAGTGTAGATTTGTTACTGAGTTTTAGGATAAACTCAAGAAACATAAAGATGGAGAAAATGAATATACATGTGCATATTGTATACAATTTTCTACATGGAATGAGCAGAATTTTCAAAAGCATGTAGTTTGTAGAATATCTGGAAAATTTTGATGTAATATTTCGAAACAAATAGCATATTTGACTTTTGCGGAAAAACACCTGTAAATTGAAAAATCAGTCGAATTTATATTCTACGAGGGAGACATCATCGATTTAAAATCACTTTCTTTGTTAGAAAATTTTATACATGGACACCCAATGTGCACGAAACAAGAATCCACATGCACCGAGGTACAAGATGCATGAAAAGCTTCGAGACAGTTGCAGGTTAGTGACTCTGGTGGTTGAGAGAGCCCTCTCAACGGGCAACAAGGAGGACAAGCCGAAGAAGGTTGGGATTCTAGCAAAGAATTCAGCGTACTTGGAGCAGATGGGATGTCTAACACAGCTCCTCGCCGATGGAAGCAAGGAAAGGCATGCAACTCGATGCTTGAGAGAGGGAGCAAGTTTTAAAGTGTGTATTGAAGTGATGATGTCTACGAGCTTCATGATGGGAAGCAAGGAAGACATGCAATTGGTTTTAGAGGAGCAAGTTATGCAAAGAAAGTGAATCTTAGGGTGTGGAGCAAGACACAAGAGGACTGCGTGGAGTGGAAGAGACCACTCATGTAGAGAGATTTCTGCATGTATTTTACAGAGACAGTATGCGCCTATACCTACCAGGTGAGAGTGTGGGCGACATGCATGATTATTAATCCTGCGAGATTGGGCAGGATTCAGAGATGGTGGATCTCATGGATTGGACCCACACAAGGTGCCCACACATACAGAGAAGACTGGGGCCAGGAGGATGGCAGACGAAGATGAAGGAGCCAGACATCGTGAGCGCGGATCGTAGCGATGAAGAAGCAAGAGCAACATGGTGCAAGAGTTCGAACAACAATAGCTTCCGATGACATGCGCTGACACCAGCAGTAAGTCGAAGACTTTGATGACAGATGTTGTAGCACCGTAAGACCGATCGAGTTGTTTGGAGCCTATTCGCTCAAGATGTTGTACAAGCAGCATGGCACAGCATGAGCCACAGCATGCATGAGTTTGCATGTACGCAAAGGTGCATGGCACGTACGGAGTCAGCATGTCGACGCATGGCCGCATGGCGTCAGAAGGCTGCAGGCGATCGGCATGAGTTGCATGTCGATGCAATGACAATTTTTCTTGTTGGAGAGGAGTGTTGGTGTGCTGGTAACAAGAACAAAGAAGGAGGCCTCCCGAAACATCTTTCCGATCCTGGGCTGGAAAGTGACCTAAACTAGGTGGGGACTCACATGTGATTTTTGTCGCAAAAGTCTATTTTTTGCATCATGTCTATTTTTGTGACATATGGATCATGGACCCTGGATCTTCAGGTGATGCTATTCTTGGATGATTGGTCATGTTGGTAAAAATAGATGGACTTACTTAGACATTCGTGTGGTTTCTATTTTTAGACCGTCGGCTAAAAATATAGTCAGCCCAAATATTATTTTTGTCATTACTTGGACTATAAACTTTAGTTTATCCTCGAGCACTTCGCTGACCGCAGGTGGGGTAATGCACGCGAAGGAATTACACTCTTCTCAGAGTTAGGTGAGCTACTCATGGTTGACTTGCTAGAGCTCAAGTGGCGCAGTTCCTATGAGTTAACGTTACGCTAATGGAGGTAGTGTTCGTTAACTAGTTGAACTAATGATTAGTTTAATCGGTTAACACAAAAGAGAGATGAGTTAAAATAATTAAATATTATTTAATTCACTAATTATTAAACCTATTATTCGAACTAAGGAACACACTTATTAACTCACAGGCTAATAAATTAATGGCGACAAGCAGATAGAACATAGTTACCATGAAATAGGTAACTCGACCAAAACGGAACTCTAGCTCAAAAACTCTCAAAACATGAAAACACCCAAAAAAGTGTGTCTTTCCAACGTACTCATTTTTTTAAGGTCAAATTTCAACATTTTCTAAAATTATGCTAAAAAAATTGTTTTGCTGGTGTGCATGACTGAAAAACACCCCAAAAAAGTGTGTCTTCCATCTACTGCTTTTTTTTTTTAAGGTCAAATTTCAACATTTTATAAAATTATGTAAAACAAATTGTTTTTAAAAAGGATTGAAAAAATAATTTCAAAACAAAACCAACATATTGAATAACAAAAAAAATGTGTCATACTTTTGGTATTTTTTAAAGAAGTAAACATTTTTTAATTTTAAAATTCAAACATTAAAAAAACTTAAAATTTAAGCGGGGAAAAAAATAAATTAAAAAAATAAAAAACATTTAAAAGCTTAAATTAAAAAATATACAAAGATAAAAAATAAAAATAAAAAAACAAAGTAAAAATTTTAATTCAATCATTAAAAACCTAAAATTTACGAAAAATAAAAAATAAACCAAAAAAAAATTATAATTAAAATTTAAAAAAATATAGAAATTAAAAAATAAAAATAAAAAAATAAAAATAAAATTATAAAAATAAATTAAATTAAATTATAAAAAATAAAATATACATATGAACTTAACAAAATAGGTATATACATCAAATTTTATTAAATTAAAAAAAGAGGTTAATATTAAAATAATAAAATTAAATTTAAAAACAAAATATTAAAATTTTAATAAATAAATGAATAAACAAATAAATTTTGAAAGAAAAAAACAAATTTTAAATATAAAAGAAAAATATATATATATTGTTAAACGTAAACTTTAAAACTTTAAAAATCAATTAAAAGTGAAAATTGAAAAAAAAAAAAAAAAAAAAAATTAATAAAAAAAAATTAAAAAAAAAAAATAAAAAAATTAAGAAAAATTTTAAAAAATTAATTTTAAATACACAATTTTAATTGAAATAAAAATATAAAAAATTTACATAATTACAAAAAAAAAAGAGAAACATTTAAAAACATATTAAATCGAAATAAATTAAAAAAATATATAAAAAATTTATTGAATTTTAAATTATATTAAAAAACTAAAAGTAAAAGTTAATAACAATGAAAAATTATGAAATTAAAAAATCAATTAAATAAAAAATGAAGTAAATTTAATAAAAAATTATTAAAAATAATAATAATAATAATAAATTTAAAACAAAAAACAAAAAATTTAAAAAATCAATTAAAAAAAATTAAAAAAAATTAAAAAAAATCAATTAAAAAATTAAAAAAATTTAAAAAATAATTAAAAAAAAAATTTAAATAAAAATCAATAAAAAAAACATTATAATAAGTGTCAAGTGCTCAGCTGCCTCTCGTTTCCCCCGGTCATTTCCCCAATAAAATTTTTTTTTATTGATTTTGTTTTAAAATTTTTTTTTAAATGTTTTTTTTTTTTAATTTTTTTTTTAATTGATTTTTTTAAATTTTTTTTTTAATTGTTTTTTTTTTAAAATTTTTTTTTTTAATTGATTTTTTTTTAAAAATTTTTTTTAATTGTTTTTTTTAATTGTTTCTTTTTAAATTTTATTTTTTTTTTTATTTATTATTTTTTAAATATATACTTACATCTATTTTTTATTTGATTTTGTTTTTTATTTTTTACCTTTTTTTCATTTTTAATATTTTTATTTTAATTTGATTTAAAAAAATAATTTGAATTTCAAAAATTTAAAATTATTTTTTTAATTTTTTTTATATTTAATATTATAGAATAATTTTTTTTTGAAATTTTAAATTTTTAATTTATTTATTAAAATTTTTAAATTTTTTAATTTAATTTAATTGTTTTTCTTATTTTTTTTCGCTTATTTAGTTTTTTCATTTAAATCTATAAAATGGTTTCACTATAAAAAAAAACACACTAAATTTATGTATATTTGTTTTTTAATTATTTGCATCGTGTGTGTGTGTGGTTTTTTTTTCGTTTTTTTTTTTGTTTTTTAATGATAGTTTTTTTTTTTTTTTTTTTAAAATTTTTTTTTTTTTTATTTTCTTTTCAATTTTAATTGTTTTTTTTTTTAATTTGTTTTTTTTTTAAATTTCAAAAAGTTGTATTTTTTTCCTTATTATTATTATTATTTTTTAATTTATATTTTTAAATTTAAATTTATATATTTTTTTTAATTTTTTTTTCCCAAATTTTAATTTTGTAATTTAATTATTTTTTAAATTTTTTTTAAATATACATATATATTTTTAAATATATTGTTTTTTTAATAAGTTCAAAAAAAAAAGTTTTTGATTTTTTAATTTTAATTTTTTGGTGAATTTTTGTTTTTTTTTCTTTTAAATTATGTGTTTTTTTTCTAAATTTTTGTTATTTCCTTTGACATAATTTTCAAATATTTTTGTTTTTTTTATTTATTTTTGTTTAAATTTTTCTTGCGAGCTATTTTTGTTTTTTTTTTACATTTTTATTGGTTTTTTTAACTGTTTTTATATATTTTTTAATCTAAGTTTGTGTTTTATTAGCATACATGAAAATCACTAATTTAAAAAAAAAGGTTGATGAAAGATCAATACGCTTTCAAAATTCAGCATGAAAATCAACGTCGAAAGAAAAAAGTTGATGCAAGATCAATACGTCAAAATTAAAGATGAAAATCATCAACAAGTAAAAAAGTGTTATGCGCAAGATCAATGCTTGCACCAAAAGTGAAAATCACCACCTAAAAAATTGATGTCAGATCACATTTAAAATTAGCATGAAAATCACTAACATTTAAAACAAATATTCAGACTTCATAAATAAAAATTTTAGAGTGTCAAAAATGCGCACTAAAAAAATGGTGATTTCGCATCACCACTTTTTCAAAATCGGTGCTTTTTTATGTTACCAAAAAAAGTAGTAATATTACATACCTATTTGATTTAACATTGCAGATGAAAGCGTTGAGATAGCTACTGGCCATACATCACTAGCATGAGATTTGTACCACACTTTGGAGGAAATTATCAATGAAAATTGCTAGCTGAGTTGTGATCTTAACCTGGATCTCTATTTGTATCAAAATTTCGATCACGTAATAGAGCAAGAGAAGTAGGTGTTTTTGAACCGTGATTTGTTCAAAACCGTTGTTTTTTAGTAGCTTTGGGAGATAGTAACGAAATACTCAGAGGAGTTTGTACTATGTATTTGCTGCATGTTTTCCATTTACAATATGTCATACCGGTTTTCACTAAGTTTCCCCATACATAATTTGCATAATGTGTGATGATTTGATGTGCTATCGCTCTATTCTTTCCTACGTGACAAATTAATTGCAGGTTAATATGTTTGTATGCAATTCAAATTGATGTATGATCTAAGACCATTGAATAAGTGATTTATTCAAATAAATTTTCACAAGAACTTGGTTGTAATCTCTTTGCTTGTTATTTAATAGATGATTACGATTATAGTTCCACTGCTTTTCCATTATGTTAATATGAGTAATATCCTTTCCGATCGATATTTAGATACGGGTTTTGCGTTTGTATCTCGTTGTTTTCAGATGCAGTGTTCATCCGTGGAGATCGTGGAGGATTGTGATTCCACGAGGCGAGAACTAGGGACGCTTTCTTCTTCGTGTATCATAGCATTGGATCCTGCAGGCTTCTATCTTAGTTCTTTCATTCATAACTAGGAACTTGCGTCGTAACATTGTTTGATTGTTACTAGACCCTTGCTGGGCTAGTAGGGATTGCCTCTGTCCGCAGAGGGGATTTACCTCCACAACACTTGTGCTCCAGGATCTTGACCTCGTCATTCAAATAAGAAGTAGCACGCTTGAAATGGATCATTTTCACAATGCTGAAAGGAGCAAATACTACATCATAATCTTCACAGTTGAATAACCTAAAACCAGCAGAACTACAAGCATCCCTAGGAGTAGTACCAATAGCATTTTCATCATCATTTGAACAAAAAGTTGATTGAGGATCCATCTTCTTTAGAATTTGATCACCCTTTGCAGCAAACTTCCATGCAGAGTCTTCTTTCATGGATACTCTCATGAAAGATCCATATCCTAGCAGCATCAGATTCTAAAGTAGAGAGGTAATCCCTTTTTACAATCTATGCCCTTTAGGTCCTTCCTTAAGTTTCAACCAAGATCAGTAAACATGAGTTCATGTAGTTCAACATTCCACAGTTCTAAGTAGTGGTACCCTTGTGATATAAAGAATATACCATGAAGGAACACTAATAACAAATCATTTGGTAGATATTCATGGGAAACACTAATATATTTATAGGTCCTACCATTGCATCTCTAATTGTTGTATTAGCCACTACAATCCCTTTTTATTCCACCTAGTATCTTGTTTCCATAGGGTGCCACCTAACAAAAAATATCTAAATTCACCTTGTAAAACTTGATTGACCTTTCTCAAGATGATACCAAGTTTCTATGTCCCTTGAGACCCCTTAAGGTATATTCTAAGCACGATGGAGAATTTTTCCTCAACCTAGCGATACAAGGAGCATTGTTTCTCAATCCAGAAACACACATGAGTATTGTTTCTCAAGCTAGTGACATAGAGGAGCATTGTTTCCTAGTACAGTGATACAAAGGAGCATTATTTCTCAAGCCAATGACACAATGGAGGATTTACCGCTCTAAGAAAGGTCTTCTTATGCTTCCAAACCATATTTTTAATGAATTTTTTTTGGGGGTTTTTAGTCTCCTCTGGGACCTTAAACATTGATGTATTTTAAGTGTCAGTTGGATTGTGTGCTTATTATGTTGGTTTGGATTTTTATGCCTTGAATGTTGTGATGGAATTACCAATTCAAGATACTGAGTTGATCATCATAGAACATGAAATTCCATGGATATGCCACTATTATGTTAACCCTTCTTCACAGAAGTGTCAAGTCTGCATGTTGAATATTATACTTATGTAAAAGTGTTGATAATGAATGTCGAATCATATAAAAATTGAGCTTATCTCATGGGTGTCGAGATAGTCATCACATGAATCTGAGTTTTTTCCTTCATACACATTCTAATACTGCCATTATAAAATATCTTGTCCCAAGAGTTACATTCACTATAGTCACAAAGACACCACACCCATTACATCATGAAGATATTATAGGTGTGCCAAGATTTTTATTGAGATACCAAACAGGTTTGTCACCTCTAAGTGACATAATAAATGCTTAGACAGTCATTATACACTAAGAGGTCAAATGAATGTTTAATATATTTCCACATTCATCCTAAAGAACATATGTTTGTTGAGAATGTCATGTAATACAAATTCTATAATATTTTTGTAGTTGTTTTTCAATATGTCAAGACATATAATTCTAGGTCCATTCATACTTTTCAGACATATATATCAGATCTGTCTCCAAACAACCACTTAGATAATCACCATAGGAACCTAAATTTTGTTTACTTGAATGCTGGAAACTGAGGCATCTGAATCCAAAAATTTAATCTATTATTTGAATGTGAGAGGCATGAACTCATATTTACAAAATATAGGATGATATTAATTGTTTTTTAGCATAGGATCTATATCTAGAAGCAATGAAGTAGAAAAGTATATATGCACTTACAGGATACTACAACGTATAGCTTAAAATGATACTTAAAGGCTCCATTGAATTATATCAAATGTAATTTGTTGGTGTAAGGATTTGATTTACATAAGTCACAATGATAAAACAACGACCATATCTACCAATTCAACATAAATGATAAAGATACTCGTGACTCAACTACAAGTTTCAAAGTAGTGAAGAAGTCAGAAATTTTTCCACATTTGAATGGATCTGACTTTTATGTCAAGCGTATGATAAAAGAAGGTAAAATGAGAGAATTTGTAGATTACGATGCTTCCAAATTTATATCCTTTCTCCATTAGGTTTAATTTTACATGTATGTATTTTTGACAAATTTTCTTTGTACAACTTGGTTATTGCATTTTTTCTGAGGTATTGTCTTGGACAAATCTTGGTGTCGTGGCACTAAATTTTTTATGGCTCTCTGGATTTTATTTGTGGTTGATTTCTTTGCAGCCTTGCATTTTCACTTTTCAGAATTGTAATCTTAAACTTTTCTACATTGGTTCACTGATGTTTTTTCAAATGAAATTAGGTGCTTAGATCAAGTTCCATGCCACTGTTTAAAACAGTAGCTTAGTTAGATTTGATAAGAGTTTGATATTATGTTAAGGAGGAAGCCATGGCATTGATTTGTATATTGACACCTATACCCTGGACCCACATCGTTATGTGGTATGGTATGGGACTAAGTTTAAATGAGAATTGGATCTCCTCAGAAACCCTGAACAAGTTTGTGTCATTTTCCCTCTTTGACAAAGCCTGCAACTTATTATCGTTTAAATATAATAAGTCCAATGTATTGCAGCAACTTTGTCATGACAAGTTTGGCTTCCAGATGAAGAGAATGACATATAAAAAAAGAATCCATGCCAACGAAGGTGGTATGGATTTGGGTGTGAGAATGGCCGAGTAGTGAGGTTTGTGCTCTAGGATCTTGACCTCGTCATTCAAATAAGAAGTAGCATCAATTGAAATGGATCATTTCCATCAGCAGTGAAAGGAGCAGTTGAAGCATCATAATTCCCGGCAGCAGCCGCTGAACCAGCAGAACTACAAGCATCCCCAGGAGCAGTACCAATAGCATTTTCATCATCAGTTGAACGAAAAGTTGATTGAGGATCCATCTTCTTTAGAATTTGATCACCCTTTGCAGCAAAATTCCATGCAGAGTCTTCTTTCATGGATACTCTCATGAAATATCCATATCCTAGCAGCATTAGATTCTAAAGTGGAGAGGTAATCCCTTTTTACAATCTATGCCCTTTAGGTCCTTCCTTAAGTTTCAACCAAGATCAGTAAACAGGAGTTCACGTAGTTCAACATTCCACCGTTTTAAGTAGCGGTACCCTTGTGGTAGAAAGAATATACCATGAAGGAACACTAATCACAAATGATTTGGTAGATATTCATGGGAAACACTAATATATTTATAGGTCCTACCATTGCATCTCTAATTGTTGTATTAGCCACTACAACCCCTTTTTATTCCACCTAGTATCTTGTTTCCATAGGGTGCCACCTAAAAAAAAGTATCTGAATTCACCCTGCAAAACTTGATTGAAATTTCTCAAGATGATACCAAGTTTCTATGTCCCTTGAGACCCCTTAAGGTATATTATAAGCACGATGGAGCATTTTTCCTCAACCTAGAGATACAAGGAGCATTATTTCTCAATCCAGAAACACACATGAGTATTGTTTCTCAAGCCAATGACATAGAGGAGCATTGTTTCCTAATACAGTGATACAAAGGAGCATTATTTCTCAAGCCAATGATACAGTGGAGGATTTACCGCTCTAAGAAAGGTCTTCTTATGCTTCCAAACCATATTGTTAAAGAATATTTTTTGGGGGTTTTTAGTCTCCTCTAGGACCTTAAACATTGATGTATTTTAAGTGTTAGTTGGATTCTGTGTTTATTATGTTGGTTTGTTTTTTTATGCCTTGAATGTTTTGATGGAATCACCATTCAAGATACTGAGTCTATCATCATAGCACATGAAATTCCATGGATATGCCACTATTATGTTAACCCTTCTTCACAGGAGTGTCAAGTCTGCATGTTGAATATTCTACTTATGTAAAAGTGTTGATAATGAATGTCGAATCATATAAAAATTGAGCTTATCTCATGGGTGTCGAGATAGTCATCACATGAATCTGAGTTTTGTCCTTCATACACATTCTAATACTGCCATTATAAGACAGTTTGAGATTAGGTAAAGATCTTGTCCCAAGAGTTACATTCACTATAGACAATCATTATACACTAAGAGGTCAAATGAATGTTTAATATATTGCCACATTCATCCTAAAGAACATATGTTTGTTGAGAATGTCATGTAATACAGATTCTATAATATTTTTGAAGTTGTTTGTCAATATGTCAAGAAATATATTTCTAGGTCCATTCATACTTTTCAGACATATATATCAGATCTGTCTCCAAACAACCACTGAGATAATCACCATAGGAACCTGAATTTTGTTTACTTGAATGATGGAAATTGAGGCATATGAATCCAAAAATTTAATCTGTTATTTGAATATCAGAGGCATGAACTCATATTTACAAAATATAGGATGATATTAATTGTTTTTGAGCATAGGATCTGTATTTAGAAGCAATGAAGTAGAAAAGTATGTATGCACTTACAGGATACTACAAGGTATTGCTTAAAATGATACTTAAAGGCTCCATTGAATTATATCAAATGCAATTTTTTGGTGTAAGGATTTGATTTACATATGTCACAATGATAAAAGAACGACCAAATCTACCCATTCAACATAAATGATAAAGATACTCGTGACTCAACTACAAGTTTCAAAGTAGTGAAGAATTCAGAAATTTTGCCACATTTGAATGGATTTGACTTTTATGTCAAGCGTATGATAAAAGAAGGTAAAATGAGAGAATTTGTAGAGTACGATGCTCCAAATCTATATCCTTTCTCCATTAGGTTTAATTTTACATGTATGTATTTTTGACAAATTTTCTTTGTACAACTTGGTTATTGCATTTTTTCTGAGGTATTTTCTTGGACAAATCTTGGTGTCATGGCACCATATTTATTATGGCTCTCTAGATTTTATTTGTGGTTGATTTCTTTGCAGTCTTGTATTTTCAATTTTTAGAATTTTAATCTTAAACTTTTCTACATTGATTCACTTATGTTTTTTCTAATGAAATTAGGTGTTTAGATCAAGTTCCATGCCACTGTTTAAACCAGTAGCTCAGTTAGAGTTGATAAGAGTTTGATATTATGTTAATGAGGAATCCATGAAATTGATTTGGTATTGACACCTATACCCTAGACCCACATCGTTATGTGGTATGGTATGGGACTAAGTTTAAATGAGAATTGGATCTCGTCATAAACCCTGAACAAGTTTGTGTCATTTTCCCTCTTTGACAAAGCCTGCAACTTATTATCGTTTAAATATAATAAGTCCAATGTATTGCAGCAACTTTGTCATGACAAGTTTGGCTTTTGGATGAAGAGAATGACACATAAAAAAAGAATCCATGCCAACGAAGGTGGTATGGAGTTGGGTGTGAGAATGGGCAAGTAGTGAGGCTTGTGCTCCAGGATCTTGACCTCGTCATTCAAATAAGAAGCAACATCAGTTGAAATGGAATCATTTCCATCAACAGTGAAAGGAGCAGTTGAAGCATCATAATTCCTGACAGCAGCAGCTGAACCAGCAGGACTACAAGCATCCCCAGGAGCATTACCAATAGCATTTTCATCATCAGTTGAACAAAAAGTTGATTGAGGATCCATCTTCTTTAGAATTTGATATCCCTTTGCAACAAACTTCCATGCAGAGTCTTCTTTCATGGATACTCTCATGAAAGATCCATATCCTAGCAGCGTCAGATTCTAAAGTGGAGAGGTAATCCAATTTTACAATCTATGCCCTTTATGTCCTTCTTAAGTTTCAACCAAGATCAGTAAACATGAGTTCATGTAGTTCAACATTCCACAGTTCTAAGTAGTGGTACCCTTGTGGTAGAAAGAATATACCATGAAGGAACACTAATCACAAATGATTTGGTAGATATTCATGGGAAACACTAATATATTTATAGGTCCTACCATTGCATCTCTAATTGTTGTATTAGCCACTACAATCCCTTTTTATTCCACCTAGTATCCTGTTTCCATAGGGTGCCACCTAACAAAAAGTATCTGAATTCACCCTGCAAAACTTGATTGACCTTTCTCAAGATGATACCAAGTTTCTATGTCCCTTGAGACCCCTTAAGGTATATTCTACGCACGATGGAGCATTTTCCCTCAACCTAGCGATACAAGGAGCATTGTTTCTCAATCCAGAAACACACATGAGTATTGTTTCTCAAGCCAGTGACATAAAGGAGCATTTTTTCCTAATACAGTGATACAAAGGAGCATTATTTCTCAAGCCAGTGATACAGTGGAGGATTTACCGCTCTAAGAAAGGTATTCTTATGCTTCCAAACCATATTGTTAAAGAATAATTTTTGGGGGTTTTTAGTCTCCTCTAGGACCTTAAACATTGATGTATTTTAAGTGTCAGTTGGATTGTGTGCTTATTATGTTGGTTTGGATTTTTATGCCTTGAATGTTGTGATGGAATCACCACTTCAAGATACTGAGTCTATAATCATAGAACATGAAATTACATGGATATGCCACTATTATGTTAACCCTTCTTCACAGGAGTGTCAAGTCTGCATGTTGAATATTCTACTTATGTAAAAGTGCTGATAATGAATGTTGAATCATATAAAAATTGAGCTTATCTCATGGGTGTCGAGATAGTCATCACATGAATCCGAGTTTTTTTCTTCATACACATTCTAATACTACCATTATAAGACAATTTGAGATAAGGTAAAGATCTTGTCCCAAGAGTTACATTCACTATAGTCACAAAGACACCACACCCATTACATCATGAAGATATTATAGGTGTGCCAAGATTTTTATTGAGATACCAAACAGGTTTGTCACCTCTAAGTGACAGAATATATGCTTAGACAATCATTATACACTAAGAGGTCAAATGAATGTTTAATATATTGCCACATTCATCCTAAAGAACATATGTTTGGTGAGAATGTCATGTAATATAAATTCTATAATATTTTTGAAGTTGTTTGTCAATATGTCAAGAAATATATTTCTAGGTCCATTCATACTTTTCAGACATATATATCAGATCTGTCTCCAAACAACCACCGAGATAATCATCATAGGAACCTGAATTTTGTTTACTTGAATGCTGGAAACTGAGGCATCTGAATCCAAAAGTTTAATCTGTTATTTGAATGTCAGAGGAATGAACTCATATTTACAAAATATACGATGATATTAATTGTTTTTGAGCATAGGCTCTGTATCTAGAAGCGATGAAGTAGAAAAGTATGTAGGCACTTACAAGATACTACAACGTATTGCTTAAAATGATACTTAAAGGCTCCATTGAATTATATCAAATGCAATTTTTTGGTGTAAGGATTTGATTTACATAAGTCACAATGATAAAACAACGACCAGATCTACCCATTCAACATAAATGATAAAGATACTCGTGACTCAGCTACAAGTTTCAAAGTAGTGAAGAATTCAGAAATTTTGCCACATTTGAATGGATCTGACTTTTATGTCAAGCGTATGATAAAAGAAGGTAAAATGAGATAATTTGTAGAGTACGATGCTTCCAAATTTATATCCTTTCTCCATTAGGTTCAATTTTACATGTATGTATTTTTGACAATTTTTCTTTGTACAACTTGGTTATTGCATTTTTTCTGAGGTATTGTCATGGCACTAGCTTTATTATGGCTCTCTGGATTTTATTTGTGGTTGATTTCTTTGCAGTCTTGTATTTTCACTTTTCAAAATTGTAATCTTAAACTTTTCTACATTATTTCACTTATGTTTTTTCTAATGAAATTAGGTGCTTAGATCAAGTTCCATGCCACTGTTTAAACCAGTAGATAAGAGTTTGATATTATGTTAATGAGGAAGCCATGACATTGATTTGTGTATTGACACCTATACCTTGGATCCACATCGTTATGTGGTATGGTATGGGACTAAGTTTAAATGAGAATTGGATCTCTTCAGAAACCCTGAACAAGTTTGTGTCATTTTCCCTCTTTGACAAAGCCTGCAACTTATTATCATTTAAGAATAATAAGTCCAATGTATTGCAACAACTTTTTCATGACAAGTTTGGCTTTTGGCTGAAGAGAGATCTAGGAGAAAAATTCTCCTATGGGGTCACCCACTTTTGGTGGGTAACGCACCTTAAATATAATTAAAAATATTTTATGCTTTTAAAATTCTGTTTATATATGTAGATTGATAGATCATTTTTTTAAAGCCAAAATAATGTGCTATTGTACATGTTGTCAATGGAGAGTAAATTGCATGGTTGCAAAATGAAATTGTAAGTTTCAGAAGTTGCAATGTAGAATGTACAAGAGAACAGAAAGCTAGAAAGTAAGGCTCTACTCAGTCTAGACTCTATTCATTGATGTAATAGGACCAGAGGATAAAATATGATTTCAAAGTTAGGACCAGCTAATCAGTCTTAGGACTTCACAATAAAAGTACACTTTCTTTACAACAGCTTCATAATCTATTATGAAAATATAGACATCATTTCATTCTACATTTAAAGCAGCCAAAATAAAATGGCTTGCTGCTCTTTCTTGACTACTAGGTGAAAATTTTAACAGTTCCAGAGAGACGATACCAGGTGCAGACTCCAGCATTGATTTAAAGTCTTGATAACTCTTCATTTGAGTTCTTGGAAAATAAGGAAGCGATTGTTTATCTGCAAGGAGCAATGGGAAAACAAGGACTAAAACCCAACAAGAAGATACCTGCCCAATAAGTGGAGAAAATATTCAAGGATGGCAGATGCCCATAAACCATTATTTTGGGTTCCTAGAATAGAAGGACAAACCACTGCTTACATGAAAGTTCACAATAACGTAATATGATTCAAATAAACAAAGCACATTCTTATAAATTGAATGACAAAATAACAAAGCATATACTGAAAACCATGTCTTCACTAGGGTTCCCTGCAAAGAAGACAGATTAGCCATGTATATAAGTTTCCACCTGTTGGTTATGTGTTATATTCTTTCCACGACTAGCCCAACGCACTGTACGTTGCGCCGGGCGCAGCAGGGGGTTCACAAGGGGGGCGGCAACCCCCCTTGTCGGGGTCCGGGGCAGTGCCCTAGTGAATTATTTTTTTGGTATGCGGTCCCACTCATATGCAGACCCACCCATGTTTTGTGCATGAGTTTGCACATGGTTTTGGGGTACGATGGTTTTCGACCCCTGGTATTTTGTAGATCCGGTCAAGGGAACTACGGTTATGTTCTAATCCAGGGTTAATGGATTGGGGTTTATGTATGTTTCGGCATGTATATATATGTGTTGTAACACTAAAAGGAATATAATGAAAAATCAAGCTGGTCGTCCTGATTTGGGATCCAGGGGAAAATCTCTGTGTTTATCTGCTTTATGTTTTATGCTCTCGCTATTGTTTATTTTCTCGTTATAAGATTCGTGTGTAGATAATTTATGTTCAAATGGTTAAAACCTACATTTGGTATCGTGAGATGTTTCGCCCTTCAAGGGGACGCCTTTGCCGCCGAGGGTTTTTTTCTGCTTGAGGTAGAACCTCGTTCGCTGAGATCTCATGACCGATTCTTGCCGTGAAAGGAAGATGGCAAGCGGCGTAAAGATAGAGATCGAGAAACAAATTGGCCGAGTTTTGAGTTGTAGCTCAAGATGGAGGATCCGTTGGTGGATAAAGATCAAAGGATCACGGTAGATCCAGTACTAAACCAACGACAATGTCGATGAAGATTGGAAGAAACTGATCGGGAAGGCTAAGAGCACAATACGGTTGTGTGTCTCGTATTCAAGATTGTTGAATGTATCTCGGGGAAGCTACGGTGAAGAATTTGTGGGAAAACTTCGACTTTATACCAATCTAAGTCTCTGGTGAATAAGTTGTTCTTGCGGAAAAAGTTGTATAACCTGAGGATGAAGGATGGAGACTCAGTGACAGAGCATCTGAACGCCTTCAATACTGTGGTAAGTTAGCTGTCATTTTTTGATATTAAAATCTTAGATGAAGACAAGTGCATCAGTTTGTTGTGTTCTCTACCAGACTCGTGGGATAGTCTGGTTATTGCAATAGGTAGCAATACAACTACCTTGAATTTTGATGACATTGTCTCAGCCTTGCTGTTGGAGGAAATGAGACGGAGAAATATGGAGGGCCAGAATGGAGATGCCTTATCTGTACGAGGAAGGTCCCAAAACAAAAACAAGAATAAGGTTTCGAGTGGGAGATCCAAATCTAGAGGGAGATCTAAATCTCCTGGAAAGTTTGTAAAGGTATGCTGGAAATGCGGAAAGGAAGGGAACTACAAAAAGGAGTGCAGATCTAAAGCTCCTGAGAAAGGAAAGGGATCTGATGATGCTCCTTCTGCAGAGGCAAAAACCACCTCGGATGAAGGTGGGGATGTGTATTTGGCTTCTTCCTCAAGTAAAAATGTAGATCATGAGTCATGGTTGATTGACTCAGGTGCATCCTTTCACTTCACTCCCCATAGGGAGTGGTTCTGCGAGTATGAGAAATATGATGGTGGTGATGTCTTCCTAGGGGATGATAGGAAGGCCAGAATCGTCGGACGTGGAAAGGTCAAGCTGAAGCTGCAAGGTGGAAGGATTAGAACACTTCATGGTGTTCTGCATATTCCTGCATTGGCTAGAAATCTGATTTCTGTAAGCAAGATGGATGATGCAGGTGTAAAAACAGTGTTCGAGAAAGATGCCTGCAAGATGGTTTGGGGAGCACTGGTGTTAATGCGGGGAGTTCGGACTGGAACTCTGTACAAGCTACAAGGTAGCACTGTTATTGATGGGTGTAACAGTTCTGTGGTTCTTGAAAGAGGAGCGGAAAGCCTAGTTGTCTCTGGAGAAAAGACCATGCTATGGCATCAAAGGCTTGGACATATTGGAGAGAAGGGCCTTCGGATACTGCATAGAAATGGTATGGTAGAAGGTATGTCTAATTGCTCTCTGGATTTTGATTTCTGCAAACATTGTGTATATGGGAAGCAGAATCGGGTGAGTTTTCCTTCTGGTGCTAAGAGGGAGAACAAGATATTAGAACTTGTGCACAGTGATGTGTTTGGACCTGTGTCAGTTCCATCACTGGGAAAGTCTGTGTACTATGTTTCATTCATAGATGACTTCTCAAAGAATACATGGATATATTTCTTGAGGAAGAAATCTGAAGTCTTTGACAAATTTAAAGAATTTAAGGCTCTGGTGGAAAACCAGACAGAGAAGAAGATAAAGGCGTTGAGGACAGATAATGGTGGGGAGTTCTGCAAGAAGGAATTTGAAGAGTTCTGTAAGAAGTGTGGTATAGCACGGCAGAAAACTACTCCATACACACCTCAGCAAAATGGAGTTGCAGAAAGAATGAATAGAACACTGATGGAAAAGGCAAGAAGCATGCTCAGTGGTACTGGGTTAGGACAAGAATTCTGGGCAGAGGCAGTGGAGACTGCATGCTACTTAGTTAACGGATCACCTTCATCAACGTTGGAGGATAAGACCCCACATGAGGTATGGACTGGTAAGAAACCCTCTCTTTCACATCTAAGGGTATTTGGATGTGATGCATATGTACATGTTCCAAAGGAGAAAAGGACCAAGTTGGATAATGAATTTGAAAGGTGCATCTTTATTGGGTATAAGGATGGTTTAAAGGGTTACAAGCTTTGGAACCCAGAAACAAGGAAGGTTGTGTACAACCGAGATGTGGTGTTTAGAGAGGTGAAAGATGTTGTTACACATGAAGTCCTACCAAAGGAACCTGAGAAGATAGAGTTTGAGCTAAGGAGGATAAATCAGACTCTACACCAGAAGAATATTCAGAAGAGGAAGAGCCACAAACCCCAGCTTTGAGAAGATCAGTTCGGGAAAGAAGGCAACTAGAAAGGTATAGTCCATCTGCTTTTTGTTTAGATTTTTCCTTAACTATAACTGATGATGATCCCAGAACTTTCAGGGAGGCAGTAGATTCAGAGGATGGAAAACTCTAGAAGGAGGCCATGGTTGATGAAATGGCATCCTTGCACAAAAATGAGGCATGGGATCTAGTGGAGTTGCCGACTGGAAGGAAGCCCATCAGGGGAAAATGGGTGTTTAAGAAGAAGATGAATGTAGAAGGCAAGGTGGAGAAATACAAAGCTCGGTTGGTAGCAAAAGGTTATTCCCAAGTGCCAGGAATTGATTTTGGTGATATTTTTTCTCCTGTTACCAAAGTTACTTCTATTAGATTACTTTTATCTGTTGCTGCTGCATTTGATTTTGAGATAGACCAAATGGATGTGAAGACAACATTTCTTCACGGGGATCTAGAAGAGGAGATCTACATGAAGCAACCTGAAGGCTTTATGGTGAAGGGTAAGAAAGAACTAGTATGCATGTTGAAGAAGTCTCTGTTTGGGTTAAAACAATCACCAAGGATGCGGTATTAGAAATTTGATACCTATATACGGGGACTTGGCTTCACTAGAAGCAAGGAGGATCACTGTGTTTATTTTAAATTAATTGGTGACCGTGTTATTTATTTGGTCTTGTATGTGGATGATATGTTGTTGATTGGAAATGAAAAATAAATTATCCAAGATTTGAAGACCCAACTGTTCTCCAAATTCGACATGAAGGATCTTGGTGCTGCAAACTATATTCTGGGCATCGAAATTAAGAGAGATAGGGCAAAGAGGAAGCTCTGGTTAAACCAGAGGAAGTATGTTGAGACTATATTGCAGAGGTTCAATATGCAGGATAGTAAACCGGTGAGTGTTCCTATTCCTATAGGTGCAAAGCTGTCTACTGAACAGTGTCCCAAGACACAAGAAGAAGAGGAGGATATGTCCCGTGTTCCATATGCAAGTGCAGTGGGTAGCCTGATGTATGCAATGGTCTGTACTAGACCAGACATTGCACATGCAATGGGAGTATTAAGCAGGTTTATGTCAAACCCAGGGAAGGAGAATTGGACAACAGTGAAGCGGGTTTTCAGATATTTACGTGGCACTAGTGATTATGGCTTGTGCTACCAGGGAAGATGAGGATTGGAAAGAATGTTGGACATTTGTGGTTTTGTTGATGCAGACTGGGCTGGAGATCTGGACCAAAGAAGATCTACAAGTGGGTATGTGTTTAGCCTATTTGGAGGTGCAGTCAGTTGGATGAGTAAAAGACAGTTTGTAGTGGCGCTTTCAACTACAAAGGCAGAATACATAGCAGCCACTCATGCAAGAAGGGAAGCAGTTTGGTTGCAGAGATTGTGTTCAAGTATGGGGCTGGTACAACAAGATATAAGGATAGACTGTGATAGCCAAAGTGCAATTTTCTTGGCTAAGAACCCTGCTTATCATTCAAAGACAAAGCACATTGATGTTTAATATCACTTTGTTAGAGATATGGTTGAGGCTACAAGGGTGTTGCTGGTAAAGGTGGACACTTTGAAGAATGTTGCAGATGCATTGACGAAGTCTGTAAGTACTCAGAAGTTCTCTTGGTGTAGAGAAACAATGGGTGTTGAAGAATTGGCCAAATGACTAAGCTCTCTTGTGGCCCCCTGTGGAAAGAAAACAACAAGTGGGAGAATGTTGGGTATGTGTTATATTCTTTCCATGACTAGTCCCACGTGCTGTACGTTGCACCGGGTGCAGCAGGGGGGTCACAGGGCAACGCCCTGGCGAAATTTTTTTGGGTATGTGTTTCCACTCATATACGGACCCACCCATGTTTTGTGCATGAGTTTGCACATGGTTTTGGGGTACAATGGTTTTCGACCCCTGGTATTTTGTAGATCCGGTCAAGGGAACTATGGTTATGTTCTAATCCAAGGTTAATGGATTGGGGTTTATGTATGCTTCGGCATGTATATATATGTGTTGTAACACTAAAAGGAATATAATGAAAAATCAAGCTGGTCGTCCCAGTTTGGGATCCAAGGGAAAATCTTTGTGTTTATCTGTTTTATGTTTTATGCTCTCGCTATTGTTTATTTTCTGTTATAAGATTCGTGTGTAGATAATTTCTGTTCAGGTTTAAAACCTACACCATCATTAATACCAACATAAAAGAGGACAAGGCTCATTAGTGTTCCCTGAAAAGGTTAGACTAGGACCTTGACTCTTCTACACACATAAATGTGAAAAGGGCAGGCTAGTCAACAAGTGATGTGGTGGTAGCGACCATCTTGGACTGGAGTTGTAATGCCACATGTTATATCAAGAAATTGTTGTAGAAAAAAATGGATAAGGATCATGAGTTGTAATGCACATGTTATTATCAAGAAGTTGTAGAAAAATTTGGATAAGGAGTATGAGTTGTAATGCACATGTTATTATCAAGAAGTTGTATAAAAAAATTGTTAAAGAGTATAATGGTGTCGAGGGGGCACTGCACATCTACTCCAACTGTACCACATTTTTCAATGCTTTTGGTGGATTTTCCCTTTGTGGTGGAGGCTGAGCTTTTAGTGGACACCGGAGATTGGGTTGCTTTGTTCTGTTTTTTTGTGAAGTGGCTGGGTCTCCTTTGGACTGTGCTGCCTAAAACTTGGAGAAGACTGCATTGGAAGGGCTAGAGGAATTCTCTGTAAAGTTGTGACTTTTTTGTTGTTACTGATATCTGGGAAAGATCTATAACAGCTAGAGTTTACAAGTAAATATGACCTTACCGTAACTGTCTTCCTCTTTCTCACGCCCTTATTATTTTCTGCTTTCTCCAAAAAATCCTGAAGAGTTGTTGCTTTCCGATTTGAAAATTCCTGTTAGTCTTCAGCCAATCCATTTCTATTCCACGATGTTATGAATCTTCTCTTCTTGTTTATGTATGCTGAAAGTCTAGGTTTTTTAGTTCTCATTAATTCTGCAATATTTTCTCAGGATTGTAGTGGAATATTGGCTCAGTTGTAAAAATCTACAGCTTTGATAGTTCAATGGAATAAATTTGTATATGGGCATGATTCCTGATAGTATGCTTGACTAGGCTGATTGGCTGAACATAGTGTGCTTTCATAGACTTTGTGATCTGGATGAAACCATCCATGAATTTCCTGCAGAATTATTGTAATAGAAGCTTGTCTAACACTTGTGGAGGAGGAAATGGGTAGATGAGTTGTCAAAGCATTAGACACAATATTAAATATTTGTGGAAGAAATAATAATATTTCCCTCTCAATAACTACTGTGTTTTTTTTGTGGTTCTATGTGAGTACTCTTTCAACAAGCAATGCATTTTGTTGAAGAACCTATTTGTTTTGTCTTTGATATCAGTGGCTACTAGAGGTGGACTGTTATGATGTTTTGATCAATTGTACTTTCCCTTAGGCATTTTGGGGTAGGTAACAACATATAGACTACATAAGAAACTAAAATGTGTTGGATTAAGGGAATGTTGTTCCTAGTAATGAATTGAATCACTGATTGGTTGTACTTGTCCCTAGTAGATCTTGCTCACTGCTTCGAAACTTGTGCATTTACTCAAACATTATAATGGTACATGGCCTTCATATTGACTTCTCTATATATTTTACATAGTAACCATACTATCTCTCTGGATGGGGGCTAGAAAATGTCAATTTTGTACTCCTGATGCGATGCTTCTTTTGTTTTATGTTCAGTCTTCCAAGAGTTGGTCAGTGCATAGGGATAGTTTGGACCCTCTTGTTTTAGGAGGGGGTTCACTTATTAAATCTCAGGCTCTTGATCTCCTAGCATTGAGAAGTTATATGATGGGGGTTCCACTTTTGAACTTCAAGGTGTTGATATGTTAGCCTTTTTTTTGTTTTGAAATCCAAAAAAATGCAAAAGGCCTTTGTGAGAAAGTTTGCAAAGTTATGAAATCCTTTGAAGCGTCCAAATGCCAAAAGGATTTCAAGCCTAGATAATTCTGGGTTTTTGAGATTTTGTGAGATAGGTGAGATATTATCCAATGTCTTGAACCTTTGAAGTGACAAAACCTCAATCTTTAGGACTTGGTAATTTTGGGACTTTAGAAGGGGTACATCTTTAATAATGTATTGAAATTTTGAAGTGACAAAGCTCAATCTTCGGGACTTCAGAATTTTGGGACTTCAGAAGGGTACATCCTTAATGAGGGAAGTGGCTTTCTAGTGTTCCAAGGGGTCGAATAATCAATTTTTGGAGCTTGAGGATTTAGGGCACCTTGAATATGCATGTAGCAATGATGAAAGGCAACATCCCAGCCTTAGCACTGTCTACATATTCTAGAAAGGCAACATCCCAGCCTTAGCAGAACTCTAATGTTCAATATCTGGTCAATATCCTGGATAAAGACTTGGTGGATTCTTATTTTATCATCCTTACAATCCATGTACTTTGTAAATACGTTCCTTGAGTATATTAGTCATCCAATGTCCTCTCTTATCACTATTTAGGGTGCAAGTATCCCAAATTTTAAGAAAGCAATTGAAGCCTTTCTTTCCTCCTTTCTTTGCCCCACATAAATTGAGGGAGGATATATTCTAGCTTGTTGCAAACCATGGTATCTAAGATAGTAATCCTATTGAGTAGATCCTTGTACATCCAACTTTTAAGCTTCTGCTTTGATTATTCATACAAGCTTTGAAGTTATCAAAAATATCCTAGAGTTTACAAGTAAATATGACCTTACCATAACTGTCTTCCTCTTCCTCATGCCCCTCTTCTTTTCTTCTTTCTCCAAAAAAGTTTGAAGAGTTGTTGCTTTCCTATTTGAAAAATCCCCTTAGTCTTCTATCAATCCATTTCTAGTCCATGATGTTATGAATGTTCCCTTCTTGTTTATATATTTGAAAGTCTAGGTTTTTTAGTTCTCATTAATTCTGAAATATTTTCTTAGGATTGTAGTGGAAGATTGGCTCAGCTGTCAAAATTTCCAGCTTTGACAGTTCATTGGAATAAATTTGTATATGGGCATGATTTGTGATAGTATGCTTGACCAGGCTGATTGGCTGAACATAGTGTGCTTTCCTAGACTTTGTGATCTGGATGAAACCATCCATGAATTTCTTGCAGAATTCTTGTAATAGAAGCTTGTCTAACACTTGGGGAGGAGGAAATGGGTAGATGATGAGTTGTCAAAGCACTAGACACAATATTACAATCTTTGTGGAAGAAATAAGCATCTTTCCCTCTCAATAATTGTTGTATTTTTTCCGTGGTTCTATGTCAGTACTCTTTCAACAAGCAATGCATTTTTTTGAAGAAGCTATTTTTTTTGTCTTTGATATCAGTGGCCACTAGAGGTGGACTATTATGATGTTTTGATCAATTGTACTTTCCCTTAGGCATTTTGGGGTAGGTAACAGTGTATAGACTACATAAGAAACTAAATGAAATGTGTTGGATTGAAGGAATGTTGTTCCTGTTAATAAATTGAATCACTGATTGGTTGTACTTGTCCCTAGTAGATCTTGCTCACTTCTTCGAAACTTGTGAATTTACTCAAAAATTATAATGGTACATGGCCTTCATATTGACTTCTCTATATATTTTACACAGGAACCATACTATCTCTCTAGTTAGGGGCTGGAAAATGTCAATTTTGTACTCTTGATGCATTGCTTCTTTTGTTTTATGTTCAGTCTTCCAGGAGTTGGTCAGTGCATAGGTATGTTGTGGTTGCTTGAGCGATTCCTTTGCTTTGTTGACAGAGTGGTGAACATGGTATTAATTCTATGGGGAGTGAAATATTTCAGTGCTTGTTGGATGAGAACAATTGATGTGTTGGAAGATTGTAGTGCTTCATGCACAATAGGATTAACTCACAACAGGGAAAAATTGTGTTCCTTTGCCTCTCAGCAGACTGTAAGTCCATGTTTTCTGTCTCCAGGAGGGTTATGTCTTAAAAATAGCTGGATGTGTCATTCACATCCAGATTGTGCTTCTTCTATGTTCTGGAAGCAATGGCAGGGTGGGAAAGGTAGATTGTGGGCACACGATTTTTGAAAATGAGAATTCAATAAGATAAGATAATTTTATTAATGTCCAATAGATGACCATAAATAGGTCAATGGGTCAAAAGGATACAACCAGTATGAGTACAATTTGGGAGTGCAAACACAACCCCTAGAAAATTCCAAAGCTAAATCTAAGATAAAATGAAGTAAATAAGAATACAATAATAGAACAACCACATAAAAATGTATATAATCGGATTATGTAGAAGGTTAAGTGAATAAGTCCAGGGTTGGAGGTTGATGAAGTGTTATAAGAATGGTACCCTGTGTGCTACAATGCTTATGGGATTTTTCGAGATAAGGAGCTCTACCAGAAGATATTTGGAGATGATGAGAAGTTGAAGAAGTTTCTGAGATGGAGGGTCCAAATTCTGGAAGAGGGCATCAAGCTCCTTGATTTCAAGCTTGGTGGTGTCAATGCCATGATTCAGATTACAGATCTTAAGAATATGCCGAAGAGATAATTGAGAGTTGTATCAAACCAAATTATTGCACTTTTTCAATATAAATACCCAAATATGGTAGCAAGAAAGGTCTGTAGCCGCTCAAAACATAAATGTTTTTTCCTTTTCCAAGGTTGCCTAGAAAAATCTATCTGAATGACTATAAATGATCATAAGGATGATGTTAGATGTCCTTGTAGATCTGGTGTTTTGAGATTTTTGGCACACCAAAAATTGGAATTTCTGATGCATCTCTAGATATTTATTACTTGACATATGGTTGCTAGTTTCAAATGGTGTCAAACTACATATATCTTTAGCCCAAATTGAAAAAGGCTAAAAGTTAAAATATATATTTTACAGAGAGGTTCCTTTTATATAGGGATATAATAGAGATATTTAGGCAGATCTGGTTTTATATATTTTGTATTAAACAATACAATAGTTTCCCACGAAATATTTGAGTATGGAAATTAAATTATTAGTTACTCGTACTGTGAAAATGCAATAGTACTCCTACAAAACCTTATGTATAATGAGTACATGGACATTTTATTTCCTTTTCATTTCTCCCTTTAGAAAGGCTTCAAAAAACATGTCCAGATGGACTACACTGCAAGGAATGGTATTCCTTTGGCTCAGGTGCATGATGGATATCTACTTCATCAAAATCACTTGAGGCTTCCACTGGGCCTCTGTCTTTCTGAGGTTACTAACATTTGCGTGTTAGATCAGACCTCAGCTAGAATGGAAACCTGGTCAATGGTTTAACACTATGTCAATCTTACCAGTGAAATGACTATAAGCTACTATTTATGGTGCCTATGTCCTCCAATTGTTATTTTATTTTTCCTTATTGATTAAGAGAGTCTATGCAATGCTGACAGGTATGAGTAGTTAACATGTATTTGTGTTGCGTTTCAGTAAGTGAAAAACACTTCTCTCAAGTTTTCCTTGTATCAAGGCATTTCCAGTTTTTTTTCTTGAATCATAGTTTTTTTAATCTCAGTGGACCTTTGTGACCTTTTAAGTTTAGCCTCATTGTCTTTTTCACCCATAATTACATGGTTTAGAGATGGAGGAGCGTATATAGTCATTTCTTTGTATGGTCACAATCTGCCCTCAAGGGTTTTGTTTTTCATGGCCAACGTAATGGTCATTGTTTTTGTTTCAAAGGGAAATCTCATGGGAAACCAAAGGATGCTCCATCACATTTGAAGATGGTATCCAGATTCCCAAATAAGCCCATTGGCATATATTAGTACACCTTACCCAATGGGATTTAACAAGGCACCTGCTAGTATGGAACTAAACAGATTCTTAGCAATATGGTGACAACTAGTTGAGATATAACCCCTTGTGTTAAGGTAGCCCTGACTGTCACATAATACAATGAGCGAATTAGGATTTTCACAGGAAACTTACGGAGGAAACCCTTTCTTTCTATCTTATCCCAAAACTTTTAAGAAAATGAAATCACTCAATGAATGAAGTATAGTAAGTGACTATTTTATCTTTCTAGGACTTGAATTCCAATCTCATCAATTGTAGACTACAGATCCTCAAACATACTACCTTTGGGATGTGACTTCTAATTGCCATTGCCTTTGCCAGAATTCAAAATGATTCGATTTCAAGTACAATGTTGAAGAATTTCTCAAATCTTGCTAATTTTCAAGCATTCCATATGTAATTAAGTCTTTTTGCTATATTCAGTTTGCAAGCGTGGGATTTTGTTGGGCCCTATAAGGGTGAGGATATTATACTCAATTTATCAAATAGACAAATCACCTCTTAATTAGTGTTCTCTCTAATTTTCAGCTGTTCATCAATGTCCCATGGTATTTCAGTGCATTGTACTCCATGTTGAGCCCTTTCTTGACACAACGTACCAAGAGAAAATTTGTAATTGCACGTGAAGGAAAAGTCACAGAGACCTTCTACAAGTATGTGAAATTCCTTCTTCGATGTAGTGAAAATATGCTCAAACTCAATTGAAGACTCTGATTATATATTATAGAATGAAGGATATATTCAATGAAAATTTCCTAGAAACTTATTTAATACTTGATTTTACTTGCAGATTTATATCTCTAGAGAATGTGCCTATACAGTATGGGGGACTTAGCAGGACCAAAGATGTAGATTTTGGACCTCACAAGCCTACAGTAGAGTTCTCCATTAGATTTTGGGAGAAAATCAATCTTGAGATTGCGGGAGTGGAGGTAATGTACATAAAAAATTTCTCAAGTTGGCAGATTTTGTGTCAGTTCCTGCATTCAAATTTAGCTCTTTTGCCTCAGTTTTGTTTCCAATATACTTCCAAATTTGATGAGTTTTAGTTTTGGATATAAATTTTATGGGTGTTGGATTTGAGATTGAGTTCATCCTCAAGATCTACGTGATTGAGATTTTTATTTGTTTTTGAATTCTCACATTCAAGTTGTCTATGTTGTTCAGGCGGGAGCAAAAATTATGTGGGACCTCATAGTTGGTGGGTGGGATGTTTCCTATCGGTCAGAGTTTGTGCCGAGTGCACAGGGAAGCTATTCAACTCTAATTGACAAGAACAAAAAATTTTCTTCATCTAATGAGCCAATTTGAAATTCCTTCAAGGCATTAGAGGCAGGGATGGTAGTTCTGATAATAACCAACTCCTCTTCAAACAAGAAGAAGGCTGCAGCTTATAAATAAATGGTAAAAAAGAACATAGTATAGGAGTTCGAGCCTCCTAGTAGATTAGATGTACTTAGAAATCTTTCTTACATTCAACAATAAGAAATGTTAGTAGTTAAGAATGTGCCATCATGTTGGAGAAGCAAGTTTGTCTCTTGGGAAGCTGGGAATTTTATATACATATGTATTACTATATAAAAGTTAATATTGGTAATAATAAAGGTTGGTTGTGCTTCCAGAGTAGATCATCACTGTGAATTCCACAAATTTTCATGTTTGTGATTGATAGGTATACATGGTAAAGCAAGTATAAATAAAATATATAAATATTGACCACCCCAAGGCTAGTTAAATTTTTTATTTATTGTTTACCCCATACACAAATCTATATAAATAATATTTTTAGTTCGAAAATTGAATATTGTATTACATTCATCATCAATAAAAAATTTCTTCAGGGAATGGTCTACATTCAAAGGGTTACCTATGTGTAAATGAAATCAGTCTGTTGCCTTTGGCTACATCTTTTCTAAAAGCTCAAACTTATCTTAAAATAGAACCGGTTGTTTGCTTTGTCTTTTTGGTTACTATATAATAAGTATATCATGAATTCAGGACCATGCAACCTAGAGAACCCAAATGAAGCGGGAGAAAAACTATATTTGAGGGTGAAGCACTTTGTATTATACATATGAACATATTCTAATTTAAGATAATGCAACCAAGTGGATTTAAAATGAATGGGATACGAAAGGTGACAGGTTTGGATAATAGATAGCAATTTGGTCAATTATGTAAATGTTTTGATGTATAAATTTTTTTAATTAATTTTTTATTTTATTATATTAAAGAGTTATGACCAATTTTATTTCATGGAAATGATAATATTTAGATAAATATAAAAATTTTAAGATTAGGGAGGATTTGAAGTTGTTCACTATCTTATACTTTCACTTTATTATATTTTAAACAAGGATTAATTCTCCTCTCACAAACTAGGTACATATTCCGTAGAGGTCGTTGAATATGCATTTTGTGGATAGTTTTTTTTTTAAGGTTTCAGAGGTAGGCATGAAGAGAACAAAGCAATTTTCAAGATAACTCAAAAAAGTTGATAAACAAACCACCCATTCTTCCAAAACATTTCGTATTGCCTCCAACTTTATCACCTACATCACCTTTATCTTGCATGGAAGATGTATCCCCACTCCCCGGTGTTACTTTGCACCTCTCGGTGAAAATTCTAGTATTACTTGTTTTTCCATGCTTATGTGGAACATGGTCGAGAGAAGGAACTACAAAAATAATGGATTTACATGAAAGCTTTATAATTTTTTCAAACGTGAAAGTTGTGATGTGTTACTAAGTTTCTTCATTATTTTATAGATCATTACACGTCAAACCAAATTTACTTGACTGGCATTGCATTCAACATTGTGCACAAGTATGACTTAAATGTATCAATCAAAAGTATGATTTTATCTATATTTGATAATGCAACTTGAATACATCATACAATACATAGGAGTGCTATGGCTATGAAGTTCAATATGAAATAATCTATTGATTGATACTATTACTATTATATAAGGGGTGCTCTTCCAATGGTCATTTATTAGCTATGTGAAGAAGGCTTTGTGGAATTTGTATTTACTATAAGATTATGTATAGCTGAGTCGCAGACAACTAAGTAGAATTTGGTAGGAGGTTTGGAGTATGTGTAATTCATAATGATCTTGTCTTCTCTTTATTGTTGACTTTTCAATGTGTGAGTTTTGACCTAAGACATTACATTATCAATGTGTCAAGGCTCAAAACTCGACCTATATGTCAACTACTTCTTATGATCGTTCCTAGGAACATGGATCCTAATTTTTGTAGGTTTAAAATTTATCACAAGTTTGCTCTATTGTGGTCGAATTTGTGGAGGTTATCTCAAAATTTATTTAAGGTACCATGGATCTAAATTTCTTATGAACTTTCAACACTATAACAAACTTTGGTGCAAATTTTTGATCAATTCTCACTTGGTTAGGGCTATAGATGTTAATGAAAATTTTGTGTGCATGCATGAGAGTTGGGTGCAAATGCACAATGTTGTGTAGCATTAGTGTGATAAATATGGGATAGTGCAAAACATAGTTTTGAAGATTATTCTAATTTGACTCGTACCTAATCAACTCAGTCAAGTTTATTGTTGGTTGAACAGCTAATTGTTGGTTTAATGGTCTTGTAGGCCCAAATACCAAAGGGAAAAATGGAGCCCATCATGGGGTTCTCTTTGTAATTCTCCACCACGACTACCTTCCATGCTTCCTAAAACTCCTCTCCAACCTCAATATCAGTGCTAGTAGTAGCATGAGCAACAACACTACGCTTAGCAGAATGATAAGAACACGTTTTCAAAACTGCACGAGAACTACTCCCCTCACGAGTCACGATGTGGCATGCTTGGTCTCGGTGGTTCGCTTCCTTCAACTCCTGGTTCAACTACCATCTCTTCATTAGAACCAACACCCTAAACTCCACTAGACAATGATTCACCATTTGTACTGGTGATTTGCCATGATTTTTCAAGATAATATAATCTCGTGAGAGATTCGCCAAAAAAATTATATATACATATTATATTATTAATAAATCGCCTTCCATTTTTCCTATGTATCATGGGGATTCACCCATTTATTATATATGTAAATTTAGGGGGGTTCTTAAAATTTTTGCTACTTAAGTATATTATTAATGAAAATTAAAAAAAAAAACTCATAGTGAATCATATTTTTTCATTCACCTAATTCATCCTTTTGCAATTTTTCTATCAGATATTTACGCTCTTCAACACTTAGATTAGAAATAATATTATCGACCTTCTTCATTTTGTAGCTATGCATGACACACATTAACCAATACATATTAGTTAAACTTACATATAGTTCAAACATATTACTTTTGTAAAGAATTTTCAAAGAACTTGTCTTCTCTGCTTTTTTCGATGTGTTATCATTGTGTTGATTAGTATTTTTGTTACTTGACACCTTCTCAGACATTTTATTATCAATATACAACATGTACCATTCAATACATAAGCCTTAGAATATATTTTATAAATAAATCAAATAATTTTCAGCCAAAAAGAGCTATGGTAATCGATGCATCTATCTGAATAAACACACCGGTGCATTTATCCCATTAAACACATTGGTAATTTAATTGTTCAACACTAGCATGGAAAAATAAAATTTTAAAATAATTTTAAATTATGACGGTGCGATTTGTATTGCTAAATGCATCACAATGATTTCATGGCGTTATTCAGAAGAGGCATGTCAATGCTTTATATTACATCGGGAACATCGATGAATCGACTGGACAGAACCGACAATGTTATAATATACCTGTGTGTTGTATTACACATGGCACACCATAGGACATATATCCATTTTTTTTTAATAGACAGGGCTGACAGGGTTTGGATCTATTCAATAAATGATTCTCCTATTTTACATGCCAAACACCCTATATATAATAAGTACACAAACCCATTAAATCTAAAATGCCTCAAATGAAAAATTCTAATTGTGAAGTGGTATAGGAAGTTAAACCCCAAGGCAGAATTTTGTAGGAAGAATCAAGGGCTTAAGGTAAGTATTGAATTTTTTTTGTTTATTTTTTTGAATTTTAATTAAATTTAAATATGAACAGAGATTGTAAAAAAAATTACTAGTAAAATCAATAGTAAATTTTTTATTATACATGATTTTTTTTTTTTCTAATTCTTCTGAAATCTCAATAAATCTAACAGAAATTGTAAAAAAAATTAACAATATAATTTAAATTTTTTGCTATCTAGGGTTTTGAGTGAATCACCATACCTTTCGAATTATGATCTTTCTGCAGTTCAAATATTTTGTTGTTCGACATTGCTTCCAGTATGTATTTCTTGCAAATGACCTCTCTTTTAATCAAACCCTAACATAAATTGTAAAAAAAAATTATTAGTAAAATAAACAATAAAATTTAAAAAGTCTACCATGCAAGGTTTTGAGTGAATCACCATAGCTTTCAATTTATGATCTTTTGAATAGTTTTGCTACTCCAAAGTATTTTGTTGCTACATAATGCTCCTAGCGTGTCTTTCTTGCAAATCACTCCCTTGAAGTTTTGGGTAAAATAATGAAATAGTCAATAATTTTTAATTTTTTAAAAGACTTTATGAAATTAGATTTCGAAAATCAATTTCCACTCAATTTTTAATTTAAAAAAAGGGAAAAAAAATCGTGTTTTTTTTTTCAATTTATATGAACAGCAGTGCATTCGATAGTCAAGTGCACCAACATTGTCGGGGCACCAATTTTTTTTCAACACACTGACATGGTACATTTTTTTTATTTTTTATTTCGAAATCCTGAAACAATGCGATTAGTTTTTCTGATGCAATGGTGTAGTTTTTATTTAAAAGTATCGGTGCTCTAATTGTTATAAGAGCACCGAGTTGGTTGAATTCATTTTAATTTTCTAAAACCCGGAAACAAGTGTGTATTATTTTTGTTTTTTTTATACACATCAATGCATTTTTGTACAAGAGCACTGATATGATAACATTTTATTTTCAGAATGCTCGAAATCGGTGTGGGTATTATTTGAATGCCCCGGTGTTGGTATTATTTAAATGCATTGCATTTTTTTCTTATAAGCTCACCAGTCGGGTTTAAAAGTTATCCAAAGTTTTATTTTCACATAAAATGGCATATTAATCTCAGATTATCCTTTAACACGCATCCACCTAAATTACAATAGTTCATAATATACATTTTATGCTTAAAGTCGCTTTATTCTTGAAAATGGTTTGAAAACTATATTGAAATTTAGATTGTGGTTATATGGTTCTCGAGATTGGTTTTAGATATGCACACACAATTTTATTTCTGATTTTTCTCAAATGTAGGGACAAAATCTCAATAATATTAAATGGTCAATTCTTCAAATTTCAGCTCATTCCATATTGATGATCAAATTCCTTCACAGAGTCCTCCCTTTCCATCTCCAGTAAGTTCAAATTTTATTTATATTTTGATTATCTAATTCAAATTATTATTTTTAAATCCATGTCAATTTGACTAAAAATGTATCCAAATTTGTAGGATCTTGATTCAAAATCGAGTTCAGATGCGGAAAATATTCCTCCATTTCAAAAACGTCGAAAGCTATTATCAGGAGAAACATATCACAAGCAGTTGGAAGATGAAAATGGATAACCTCTTCACCCTACCAATTGGGACATGACATCTCCAGCCGCAATCATGGAATAATGATGGTAATAATTGTTTTCTATAGTGTAATTTCGACAAATCGATTGCATTGGCTTGCTTACTAATATCATTGATATTGTACTGATGACCTTCAATATTTTTTGAAATTAGGATTCTAGTGATGATGAGTGACCCACCTACCATCTTCTGGTGCACCCCATTACAAATTCAACTCGGGAGAAGGTTGAATTAAGAGCAAGACTCAGAGAGGAAGCATACAAATAATGGTTGAATCAACCACCTATTGAATTCTCACTACGCCTAGATTCACTGATTAGGAATGACTACAACAATAGTATTTATTCATCACAAATTGGCAATGGAGGCAATCAAATAGAGGTTGGTATGGATGATTACTTACGGGATATGACAACCATGGAGACAATATTGTTAGATGCATTCCAAAATGATGAGCTACAAGATGATGCTCATACCATTGATACCTTATTCTAAACACTGAAATCCACTTCCACCACCGCTCTCTTTGGACCTGGTGGCAAGTCAAAGTCTACTCAGTAGGGGACAGCGATGTTGTTGTACAACTTGAAAGAAAATTTTGGCATGTTGAATGCATGTTTCTCGACAATATTTAGGTAATTCACTTGCATGATTGATTAAGTCCCTTGTAATTTGAGAAATATTGTCACACAATCAACATTAAAAATGGTCGATTTTACGAACATTAAATATTGAAATTGTACAATTATATTCCCCACTAATTGTAGGTTACTCAAAGATAAGGTTCTTCCGAGTGGTAAAGTCTTGTTGGGTAGCTACAAAGAGGCAAAGGAGTTGTTGAAAATGTTGGGTGTTGAGTACATATCATATCATGCATGTCTAAATGATTGTATTCTATATAGAGGAGAATATGCAGACAAAGAGATATTTCTAAAATGTGGGCATGACAAGTATCGTAATTAAAAAAAGGTAAATCACATGTTAATCTTCATAAGATATTGAGGCACATGCCTAAATCCCAAGGATTCAAAAGCTCTTTCGTTGCAAAGAATTAGCTATGTTGCAAGGATGGCATGCCTCACATGGAAGTGAGTCAAGAGTTATGTGAATCCTAACACATTCAATAGCCATGAAGCATATAGAGGATAAATGGCCTGAAAAAATCAAGGATGATGTATGAAGTCTATGACTTAGCATAGCCATGGATGTCATCAACCCATATTCCCTCCAAAACACCAACTATTATATTTGGCCTGTAGTAGTGATCAATAACAATATCCCCCCATTGTTGTCCATGAAGAATGAACATCTTATATTGGCTCTCATAGTCCCTGGTAGAAGACAAGTGATGAATATGGGTGTCTACTTACAACCATTAGTAGATGAATTGAAGGAATTATGGGAAGGGATGCATGTGTACGATGTATCAAGACCCATCACAACAAAGAGGAGTTTGACGTTGTATGGCATATGTGCTTACACCATACATGATTATCAAGGCTTAGGATTTTTCTTTGGTAAATTACATTTTTATTGATTTTTTTTATACGTAACAATAGTGTTTCACATATTAATTTAATTTGATGCAATTTTTTTTTTTATCTTCATGGTCGCTAACATATTGGCTTGTATACAATAAATTCGCGAGTATCGTAATAAAAAGATGTCATGGATGTAAATTTTGTGGACCTTCTCTGAAGATTAGGTGGCCAGACCACCTAAAAAATCTAGTGTATGACTGCTCTAGGGTATTCCTCCCAAAACAACACCCTTATAAAAGAGAAACATCTGCTTTCAATGGTAAATCAGAGAGAACCCAAAGGCCTGCAATAATGACATTAATTGAATGGCTTAGAGCATATGAGAGAGACAAGGAGAAGGAGTTTGTAGAAATGTGGAGCCTATATTCGATGATCCATAATTATTCGACACCTATGTTGAGAAATTTCCCATTGTGATGAAAAGGAAATTTGTCTTTTATGAGCTCCCATATTGGGAGCATATTAAGATTTAACACTTACTAGATCCCATGAATATATTTAAAAATGTTTCATCTTCTTTATGGAGGAACATATCATTGAAATAAAGTGACACATTGGTGGTTAGGAGAGATCTTGTTTCTTTAAAAACTAAAAATAAACATTGGCCAAGACAAGAAACTAGAAGAGAGGTTGGTCCCTCTTGGTCTTTCAAAGAAGGTGATGTCCCATGGATTTTAAAGAAATATGATATTTATTTGGCAAAGGAAATTATAATGACTGTGAAAGTGCCTTCTTTATATGGGTCTTCACTACGAAGCTACTTAATTGTGGAAGATTGCTTGTCGGGGTTGAAATATCATGACCATTTGAACCTTCTAAGAGTACGTATGTCAAAAACATGATTTTATTATTTTTTCTTTTTATGTAATGAGATATTTTAAAATTATTTTTTGTATAATATATAACTATTTATTATGTAATGTCATTATCCTATGCTTGTGAGTGGGTCTGTGAACCATGACTTCCCCCAAGACTTACGACGTGCCATATCTAAATTATTTGCATTTGTACATTGGATCACATCAAAGGAGTTTCATATGGCTAGCACCCCACGATGGAGTCAAGAGATAGCTAAGATTTTTTGTATGTTTCAAAAGGAACTGTCGACGAGTTTCATGGACTTGCAGATTCATCTTCTAATTCACCTAATAGATGAGGTTGAATTAGTTGGGGTTTTTTTTATTGTTGGATGTTCTTCTTAGAGAGGTACATGAAGAAATTGAAAGGTTTTGTTCAAAAAAGGGATAAACCCAAGCGTTATATGTTAGACGGGTATATATCGTATGAGTCTTTCTATTATACCAATGAGTACATCAAGTAGATTGACAACACACTAGGTGTAGTGATTTGGGACGACAAATAGGATGAAGACAAAAGAGAAGGGTAGCTTCTTGAAATGAATGGAAAGATGTGCATGATAAATAATGAGCGAAAACTTATCATTTTTCAAATTACTACATGGTAACTATTCACATTGATATTCATATTAATGCATATTTTGATCTCATGTGCACTATATGTGTGTGTGTGTGTGTTGGTTTGATTTCATCAGGGAATTCAGAAATTTAAGCCATCAACAAATCCATTCTTTACAATATTTAAGTGACACAACTATGGGTCTCATTGTACAAACATACGAGGAGTAAATGGGATAGTGACAAGAAATAATTCAAATGGTTGGATGGTAGAAGTATGCCTTATCATGATCATTTAAAAGAAAATACACCAATGGAATGCCCTAACAATTTGGTTGTTGATCAAGTTAGGGAGAAATGTGATGCATCTAGTCGTTACTCGTGTGCTGAAGATGTGATAAACATAGGGATTGGGTGCAGAAACTTAGTAATTATTATATCTTTTTTGTACAGTTTTAACTTCATACTGCACCTTTGAATTGGAACATCTATATATATTTTTATATTTTTAATTATGTTTGAGTTATTAGATACATGACACTGTGATTTTTTCACTTTTTTGTTGAGATTCAATAAGAATATTCAACACCCACGCCTAGTGCATTAAGCACCCAGACTAGGGTGGGGCCCACAGTGCTATTTTTGGGGCCATGTCTATTTTGGTTATCCCTTAATTAATATGGACATTAAACTGTAATCTATTCTCAATGTGGACTTGAATGAGTTAACTGAAAGTGATAAATTTAGTTAGCTAGTGGATTTCGAGTTAGATGTTGTTGGTGAGGCATGCAGAGTAATTCTAGTTGTAATAGAGTTTGAAATGCAGTGGTGCATGAGTTGGTGCAAGTTGTAAATTAGTTTAACTCAGTTAAGTGAGTTAAACTCAGTGGTGCTAGTTGTGACTAAATATACACTAGTGAGAGATATAGTGAATTAAATATTAATTAATTCACAACCAGTGATCTCACATGAAACTGAGGCTTTAATATTATTATCTGCATGCATGTCTAATCCAGTGGAGACCCAGTTCTAGGTGAAAGGGAAGTTGACTATTAGTTGTAGGATTATTGGATTGCACACATGCAGGAAAAAAACCATTGGAGTGCCCATGATACTTGCGTAATAAAGGCAGGAAATAATTCATATATTTTAGCTATATTTACCATCAGGGATTGCACAAGAAAGGCAGGCTGCTTGGAGGCTGAGAATTGGCTATGTGTTGGTCAGTTTTGCATATGATAGTGTGAGACAATTAGCTTAGTACTAGAGGGATCTTGTGAGAAGAGTTTTGTATGTAATTTTTTCATGATCCATACTTAATATACAATAGAAGATAGTGGGGTTTTTAGCTGTAAGCTTTCCCTGGGAAATTATCTGTGTTGTGTGTGATCAATCTTTCTTCATGTTCATGTGATTAGCGATTGTGTTTTTAGTATCGCAAAATATTTGTAGAAGCGATTCAATATTTAAATTTAGTACATTGTTAGATCAAGTGAATCCAAGATATACATGCATGTTTTATAATTTATACATGGTATCGGAGCACAGGAAATTGAAAAAGTGAAGTAGGAGCTGAGTTTGTGACTGGATGAATTCGAATTTGCAGAAATAATTTCTTGGTGCTACAGCGGATTCAAGATCGAAATGGATTTCAATGGCTTGAGGTTAGAGTATGCACTCGAGGGAAGCTTGAACTACATTTCTTGGAAGGAAAATATGGAGGCAGTACTCGAAGACAATGGGTTTAAGGAATTCATTGGCAAATATATTCCTAAACCCGATGCTGCAGATGCTGCAAATCTTGATGCATGGCAAAAGAAAGTGGAAAAGGCGAGGAGGATCCTATTGGAGGGAGTACGAGACCACATTGTCTCAAGCCTCCATGGGAAAGCCACACCATATGCAATGTGGAAGGCTTTGAAGGATCTATTCCAAAGAAGCAACAACCATAGGAAATTGGCGCTCAAAGATAGACTCAGGAAGATCAAGATGGAAAAGGGCGACACCATTCCAAAATATCTAACAAATTTTTTCCAATGTCAGGATGAACTGGGGAGAGTTGGAATAATAGTTGCTGATGATTATTTGGTGAGCTTGGCTATCCTATGATTTCCTAAGAGTTGGCACAGTTATCAAGACTCTATCAATGGAAGAGAAAAATTGCGAGATTGGGAAAGACTGTGGTCGGATCTTCATCTAAGAATGAGAATGAAGATGATTGTGCTTTGGCTGCCAAGGCCAGGAAGGGGAAGGGGAATAAATTCCATTCTAAATCCTAGTCCAAGAATGGCAAGAAGCATGACATGTCCAAGGTGAAGTGTTTTCACTGTCACGAGCATGGGCATTTTGCTACTAACTGTCCACAAAAGAAGAAGAACAAGAAGGCTGCTGGATCTGCAGCTGGTGAGGCCCTTGCCTCACAATTTGAGATTGACTTCTCATTGATCACATGCATGGTGTCCAATGCATTGGGATCTGTGTGGTATTTGGATAGTGGCGCTTCCTTTCACATGATGGGAGATAAGGAACTTTTCAATGACTTGGAGGGGAAAGATCTCCAGATGCATATTGAAATGGGTGACGACAAATGGTACAATGCTACCAGGATTGGTACCATTACCTTTTAGAGGGATTCAAGTAAACCATTTCAATTAAAATATGTAATGCATGTACCAGGTTTGAAGAAAAATTTGGTCTCATTCGCAATGTTGGAGGATAGAGGCTATGACGTTATTTTTAGTGATGGAAAAGCTTTCCTGCGACATAAAACAACAGGTCAAGCCAAGAGAATATGGATTCGAGTTAAGAATATCTACAAGATAGAGTTATATGGATGCGTAGAAATGATGGGCAAGGCATATCAAGTGGTGAGCCAGGATGAGGGTGAATTATGGCACAGGCGATTGGGCCATCTTCACCTTAGAGCCTTGAAAGTCATGCAATAGATTTCTATCGGTCTTCCCAGGGGTACACTTGTGCAGTTAGACACATGCAAGGGATGTACTATGGGAAAATATGTAAAGGCCACCTTCCATGAGAAGGAAAACCGAGCTTCAGGGATCCTTGAGAGAGTTCACACAGATGTGTGTGGTCCTTTTTCGGTTGTTTCAACATCAAAACATAAGTAATATGTAATCTTTGTTGATGAATTTTCTAGTAAGTGCTGGATATTCTTCATGTAGAAGAAAGATGAAACATTCTCTAAGTTTTGTGAGTTTAATGCATTGGTGGAGAAAGAGTCGGGGAAGCAAGTGAAGGCTCTTAGGAATGATAATGGTGGAGAATACATCTCTAACGGATTCAAGAACTTTTGCAGCAAAGAAGGAATTCGAAGAGAACTCATAGAGCCTCATAACCTACAGCAGAATGGGGTCATAGAGAGGAGGAACAAAACTATTGTGGGGGCAGCACGATCAATGTTGCATGATCAAGGCCTACCGATGCATCTGTGGGTGGAAGCATGCAATACAAAGGTACATGTGCAAAAATGTTGTCCTCATTGAGTACTTGGCATGAGTACACTTGAAGAGGATTTCATTGGTAAGAAACTTGATGTTTCACACTTTAAGATTTTTGGCTCATTTGTTTATGTGCATGTGACCAAGGACACTAGGAAGAATTTGGAACCAACAACTAAGGTTGGGATTTTTTGGGGTACATTGAAACACCCCATAATTATTGTGTGTATTTTCCAAAAAACAGAATGACTATTGTGTGACGGGATATCAAATTTGATGAGGAGAAATCCATGCGGTTGTCCCTTGAGAGGGAGCTAGAATTGCACGCAGAGGAGGAGTTGTTGGTTCCCAAGGATGAGTCTCAATATGTGGATCAACCACATGAGGAGGTTCATGGAGTGGAGGAAATCACTCATACAAATCCATCCATTATAAATGGCAGAAGGCGCACCATGAAAGCTGATAGGTTAGGACTTGATGCTACACAGAATGTAGGAGCCCCTACTTCACAGTGCAGACAGAGACAATCTCCTGATCAATTTATTGGATACATGGCTCTTATGAGAAAATGTATTGTGATTGAACCATCTTCCTTTCAGGAAGTAGTGCAACAACCTACTTGGGTTGATGCAATGGTGGAATAGTATGACTCCATTGTCAAGAACAGTGCATGGGATATAGTCCCAAGACTGGTCGACAAATCAGTGGTTCGATCGAGATGGATCTACAAGGTAAAACAAGCTATTGATGGGAGTGTGGATAAATACAAGGCCAGATTTGTGGCCCGGGGTTTCTCCTAGATCGAGGGGACAGATTATGATGAGACTTTTGCATCTGTTGCAAGGTACTCTTCCATAAGATCCATCCTTGCACTCTCAGCGCAGATGGGCTGGCACATTCATGAGATGGATGTGAAAAATCTGTTTCTCAATGGGATCATTGAGGAACAGGTGTATATAGAGCAGCCTGAAGGTTTCGAAATCTTCAATAGTGAGTCACATGTGTGTAGGCTCAAAAGAGCACTGTATGGGCTGAAGCAAGCACCCCGTGCTTGGTACACTCGGATAGACAGCTATTTCACCAGACTGGGCTTCACCAAAAGTGAAGCAGATGCAAACCTGTACTAGATTGTGGTTGAGGGTAAGATACTGATAATTTTTCTTTATGTTGATGATCTAATTTTGACTGGTGATGAGCAGCTGATACACTCATTCAAGGAGGATATTTCAAGGGAGTTTGAAATGAAGGACATGGGACTCCTTCATTATTTCCTTGGATTGGAAATATGGTAGCAGGATGGTGAAATTTTTGTGTCTCAAGGCAAGCATACAAAGGAGATACTGGGTAAGTTTAACATGGAGAGCTGCAAACCCATTGATACTCCTCTTCCAGGAAATTGGAGGAAAGAGGATGCTACTTCTGGAGAGGTAGTGGATGCTACTATCTATCGATAGTTAGTGGGTTTGCTAATGTATCTAGTGAACACGAGACCAGACATTTGCTACGCAATTAACCAGCTGAGTCAAGCTATGGTTAAGCCTACCAAGGTCTTTTGGAAGGCAGGGAAGCATGTCCTGAGATACCTGAGGGGCACATCAGAGTATGGTATATGGTACAGATGGATGGATGGAGTGAATTTTCATGGCTTCACGGATGCAGATTGGGTGACAGTCCATCAGACAGAAAGAGCATTGGATCGACAACAGTTTCCTGGTACAACAGAAAACAACGATCCGTGGCACTCAATTCAACGGAAGTGGAATACATGGCAGAAAGTCAAGCTGCATGTGAGGCTATCTGGATGAGAAAGATCTTGGTTGGTTTGTTTGGTTCTTAGATGGATTTGAAAGTGATTCATTGTGATAATCATAGTTGCATTAAACTCTTGATTAATCCTGTGTTTCATGACAGGTCCAAGCATATAGATATACGGTACCATCATCTCAAAGATTGTGTGTAGAGAAGGATCATGTTGCTTCAGTACATTCCCATGGAAGATTAGGATGCAAATATTTTGACGAAGGTGCTCACCAAGAGCAAATTCAAATACCATAGAGACAAGATCGGGGTGCAGGATAATCCCTTTCTTGTTGAGAGGGAGTGTTGAGATTCAACAAGAAGATTCATCACCCATGCCTAGTGCATTAAGCACCTAGTTGCATTAAGCAACTAGGCTAGGGTGGGGCTCACAGTGCTATTTTTAGGTGCATGTATATTTTGGTTATCCCTTAATTAATATGGACATTAAACTATAATATATTCTCAGTGTGGACTTGAATGAGTTATCTGAATATGATAAATTCAATTAGCTAGTGTATTTTGAGTTAGAGGTTGTTGGTGAGGCATGTAGAGTAATTCTAGTGGTAACAGAGTTCGAAGTGCAGTGGTGCATGAGTTGGTGCAAGTTGTAAATCAGTTTAACTCAGTTAAGTGAGTTAAAAATAGTTGTGCTAGTTGTAACTGAAGATACACTAGTGAGAGATCTAGTGAATTAAATACTAATTAATTCACAATCAGTGATCTCAAATGCAACTGAGGATTTACTATTATTAGTTGCATGCATGTGAGATCTAGTGGAGACCCAATTTAGTTCTAGGTGAAAGGGAATTTGACTATCAGTTGTAGGATTATTGGCTTGCACACATGCAGGAAAACAACCATTGGAGTGCCCATGATACTTGCGTAGTCAAGGCAGGCAAGAATTCCTATATTTTAGGGATCTTTACCATCAGGGATTGCGCAAGGCATGCAGGTTGTCTAGAGGTCGAGAATTGGCTATGTGTTGGCTAGTTTTTCATATGACAGTGTGAGACAATTAGTTGAGTATTGGAGGGCTCTTGTGAGAAGAGTTTTGTATGTAATTGTTTCATGATCCATGCTTAATATACAATAGAAGATCGTGGGGTTTTTAGTTGTAAGATTTCCCCAAGAAATTATCTGTGTTGTGTGTGATTGATCATTCTTCATGTTCATGTGATTAACGATTGTGTTTTTAATTCCGCAAGAGATTTGTAGAAGTTATTCAGTATTTAACTTTAGTACATTGTTAGATCGGGTGAATCCAAGATATACATGCATGTTGTATAATTTCTACATTTTTTATGGGTGCATTTGTTCCCATCCATGTGGGCATATGGACATTATTTTTGCACAAAGGATGTCGATGATGGATGCATGACGCAATCCTATGGAGTGGAAGTTGAGTTCAACCAATCTAGTCGTGCTAGCCACTGTGATCAAAACCTAATGCAGGGGATGTTAGGTTACGTTGGAAAGATACAAGAGATCATTCAAGTGGACTTCTCTTTATTCCAATTTGTTATTTTTAGGTGAAAGTGAGAGGTCACCTTTGATCACAATAATTTAAAGGAAGATCGTAATAATGGATGATATCTATCAACTCTAGAAAGTTGTGGCATGAATCTATGGAGACTTATGTTTTCCCAAAACAATGCAACCAAGTGTTTTTTACCCAGATGTGTTGGATAGGGATAGGTGGTTTGTATTAAGACATGACCCTAGATGAAAACATATTTTTGAGAACAACAATGTTATCATGCCAAGCGAGGAATATAATAAGGGTGATGACAATGAAGAGTGATATGTGCTCGTGTTATTTCATCATTTATACTATTGTTGTATGTTTTTGTTTTCTTTATTTTTCTAATTATATTATTTTTTTATTCGTCTTGTTGGAATTTTATAATATAATTGGTAAGATTCACAAACGTTTTTACACTTTTTTTTTTGCATTGGAAACATTTTTACACTTAAAACTAAGCATTTCCAATTGTGTATAATATTTATGATAATAAGGATTCAAGGTCACAACCCTTCTCAAATAAGAAAATGAGAACAAAATAGTGAATTTAGAAATAACATTGAAGATTTAGTCTCGATTTAGATACTTATTGGTTCATCAACTAGTTCACATGTTTTTTCTTCTTTTTTAGTTCAAAATCAATATAAATCAACATGTAGTGATAACTCTATGAGGAATTTGACAATGAAAAAATTGTGTATTAATATGTAAGATTAAATTCTTGACATGAGAGGTAAAGTCATGTTTAGTGTATATAACTTGCAATTCTTACAACATTATGTAAACTAAAAGGAGGTCTTATGCATGTATAAAATGTTGATTACATATTTTTATGGACCATAATATAAACAAATAGACTTACATGGATGCATGATAGGTTTTAATTTTTTCTTCATGGATAATGGAACAATTTTGACTTTTATTTTCAATGTAATTATAAATAAAAGTAGAATTTCTAAATATTTTGTGGCTATGAATTAAACGATAAATAACGTGATGGTGATTAAGAGACATTTGTTTGACTTTATAATAGCCTTGGTGATGCATTTTTCTTTCTTATTTAGATAATGTAAAATAAATATATATATTTTTATGTATTTATAAGTAAATTATTTAAAGTATACATGTTTTTATCATTGTGAACATGATGTAATATTAGTTAGAGAAATGTGAAAACATGAATATTAGTGACTATCTCATGATAAGTATGTGGAAAAAAAAATATTGTTTAAGTTGTTCATTAAGAAATAATTAAATATATTATTTGTCAAAAGTTTAAATATAATATAGTATCCTTTTTGTATTATTTAACTCATATATATTATTAAAAAGAGTTAAATTGAACCAATACAATAGCAAATAAAGAACCAAAATAGCACCAAAATGTTATATCTTTGTTACTAGAAAAAAGTTCAATCGCTTCTTTAAGGGAGAACTTCCAATAGAGAAAATCCTCAACTACAAGTAACTTCAGAAGTCTTAGTTTAAATTTCTCGATCCTCATTTTTAGAGAGAGAAATTTCTAATTTAAATTGGCAAGAATTGTTACAAATATTAAATTTAAACTACTTGAAAATATCATAACTTTAATAATAAATTAAATTTAAAAAAATAGAATTTTTAAGTTATATTAAATCTAAATTAATTAAAAAAAAAATTGGCTTAAGGTTTTTAAATTTAACAATAGATTGAATTTTATAAACCAATATTGAATTGGTTAAATTGTATTTTGATTAATTTATTATTATTAATATTTTATATTAAAAATTGAATGAGTACGTCTTATTAAGAACTAACTAAATTATTTTACCTTCAATTATTTTTTTCCTTGTGAGTATTGAAATATTTTATTGATTAAGTTAGATTGAATATGAATGAACTATCTAAACAATAGAAAAATATTTATCGTAATTTTACAATAATAATTTCAACCATACTAAACTTTGTAATTTATAAAATTATATTTGCATTTTTTTAAAAGTAAGTCATTTTGCATGAAATTTCATATATAAAAGTTTGATATAAGTTCACAAATACATAACCTATAATAAATATTATTTCATAAAAATAGACATCATGATGATAACCATGTAACAAACATAAACATCATCTAAGATACACATTCGAATTCACTACCAGCATCTAAATATATACACCTCTAGCACATATAAATGTCATTAGCTAGCTCACAAATCTAATAATCTAACAAGGCATCATCATCCTGATCACATCTAACAAAACACAAACATTGTAATCTAACATCAACACACACATCCTTAAAATTAATATGCATCTCATGTCAAATAATTGCTATCATATACATATCTATCTACAAGCACCATAAATGAACACATCTAACATGACCTAACAATACACACATCAACACCAACATATAAATTAAGTACATACGCATAAACAAAAAAATTGCAATATATATATATATATATATATATATATATATATCAAATAACTGCATTCAAATATCTGATACAACAAAATTAGTAGTGTCAGCATGGTCTATATTAGAAGACGATGGATGGTCAACTACTGCCTCAACGTCTGTCGAACTCTGGAGTGAAGGAGGAGGTGGTTAGTTTGCTATGTCAAGAGAAATATAAGGCACATCATCTAGCTCTAGCATCTCATCATTAGACGAATAATAAGGTGTACTACCAGATGGATCACCAACACCCTTATGTCCATGATATGATGGGTAAGTACTACCAGAAGCATCATGATCACCACCCTCATCATCATGATCATGATCACCACTCTCATCATCATGATTAGGATCACCACCCTCATCTGATGTATCTATCATTTCATGCCCGAAACCCCTCATCGCTTCTAGTAGCCTACTGGCTCTGACGATATGAAACATAAGAGACATTATCTCATGTGGACAGTCCCTGTAGAGATCTAAAAACCTCATATTCATGCTGATATCTCGAGCCCTCATAGGGAGAACTCCATCTTCAACCAAAAATATGGTCAATATGTCATAGTATTCCATCAGAAATCACAGACTAGCCCTATAGCCCTGAATGCCCACTCTACCTTGAGGATGTGTCCATCGAATGTGCCAATGTCTACAAAATATACAGTACACAATACTAACTAGATAATTTCATTAAACAATTTAATAAAAAAAGTTAAAGAACGTGCTAGAATAAATTTTATTCTAATTAATTAAAACAATAAAATGAAATTAGATAAAGAAAACACTAATATTACCTCTATCATCTGGAGGCTCAGCCGGTGTGAAGAGGATGTTGGGACACTATCTTCGATCAATAATTGCATGAAAAAATTTCAACATGACAAACACATTGTCATCCTCACTTGCCATAAGCGATAATTCCTCAGAAAGAATCTTGGCTAGATACTCCGGCAAGCCCCTCTTCGGCACCATCTGCCCCCACATGTGCATTCGGGCCTTAGTGATCGACCTAGGAAGGTGATGGTAAAATGAAGGCCTTGTCTCTGGAAAACCCTAAAAAAATAAACAAAAAAGCTCTGAAGTGAAAGTGAAGGTCACGATCCCATGTCTCAATGCACGACATCTATTTAAAGCAATGCAAAACTGCCTCAAAAAAATTGTAAACCATATGATACAACGTGGCACCTGAATCAAAGAATCGACATAATACAAACTTAGGGAAACTAATGCATTTCCCATCACTACTAAAGTGTGTAATGGTGGTGAATAATAATGAGAGACACCTAACCTCCTGTGCAGCAAAATAAGAAATTTGTAGTCCTCCACCACGTGCCTGAAAATATGCTAGACAGACTGCATGAGGCCTGACACATCTCTGAGTGTAGGCAAGTTGAATCTCAGTCGTAACCCCATGGGGGACATCAAGGAACTGGGGAAAATCCTGCCCTATCCTGGATAGGTCAGCGATAAAGTATGTGTCCTCCTCAATGGGCCTATACCACACCCCAGGACCGACATGGAAACCCTGCTCCTAGGTACTCCATCGATGGTTCAGATGCACCAATAAGACAGAGTGTGGCTTCAGGGATGTAACCTCCTCATATTACTTGAGGAGGCCTACATTCCTTAATAGTGCTCATGTCGCTACAGTAGTAGGGCGAGGGTATAAATCCCTCTCCCTCTCTTTTGCCTCCCATGATCAGACGATATTGTATGGGCCTTCCATTTGCTCCTGCTCTTGCTGCTACTCCCTTTGTTGACTTCTTTGCTACATTATTGACATATAAAATACATAAACCTCATAGAATTTTTATTAAATTTTTTTTTTATTAAATGAAAAATGTATTTATAAATAGGGAAACATAACTTTCAATTAAAAAACAAAAATCATCAGTGTGCCCAAAACACAGTCATTCATCGACTTCGGTGCACTACCAAAAACCAACGCTCCAACATTGGTGTGCACATATGTATGATGCACCGTTGTTGGTTCACAAATTTTAATTTTCATCACAATGTGTCAAACTTATGCATCGATGCGCGCGTATAACCTTTTTGCACCGGAACAGAACATTCAAGTTATCGAATGCATCGAGCTACAACTACATTTTTAAATATTATTTTTGCGGTGCATTTGGTAAACCTAAAAATTGGGCATAACCTAAAAATTATACACACCGATGTAAAATTTATAGCTTTCCTTGTGTTTCCATTTACAAAACGCACCATAACAGTTGCATTGTGTTACGTTGATCCACCGAATTGCAGAGAACCCTGTAACTTTACATGGTACACCACTATCGGTGTGAGCCGAATATATCAAGAGCACCACGCAGGGGAAAAAAATAAAAAACAATGGAAATTTTAGGCTAATTTTCAATTCTAATTTTCTAAAAAATAAAATTAGAGAGAAACATAGAAATTACCTGCACATTTTCTCGTTGAGGAGGCATTTTGACACGTAATGGAGAAATTATAGTTTTACCAAGGTTTGAAAAAATTGGAAATTTAGGTAGTGAGCACGGTATGGAAGGATGGTGAGCAAGAGAAACACCAACGTTAGGGCGCTTGCATGAGGCAAGAGCACCGGTGTTTCAAATCTCTCCAGTAATATAGATGGTAAAAATGAAATTTATGGCCTCAAGTTTTTTTGAATAACCCTCCTCCATTGCATCACTATAGCGGCACCGGTGCAGAAGATATCCAAGAGCACTGTGCTTTTTTTTTTAAATTAGAAATTCTAATGGTGCATTCTAATACAGGTACTGCAACACCGCTTTATTTTATTATAGCACCGCTCTTTTTTTAAAAATAAAAAACTTCCTAATGGTGCTCTTTAGAAGACACCCCGGGGCATTTTAATACATTTAAAGCACCAGTGCACCATTGGAAAACAATACCGCATTTTTTTGAAATTTAAAAACTATAGCAGTGCTCCTTGGTACACACCACGACGTTTACTACATGAAGGGCACCGGTGCTTTGGGTGTATATAGAACCGACAATTTTTAAAAGTTAACATTTTTCCAGTGTTGTCAGTTATTCAAGCACTAGTGTGTTATGTTATTTAGCGTACCATGTTTTTTTATTTCATAAAAATAAATTTTCCATGGTACACCATGTTCTATGCAGAACTGATGCTTGTATGGATAGTAAATCACTGGTGCACTGGTAAATTGTAGACGCATATGCCAAAAAACATCTGCTAAAACATTTGTCTGCCCACCTGCACTAGTGACCTCTACTACAAACAGATTTTTGGGCTACTTTTATAAGGGTTTCTGTAAAAAAATATGCTAAAAGGTATTTTGCTTGTAGTGCGTTAGCAAATTTCTTCCGCACACCCATTCTGACTTCTTACATATGTGAATTAAATACTAATTATCAAATATTCAATTAAGTGACTTTTTAATGCATGTGAGGAACATTATTATTATTTAACCAATAGTAATGCAATTATGTAAGTTCTAGCATCATTGGGCAGAGCAATAACATTATATTGATACATTTTGAGGAGGATTGATATTTACCGGTAGTGTCATTTTCTATTAATCAAAGGGAAGACATTGGGATGATAAAAAAATCTGGATGTCAACTTTATGATGAAAAATAGTAAAAGGTGGTGACTTTTATGGAAACGAGTCAGCAAGCATTTGAAATAAATAGTGGAGAAAGGAAAGAATCCATTTATAGTGATGGAATTTGTTAATTTGCTCATATTGATAGGATCATTTACTAATTGAATATGTATTTTGAATATCAGTGTGTGTAACATTTTCTCTTTGTGGATTGCGTTTAAAATATGGGAGTATTGTTCGAGCCTTTTTTTTTTGCCTTACATAAACTATTATATTTGAATTTAAGGTCACATAAAATCACATTCTCGGTTTCAAGTGTCTAAATGGCATCTCTAATTATTGTATGAAAAAGTATGCAATTTTTAACATAAGATCATTGGGATACAACCTCAGAGCAATGTAGTGTGATGTTCCTTATAATCGATAGCTAGTTTAGGTTGGACATGAATGCGTTGAACATAAATCTGTTGGCACAAACAATTAATTCATGGTTGGTGGCAGTAGAGAAGAAATATAAAATCTCTAACAATAATCCCACCTTTTAAACAGATTCACCTTGGGCAATTTTCTACTCATAGTTATTATTGACAAGGCTCTTAGTTGATTGTCATGATCACAAGTAGTTTGTATTTGTTTTATATGGTAAATATATGTTTCTTATGACATGTATATTAATGATATTAAGGTAGTAGAAAAATATGGAGTAAATGGAGAGGATGGTTTTGAAATTTCGAGATTTATTTCTAGTACTTTGCATAAACGTTATATTTGGTATGCTCAATTTCTAATTATTGAGTGTGTTGACACAAATGATAGATACAATTGCAAGAGAATGGGTGTGCATAGCAAGGAACATACAATTTTCGGCGCAATGTTTTATATGATTGTATGCATTCAATATTGTTGAATTTCATAGAAAGACAATGTTATTACAAGTTAAGATTCAAGGACTGGAAACATTAGGTTTTTAAAAAAATATGTAAATATAATATTAATAATAGCTTTTCCTTGTGTGGAGCGTATAATGAAATATTTCACTATGTAGCAGAATCTTATATTTTTTCTAGTTTGAAGAAGTTAAATGTGCGAGGCTTATAATAAAAGCTTCCAATATGCGGAGGAAGAAAATAAGAATTTAAATAATTCATGCTAGATTATGTATAACCATAATTGTAGGAGGATATTTCATTGTGTGGAGCTATCCTTGTCAACTTACAATGAAAGGTTTCATTGTGCAGACGAAGCTTATCTATGTTTTATTTTGAAGAAGAATATTTTATTGTGAGGATGAAGCTAAATGTGCACGTGCGTAGTCGGTGGAGTGAATGTTGAAAAGACTAATGTTTACTTGGAGTGTTTATTTCCATTAATCAGAGGAAAAAAATTGGGACGATAAAATATCTGGATTCCAGTTTTATGTGCGATATAAATATTTCATAACATGTTTCATACACAAAACAATACTTTGGTTAATCGACTACATATTTGAAATAACATAGTGTGAAACATTTTCTCTTTACATAATACATTTAAAAGTTGGGATTATTGTTGGAGCTTCTGTTGCTTTACATAAGCTATTATTTATGAAGTTGATGTCGCATAAAAATCACATCCTCGACTTTCAATAGTGTCTGAGTGATGTTTCTAATCCGTTCAAGCTCAATTGGAAGTTGAGATGTGATTTTATGTGATGTCAACTCTAACATAAACTATTAATTCATTATTGGCAGTGTTAGTAGGAGAATACTTTAGTGTACGTAGATGTTTTTTTGTTTGATACTTCTTATTATTTCGTATTATGTTCAAAGATTTAGGTTTTTAGGTACATTGTAAATGACGACTAATTAATTGGCATAATGTATGGTAAGGTACAAAATATCCTGAAACAGTTTTTGTACCTTGACTTGAGCAGCTTGCTTTAAGTTGTTGGTTTTTTATTTCTAATGAATTGTAATGTTTATTTCTCTTTGCATTGAAATTTTCAAGATTTTCTATGTATGATTTTAACATTTTTGTTACCAAAATAAACTGACTTGAAGGCATTGAACATAAATCTACGGGTATGAACTATTAATTCGTGGGAATGCAATAAACATAAAGTTATTGGCATAAATTATTAATGCGTGGTTGGTGAAATTAGTCAGAGAATAATTTAGTGTATCATGATAGTTTTTTTGTCTAGTATTTCGTATTATGATCATCCATCCAATCCTTGTATATGTTAAAATATTTGGGTTTGGTGTTGTGCGAGAGGTGGGTACGCGGAATAAATGTGCAGGGGACTATATGTGAATCCATCCAACTTGAATGAACGTGTTTTGACTGTTATTTTTGCATTGTAGTGTTCAAACTCGTGTGTCAATTTATTCGCAAATCAAATTTGGTTTGGTTTTACATAGTGGTGGAGACTAGTTATCAAGTCGATTTGTTGTAGAAGGTAGTTAAAAATGTCTTTGCATAATATTTATTTATGAATGTCCTTGCACACTTTACTATTTACACTTATTATTGATAGTTTCATATCTAATTTCCATTATCACAAGTAACTCATTTTTATTTTATATCTAAATTTAATATTCTTATGACACGTATATCAATGATATTGAAGTAGGAGCAAAGTGCGGAGTAAATGGACATAATGCTTTTGGAATTTTGGAATTTATTTCCATTAATTTCCATAAAAATTTCCTTTGGTATCTTTAATTTCTATATATTCAGATTATCATGTGTAACGTTTTTCACATGAGTAATAGTAACAACTGGTGATTGTCAAGAGAATGGAGAATTGTAAAGTTAAATGGAATTTTAAAAAGTTATACATTCACAGACTATTTTTTAGTGCAAAGCGAAAATGGGTAGGAGAGGAAGGAAAGAGGCTATTTGCAGTGATACGATTAAATCACTTGCTCATATCAATGATAATTTTGATTGGCAGAGGCCGTAGGAGCAGTATGTGAATCTTCCAATAGAAGATAAAAAAACCAACAAGATTTGGAGTAGCGGATTGGTGAAATTTGTGTGTGTTCCAGAAGTCTTTCATTTCAGAGAAATTGTTTATTTGTGCGTAAACAATTTCAATTCAAGAAAAAGAAAAATTATTCTAGGAGTGATGAAGATTCCTCTGAATATCAAGGCATTCAGATGGTTACTCAAGTTACCGAAACTGAACAAGTGTTTAAAATTTTCTAATGTAGATAGATTCCTAAATCTAGAAGCAAGTGGGATCGAAATTATTCGAGAATACATTTCCCCAATTTATGAGGATCCTTCTGATATTTATCTACTGGATATTTCTTTGCTTAGACAACCGGTTAGGGAATTTTGTTGGCTCTTTTCTCGTGTGATGGGCCAAGAAACTATATTTTTTTTTCCAAAATGCATTTTCTATCTGCTTTATCAATCATCAAAAAATAATTATATTTTCGATTGGGTTGATGTCATTTCCAATGAATTAGATTTTTAGTTAGTTCTAAGTTTATCCAAGAGTAATAGATTATTTATGATGCCATATCTGATAATAGCCCTCGTTTCAAGCATGTGTTTGAAAATTTACCCTATAATCCTAAATTCAATTTTAGTGAGAAACTAATGCAGTTCTAGTATCCTATATTGTGGAAGCATGCAACTTCTTTAATTTTTTTAAAAATTCAAGATGTGTTTTTAAATCAAGTCTATTGCATGGTAACTATAGAAGATCTTGCTTGAATATCTACCGAGGCTTAAGTTTTCCTATCTAGCAAAGGGGAGCACGAGGAAAGATAAAGTAATACAGTAATTCAAATTTATGATTTTGAAGATAGGTCATTTTTTTGCAGGGATTTTTTTGTTGAAGTCTGCAAGAAATATCATCATTAGCTAGTTACATTTGAACATAAAAAGAAAAAAACAATTTATTTATTTTCTATTTACTATTAGAAACATCACTGTGAAGAATACGACTCACTCTATCGATCATGCAAGGTATTTAGATTCTTTTAACCTAACGTGAAGAAAAAGTTGTTAAAGGATTTGATCCATAACATTTTTTTGCGAAAGACCTAGAGTCTATTAGGTATGGGAACTTGTTTCCAAGAACCAGAGATCAGAGTGAGGAAAGTCACATTGCACAAACAAAAAATCAAAATTTTTTAATAGATGTTGAAGACAACACTCAAAAAGAGATCATCAGCACATGAGGAAGATACAAGAAATGAAGCACAAATCCTACATGAAATTCTCAATATTGCACATGTGCTGTTGGCCTGACTTCATCTACCAATGGAAAAAGTAAAAGAACTACTACAAGTGAAAACTTGTAATAGTCCTGGTGAAAATTCCATGTAAATAAAAGTTAATAAAGGCAAAATAATAACCACGATTATGGGACACTTATTCCAAGTTGAATGTTGGGAAAAACAACCTAGTGTCGATGTTCATTTGGTTTATTATGGCTAAGGAAAATGGAAAAGGCAATGGAAAAGGATTTGGAAAGGAAATTTTTCATTTTTGGCAATTTATTTATTAAATAATGGAAAATGGGAGAAAAGGAAGGTGAAAGGTCACAAGTTGGATGTGAGGAGAAAATGATGAAAATAGAGGGCTCATTAATAAAAATGCTTCTGAGGATCAATTGGTACCTTTTGTCAGTTCAAATTTTGGTCAGTTCAGTTTTTGAGCTCTCTCTCTCTCACACTCTTGACACTTAGAGTTTTCTTGGATCATTGCAGTATTGGATCAAGAAAGGAAAAGAAGAAAAAGAGGAAGCAAAGATTAAGTAAGGAAGAGTAGGATCAAGCAACTATAACAGGTTTACTTGCATGTATCAATTTTCATGTGTGATTTCCTCACTATATTTGGCTTGCATGGTTATGCATGTGTGTTATTGGTTCTCTTGTTGTCATTGGCATGGGTTTTTCCACTGGTGCGATAGTGTTCTTCAGCCTTTAATTTCCATTTCTAGATAGACATGGTGTGAGGAGGTTCTCATTTTTTGGTTGATCTAGATTGTCAGATGGATTCAAAATTGAGTAAGGTGGATTTCTGAATGAAAGAACACATGGCCTAGTAATACCTGAATCAAAGTGTGGATTGTTGTAAAGCTGCTAGCATAGTGACCCCTAAACTAGACTATGGGTTGCACTAAATCTAGGTATTGTGTGCCTCGATGGGCCTAGGAATCCTCAACCGGTGAATGGCAGGATATACGATAAATCCTGGAGGCGATTTCCCTTGATCAGGCCTAGGAATCCTTGTTGGTAAATGGGAGGATATACGATAAATCTTGAAAGGTGGTGTCTCGGTTATGACCTAGTGCATTAGATAACTTTTGAGGTATAAAATGGGCCTCCTAAGAAAAATGTACAACAAAAATAAACTTTATAAGAACCAATAGGATTCCATATGTTGATGTCAACCATGGGGGATGATTCACCGTTTTTTGGGAAAAAATGTAAAAAGATTAAAAAATAATAAAATAATAAAACTACTTTTTCAACTTGTATTTTAAATTTATCTCCCTAAGGTTTTACTCAAATTTCAAGTGGGAGTACTCATTGGATGCAAAATTTAATTCCTTATCCAAGTATTACCCATGTTGCATACTTTCGATGGACCATGCTACACGAAAAATGAGAAATACATGAAAAAACATTATTACAATCACGTTTTTCAGGTATTTCTCATTTTTCATGTAGCATGGTCCATCAAAAGTATGAAATATGGGTAATCCTTATATGAGGAATCATATTTTTCATCCAACAAGTATTCCCACTTGAAACTTGAGTAAACCCATAGGGAGATAAGTTGACAATACGAGTTGAAAAAGTAGTTTTTTCTTTTTTCCCTCTAAAAGTTGATGATGTAATCTAATAATATTTTATTATTTCCACTATTATTTTATAATTTCCTTAGGAGGCCCATTTTAGACCCAAAAATTCTCTTAATGGATCCTTGGATCAGAGTGTGGATTGTGGTAAAGCCTAGAGACTAGGAGACGAGAAAATGCCTCACGGTGTAGGTGGAGAAATTCAATGGTATCCATGCTTGTTTATGGCCTAGTGATCTAGTGAGGATTGTGGTAAAGCATGGTTCTATTGATGAGGGTGAGGTGGTTTATCCTTGGGAATCCATGGTTGATTATTTTTGTCTTGAGTCCCACATTCATGCTTGGAATGGAACATGGGTGATTGGTTCAAGAGGGATTTGGCTCATCCAATCTATGGTTGGGTGGAACGTGGTAGTACCATACTGGGTTGGATTTTGTATTCATCAATGAGATTTATTTTCCTTGGTATTTTATGTGAAAATGTACTGGTTTATATTTGGATTATATGGTTGTTATATCTTTATTATTATTTTTTATTATATGTTGGTGATGAGCATGTTCTATGACAGTGATGATGTATGGATCTCATTATGTTTTGATTTGTAAATGAAATAACAATGAATATATGACCTAATAGATGATAATGCAGCTAATGTGATAAGGCACCAATGCTTCTTAGCGATTCTCATATAAGTATGAGACCCCTATGCTCATATCGGTTGTTTAAACCTGTAGAATGCATATTTGTGACATGTTTTATGAAATGTCTATCATGGATAGTAGTGGTTCAGTCAAGTATTTGCATATGTATAATTGTTTTGATGTTAATTTTCATTTATGGAAATTTCATATAGTTTTGGGTAGTGGTCTGAGTCCCGGCCCTAGAAAAATGGCATAAAATCTGGATTCCCTGGGACAGAACTACCTAGAAAAATCCCCAGTTGCATGCATGCCTTGTTGTGGGCGCGACTAGAGGGTCCCAGTCACATGCATTCCCATGTCAAGGGAGCATTTGAAGCTTTGATGCATCAAAATGCCAGGTTGTCTCAGGGGTTGGTCACTTGGAAGGGTTGGATGGATCCTGGGGGTTCGGTTGCATGTGTAGAAGGTCATATTGGTTGTGTTGTGCTGGTTTCACTTTCTTAACTATACATGGGGAGTTGAATTAGATCATAGTAGCCTCTCATCACATGTTTACCTCAGTTGGCTGGTTACTTGGGTAGATGTGGGAGGAGGGTGTTACAGAGTGGTATCAAGCATGGTTCGCCCCTTGTACTAGATGGGCGGTGTCTTTGTCATGCATTCATGTCGGTTGCATATGAGTTCTTGTGTTTATAGTATGTTGTGTACACATGCTGTTGGGTATGGTTTTAATCTTATCACCATGTGAAAGTTGATGGTGTCATTGTTGAATTTAATTGTTGTGAATGTATGTCAGTTATGCATGTCAAATTTTGTATGTATTGTGTATGTGTGTGTGCCATACATATGTTGTTATGCATACATTGATATGGTTGTAGTTACCATGCATGAGGTCATGATGTGTGGTGGGTATGGTCATGCATTGATAGCTAGAAAATGGTTGGAATGATGATTATATGTTGATTTAATAATGTTTATATATGTATTATGCTAATCTGATTGGTCTTGCAGATGATATATCCTCCCCAAATTATACTAAGGTACATTAGTTAGTTTATGATTTGGTTTAGATGACATAGTATTCCTTGCAGGAAGAGATCAAGATGACTAGAAAGATGGTAGACACAAAGATTATCCCTATGAATCATATGAGCAGTGTGGTATTGGGAACTCTTCCGACTTAGTAGACACATTGAGGAGTTTGAAGGAATAAATAAGGAGTTGCAAAGCAGATAATGACATAATCATGCATGCACAGGAGAAACAAGTAGAAGTCAATGTAGTAATTCTTTAGAGTTTGTTAGAATTGTAGAGACAGAGAACACTTCAGATCATCTATGGATAGGAGGATTGAACTAATTGGGCATATGGAATTAGGTTTCATGGTGGGAATAAGTTATATAGAGATGGTAGATTCTTGGATACTCCATATAGGATAGGTGATGGACACAGTACTATTCTAATTCTGGTTCTGATAGGCACTATGATTGTCATTGTTATCACCCTTACAAGAGGAGTGATAGGGGATACTTGTCATATGAGTTTAAGAAAGAGAAGCCACCTACTTTTGATGGATATTTGAAGAATTCATAGGATGCATAGGCTTGGTTACTTGGCATGAATAAGTTCTTTGAACTACATGAGTACACAGAGAATATGAAGGCCATAATAATTATCTTTAGTCTCAAAGTGAAAGCGGATATCTGGTGGGAATACGTAAAATGGGTCAAAGACATCAGGACAAAGGAGTTGATTTGGCATGAATTCAATAGAATGTTCAGAAAGAAGTACTTGTCAGAAAGGTACTACGACAGAAAATCCAAGGACTTCTATGAGCTTAAAATGATATCGATGATAGATGATGGGTATAAGACCAAGTTCCTGGAGCTATTGAGGTATGTATCATATCTTAAGGATGAAAAGGCTAAAGTTCAGATATTTTTTAGTGGATTTCCATTAGAATTTAGAGATCATATTCAGTATGATGAGCCTCAGACACTTGAGGAAGTTATTGGGAAATTCAAACACTATTATGAGCAGTCAAAGTGTAAGAATGAATCTCAACAAGGATGGAAAGGTAAAGATAAAGGTAAAGGTAAATGGAAGCAAAAAAGTACAAGGTCTTGGAATGTATAAGAGAAAGAGAATGTTGCATCGCATGAGAATTTCAATGTAGCTAGACAAGGACATGGGTCACAAAAACATAATATAGGTGATGGTACAGGAGGGTTGGAGTGTTGGATATGTGGTAAGGAATATATTAAGATGGATTTTCTACAAAATCACGATGGTAGGCCTTAGATTTATAGTGCACAGGAGGCACAAGTTGTTGGGGATGTTGGGCGGAGCATTCCTGACATCTATGCAGCACTGGATAACAGGCAGGCAGATCATCGGACATCTATCATTGAGATGGATGGTAAACTTTGTGATCAAGTTGTTTCTATTTTGATTGACCATGGATATAATTATAGTTATGTTAACTATGACTTGGTGGATAAGTGTGGTTTGAATAAAGAAGTGTGTGTAGAATATTGGTTAGTGCAGTTGGCTATAGGTACCAAGAAGAGAGTTAATGATTGGGTAATAACTTTTGCATTTGCGTTGTATGGTATGCCTACATCAACACATCTGAATGTATTACTGTTGGGGTTATATAGTATGCTTTTGGGTATGGAATGGATATATCTTCGTAGGACCAAAGTGGATTGTTATGACAAAGCCATTAAGTTCTTGGATGACAATGAAGAACAACTAATATTATAAGGTAAGAAGAAAGCAACATTATTTATTCAGGAAAAGCGAAGTTGCAGAAAAGGGTGTGTTTTATTTGCATTGCACATTTCTAGTGATAAAGGTAAGGAGGATGAGGATGCCAAGGTATTGAGTAGGTACCCGATCTTGCAGTAGTTTCAGGATGTGTTTCCAGCAGAGATCTCAGAATTGCCGCATCCTAGGGAAGTAAAATTTTCTATCGAGTTGGTACCAGGGGTAGTACCAGCATCAAAGGAACTGTACAGGATGAGAACTCCAGAGTTGGTAGAGTTGAAGTTGTAGTTGAAGGAGATTCTTGACAAGGGATACATTAGGCCAAGTGTATCACCATGGAGCGCATCAATATTTTTTGTGAATAAAAAGGATGGAACTCTCAGGTTTCACATTGATTAGAGGTAGTTGAACAAGGTGACCATTAAGAACAAGTATTTATTGTCGAGGATTGATGACTTATTTGATCAGTTGAAGGGATCAAAAAATTTCTCAAAGATTGATTTGAGACTCATATATAATCAAAACGCATCAAGGAAGAGGATATTTACAAGACAACTTTCCGAACCAGGTATGGGCATTATGAGTTTGTTGTAGTTCCATTTTGTTTGAATAATTCTACAACTACTTTTATGTGCTTGATGAATAGTGTGTTGCACCCTTATCTGGACAAATTTTTTATTGTATTCATTGATGATATCTTGATATATTCTAATAATGAGGAAGAGAATGTCGAGCATTTATTAGCAGTGTTGAGAATGTCGAGAGAGAATCAGTTGTATTCTAAGCTCAATAAATGTAGTTTCTTTCAGACATAGGTACATTACTTAGGGCATGTGGTCTCCAAGTCATAGCAGTGGATCCATAGAAGATAAGAGCTATCATGGAGTGGGAAGCTCTTAGAAAAGTGGATGAGGTAATATAATTCATTGATAACTTCTCTCACATTGCATATCCTATTACGTCGCTGCATAGGAAAGGTAAGAAATTTGAATGGATAGAGGAATGTGCAGTTAGTTTTAAACAACTGAACCAGATGTTGAAAAATGCTCCAGTGTTAAATATGGCACACCTGGACAAAGAGTTTGTAGTGTGCACAAATCCTTGTAAGAGAGGACTTGGCAGAGTCCTTATGCAGGAGGGATAGGTAGCATGGTATAAGTCATGGAAATTGAATAAGCATGAGAAAAACTATATAACACATTATCTTGAGTTGGAAGTGATCATTCATGCATTGAAGGTGTGGAGGCATTATCTTATTGTTAGAAGGTTTGTATTGATGAGTGATCAAAGTGGGTTGAGATACTTATTTGACCAGAAAAATCTGAATGCCATGCAAGTTAGATGTTTGGCCGTTATCAGTGAGTTCAATTTTGAGATCAAGTACATCAAAGGAAAATAGAACATGATTGAATATGCTCTTAGCAGGTGGATACAATTAAATCACATTGTAGCTATGAGTTCCTATGGGACATATTTACAGGCTTAGATCTTACAAGTAGATCAACATGATAACATGTACATGGACTCAGACATAGGTTACAGTGGAGTACAAGTACAGGCACATGTATAGGTACAGGTGTACCAGATGTGGACTATTGTCTCATAGAAGATGTCTTGGTTAGATATAAGGACAGGATATATGTATCAGATGACGATGAGCTCAAGAAGCTTATCTTGAGAGAGTTTTATGTGAAACCATATTCAGGTCACCAAGGATATCAAAATACACTGATAGCGATAAAGAAGTTATACTAATAGTTGAACTTGAAGAAAGGATGTGGCAGAGTTTGTGACTAGATGTTTGGATTGTGAGAAGGTAAAGACAGAATATAGCCACCTAGGTGGACTACTACAATCGGATCTGATTCTAGAGTGGGAGTGGGAGGTCATTTCCATGGATTTCATCATAGGTTTGTTGAGGACATCTAGACAACATGATTCCATCATGGTTGTGGTGGACAGGTTGACCAAGGTAGCACACTTCATTCCAGTGAAGACTATGTATTCAACTAGTGACGTGGCATAGGTGTTCATCAAAGATGTGTTCAGATTTCATGGTGTTCCAATGAATATTGTGTCAAAAAGGGTTGAAAAGTTCACTTCCAAGTTTTGGAAGGAGTTGTTTGTAGGTTTAGGTACATAGTTGGCCTTCAGTACAACTTATCATCCACAGAAAGATGGAGAGACAGAGAGGGTTAACAGGATTCTAGAGGACATGTTGAGGATGTGTGTGATGCATCAACAATGAAAGTGGGAAGAGTACCTTCTGTTGGTTGAGTTTGTTTATAACACTAGTTTCCAGGATCAAAGGAGGATGAGTAAGTTTGAGCCATTTTATGGGTGAAGTTGTAATACTCCCATCAGTTGGAGTGACTCGGTGAACAGGGTATTGATTGGACCATATATGTTAGTAGAAATAGCATAGGAAATGCAGGTGATCAAAATAATCTAAAGGTAGCATAAGATAGACATAAAATCTATGCAGATCAGAACAAGTTGTTTAAGGAGTTTCAGGTTGGGGAACATGTGTACTTGCATGGCAAGCCCAAGAAGATATCCTTGCAGATTGGTTCAAGTGCCAAGCTAGCACCTTGGTTTTGTGGACCTTTCAAGATTATTGAAAGGATTAGTCCAATATCCTATCGAATTTCACTGCATCTGACAATGAAATTCCAAGATGTTTTCCATGTGTCATTTCTTAAGAAGTATGTTAAATATGTTGATCATGTGATTGGCTGGTTTGTATTGCAGGTGGAGCCAGATGGAGAATTCCAACTGAAACCTTAGTGTATATTATAGAGAAAGGTTCTCATGTTGCATAACCAAGAAATCGAGCAGGTTAAAGTGTAGTGGAAGCACTTTGGGCCCAATGAAGCTACATGGGAGATGGCGGATCAGATGTGGTCTATGTATCCTTCTCTATTTGTTGGTTGAGAGAATGTCCTTGATATATGTTTTTGGTATATTTACATATGTATATGGATGTAAATACTGCAATGAGTTATTTTATATAGCTCCAATAAGTGGTATGGTGTCATGTCATTATGGTTGTCATGTTGGTTTGCTTCTCAACAAATTGGTCATTGTAAATATTGAAAATGAGTTGTTATAAAGCTCCATGGGAAGTATGTTTTGATTTCAGCAGTCTCGTTGGTTGTAGGTGTAATTGAACACCAAGGATGGTGTTCCCCCAACGGTGAGGGTTCTGTAACATCCCCGGTGAAAATTCCATGTAAATAAAAGTTAATAAAGGCAAAATAATAACCACAATTATGGGACACTTATTCCAAGTTGAATTTTCGGAAAAACATCCTAGTGCGGGTGTTAATTTGGTTTATTATGGCTAAGGAAAATGTCAAAGGCAATGACAAAGGCTTTGGAAAGGAAAAATGGCTTTTTTGTATATTTATTTATGAAAATAATGAAAAATAGGAGGAAAGGAAAGTGAAAGGTCGGAGTTTGCATGTGAGGAGTAAAATGAAGAAAATAGAGGGCTCATTAACAAAAAGGCCAATGAGGATTAGTTGGTACCTTTTTTCAATTCAAATTTTGTTCAATTCAGTTTTTGAGATCTCTTTCTATTCTTTCTCTCTCACACTCTTGGACACTTGGAGTTTTCTTGGAGCATTTCAACATTAGATCAAGAAAGGAAAAGAAGGCAAAGAGGAAGAAAATATCAAGCAAGGAATAGCATGATCAAGCAGATACAACGATTTTACTTGTAGGTATCGATTTGCAGGTGTGATTTCCTCACTAGATTTGGCATGCATGGTTATCCATGTATGTTATTGGTTATCTTGTTGTCATTGGAATGGGTTTTTCCAGGTGTGACAGTGTTCTTTAGCCTTGCCTTGGCATTTCTAGATAGCCATGTTTTGATGGGGTTCTCATGTTTTGGTTGAGCTAGATTTCTGGATGGATTCAAAATTGAATGATGTGGATCTCTGAATCAAAGAACACATGGCCTAGCAATCCCTGAAATGGACTGTGGATTGCAGTAAATCCACTGGCCTAGTGACCCATGAACCAAAAAATGGATTGTGGTAAAGCCAGGTATTGTGTGCCTTGGTGGGCCTAGAAATCCTCGACTAGTGAATGGCAGGATATACGGTAAAGCCTAGAGGTGGTTTCCATTGATTAGACCTAGGAATCCTTACATATGAATGGCGAGATATAAGGTAAATCATGGAGGGTGTTGTCTCGATTTTTTCCTAGTGATCCCTAGATCAAAATATGGATTGTGGTAAATCCTAGAGACTAGCAGACAGGAAAGTTCCTCACGGTGTAGGTGGATAAATCTGGTGGCATACATGCTTGTTTATGGCTCGGTGATCAAGTGAGGATTGTAGTAAATCTTGGTTCTATTGATGAGGGCGAGGTGGTTTAGTCTCAAGAAGCCCTGATTGATTCTTTTGGTTTTGAGTCCCACATTCATGCTTATAATATGGCATGGGGATGATTGGCTGAAGAGAGATTTGGCTCAACCAATCTATGGTTGGGTGGACCGTGGTAGTCCCATAACGGGTTGGATTTTGCATTCATCAATGAGACTTATTTTCCGTGGTATTTTATGTGCAAATGTATTGGTTATATGTGGATTCTATGGTTGGTGTATCCTTATTATTTATGTTGACTATATGATGGTTATGAGCATTTTTTATAACAATGATGATGTATGGCTCTCATCATGTTTTGATTTGTAAATTAATGAACAATGAATATATGACATAATAGATGAAAATGTAGCCAATGTGATAAAGAACCAATGCTTCTTAGTGATTCTCAGATAAGTATCAGACCCCTATGCTCAGATATGTTGTTTAAACCTGTAGAATGCATATTTGTGACATGTTTGACGAAATGTTTGTCATGGATAGTAGGGTTCCAGTCAAGTCCTTGTTCAAGTATTTTCATCTGTATCATTTTTTTGATGTTACTTTTCATTTATGGAATTTTCATGGAGTTTTGGGCAGTGGCCTGAGTCTTGGCCCTGGAAAAGTGGCACAAAATCTAGATTTGTTGGCTTAGAACTACCTGGAAAATTCCAGAGTCACATGCATGCCTTGCTGTGGGAGAAAATAGAGGGTCCCAGACACATGCATTCCCATGAAAAGGGAGCGGCTGAGGATTTGATGCATCAAAATTTCAGGTTGTCTTAGGGGTTGGTCACTTGGAAGGGTTGGATGGCTCCTAGGGGGTTCAGTTGCATGTGTAGAAGGTCAAATTGATTGTGTTATGTTGGTTTCACTTCCTTTACTATACATGAGGATTTGAATCAGATCATAGTAGCCTCTCGTTACATGTTTACCCTGGTTGGTCGGTTACCTTAGTAGATGTGGGAGGAGGGTGTTATAAAACTGGTTTGTGGTGGGATATCAGAAGGCAAAGATGACGAAGAGCCTCTTCATAGATTAACTCCAGAAATAGTGCACAAAACCAAATAAAATAATATAAGAGTCCATGTAAAACATGGATCATTGAAGAGGATATGGACATGGAATTTGATAGCACTATACTACCTGATTGGGTTAGCACTTGTTAGAAAAAAAAATTAGAAAATGGTGGAGAAAATTGCTATAGAGCTCACTTCTTTTGATGACCACCCTGTCAGATTGTAAGATGCAAATTATGACAGGGAAAGTAAAACATTGAGGATTGAAACGGTACAAGTTTGCAACAAAAAGTTTATTCAGCAAGCATAAATGAATGTTTATATATTTGGGTTGGAGCTCAAGAAATTGCATCAAGCTACTGGTGACATGCTTGTAGAGTCTATTAGTCGAAGAGAAGAAAAAAACCAGAAGTTGAAGGCAAGAATAAAAGAGCTAGAAGATTCTTTAAGCCCGGGTCCTTTGTTTATGACTCCACTAGAAATACACAGACCACCATTGGAAGTTTCTACTCTTGAAACATATCATAGCTTTGATAAACCTGTCAATCTTCTTAATGCAGTGAAATCATATATTATTAGTAATATATCCTAAATATTGTGAGTTATTGAATCTACATAGAAAGAAACTTTTGATATGGAATATTTAATGCATAGAACTAAGTTATATGTTGAGTGGGTTAAAAGTGAGCTTAAGGGAGAAAGGGGATTCATAGACAATGACTTACTAACTTTTAGTCGCAAACTTGATTTATTGTCTGATCTAGAAAAATAGAAACAGTGACTCCCAGATCTTGATCAGATGAATTAGATCAAATTTGCATGGTCTGAGAAAATTAGAACATTAGAGGGAATTATTTTTGAACGTGGAGGCATAGAAAATAAAATATTTGATGTGTATCTCACAGCGGTAGTATTTGTTCGGAGTTCAAAAATTCTGTGCAATACATATGAGTCTAGATTAATTTTGAAATACAAGTTAATGGCCAAATTGGAGAAGATAAAAAATTCAAAAGAAACACAGTTTGACGATATAACTGATTTTAGTGCAGAGGAAATTAGAAAATATCTAATTACTTTTGTTAATTTTAATGAAGAGTATCTTTCCTTGGCTTTGCAATTACAAGAAGAAGATAGATAGATTGAAGATGAGATATTCAATGAACGGGTGAAAGAGGACAATACTATCGCTCCGATGAAATATTTCATTAAATCTAAAGTGAAGGAATTCCTTAGAGAAATCGTGATTCCTAAAGACAACTAACAACCAAAGAATGGCGGTTATGATTTTTCATATTGTAAGTGTTTTAATATCTTGGAACATTCATTTTTTTTGTTTATATTATTTAGCTATTGAATTTTTGTGGGTACGTTATCATAAAATAATATAATTCCATAATGAAGTTTCTTGTTTGGTTGTAGGTTCCTTTTAGAGATTACAATTCACTATAGCCTATTTATTTTTGTGTATCTTGGGAGGTACTCCAAGTCCTAGGGTTCAGGGTTTGGATTGAAAAGCGCCATAAGGGTCACTTGTTGGCTTGGAACCCAAGTATGGGGTTTTGCACCAAATCATGTTTTGGAAATTTCTGGGAATACATTTCTACATGTGATGGCATGAGACAATAGAGGGCGGAAAGGAGAATCCAATGGTTTGAGAATCATTGAATTCTGAGTTGTAGAAGTGGAGATATGAATTTTTGAAGTTGACAATGAATTATTTGGTGTTAAATTCACGTAGGCTTGAAGTAAAATTTTCCAAAAGACATGTCTCTTCATAATTCATGGATCCCTTTTGCCTGGTATAAATAAGAGGTGAATTCGTATCATTTTAGCATCCATCTTGTGTAACGCAAACTCAAGGAGAGGCAACTAATTGAGGAGAAGAAGATCACAACTAGAGAGGGGAGAAAAATGAGCAAATGAGGACTATATTAGGGTTAAACATATATAAGTTTGTTGCATTGAGAGGTTGAGGTTGTTGTAGTCCTCAAGGGTTGAACATGGGCTGGTTTAAGGTATGAGCTATTGTTGAGAGGGTTGTAGCCATGTTTGTGAAGGTTGCGACCTAGGAAGGAGCAGCGGGAGGCTTGGAGTTGTTTTGAATGGTGGATAATCCTCGCAAGAGGCTGTTGAAGCCCTATTTTGGGTGCTGTAGGGTGCCGCAGTGCTTTTAGAGAGAGAACCCCTTATTTTTGGGATTGTGTTTAGTGCCATAACGAGCCCCAGAATTGCAGCATTGTATCAAGTCAGAACACATTTGGAGGTGTGTTGGGTCAAAGGAGTTGACCAGATTTGGATCAGAATTGTTGCAGCCTATGGGAGCCATGTATTGGGATTGTCTTGGGAGAGAAGAAACCCTAATTAGGAGAATATTTTTCAGTGTAGTATTGGGTGCCATTGATCTGGTTGAGGATAGTGTGTTGGCTACCCAAAGTAGCCCTAGACGAGCTATCTTGACATGACAAAGAGGAGTTGAAGGTTGGGTGGATTTTGGTGCTAAAATGCAACACCTTGATGGAAAAAGGTGATTTCTAGCCTTGCAGTTGGAGCTCAAGAATTAGGCCTGCCCAGAGAGCAAATTAGATCAGCTCGTGTACACTCTACAGAGGTAAATTGAAGTAGTCTTATGGGGCAACTCTCCTAGAGTCTCGATGTGTTGTGGCCTTGATGGACTAAGGCACAACTAGTGAGCCGTACAAAAGCGAAGGACCAGAAGGACGATATACGATATTAAGTTTTTCATTGTATCTTATATACCATAGAATGTTGTATTATTCAAATTTTGGTTTAATATAACAACAATTGGTGATTGTACATTATTGTACAATTTCGTTAAAAATTGTGTATATTTTTGCATGTGTGATTTACTACTTTATATTTATGATGTGTAAAGTAGTTCATGGTTGAGATTCTTGGTTTGGTTAAGTGACTTTAAGACTCTAACCTAGACCCAAGGTCGTGGAAATTCAACATGGTATCGGAGTATGTCTAAGCTACTTTGGAAGTCAATGAATCAGAGTTGTGCGCAACGAAGTACAACGTGAGAGGGATTTGGTCACATTGTAAGTGAAGGGTTCACTACAATGTCGAAGTTGTAGGCATGTACTTGGTATGAGGACAACTTGGAGGGGTTTTCCAACTATAATCCTTGGAAGGCAATGATCAAGTTGGTCTTGTAGGTCAATATGATCTGGGATTTTACCGAGAAAGAGATCAAGAAGCCAACCGACCCTAAGGAGTTGGATATATGGGAATATTTGGATATGAAGGTGAGGTTAATCATCCTTGATGGTGTGAAGGATTCCTTAATACCTCATATTGCTGGGAACAAAAATGCACATGAGATGTGGATGGATCCTTAGAATTTGTTTCGGAATAATAATGAGAACTGGTACTGGTATCGGAGGATATTTTGAAGTCCACCAAGATGATAAAGAGTGAAAGAGTGACTTCGTATCTAATGAGGTTGTCGCAGGTCGTAGATGAGCTTGTTATCATCAGTGTCAAAATTTCAGATGGAGATATGTTAAGGATTTCCTCGAAAGGGTTCACCGATGAATGGAAGCCCTTCATCAAAGGAATTGTTTCCAGGGGAGAATTTCCAAACTGGAATAGACCATGGGACGACTTCATTCAAGAAGAGGTGTGATAAGAGGATATTCATCCATCGAGGAGGGTATATGAGAATGTGGAAATTGTAGCGCGAATGAAGGGTAAGTCAAATAAGGACTCGAGTAAATTCAAGTGTTTCAACTATGGCGAGATGGGTCATTTTTTGTCGAGATGTTTGATGAAGAAGGGAGATTATGAGAAGAGGAAAGGAAAGTAGGTCATCGGTGTTGCCACTTGAGCTAAGATAGATGATCTCTCCAGGAGATTGGAAGAGGAGCACTTTGCTATGATTTCTCACTTCTCACAGGGTACTATCAAGGAGGATGGATGGTACGTGGAAAGTGGTGTGACAAAACATATGTCAGGGTCATAGGAGGTTTTTGAGACACTAGCTGAATGGGACTTGAAGTTGCACATGTTTTTGGGTAACAAGATTCAGTTGGAGATCCAAGGATCGGGTGTTGTGCCATTCAAGATAGAGACAAGACGTATGATGCAAATCCAAGATATATTGTTTGTACCATGACTCATATATAGTGTGATTTCCCTCTCAATGATCGAGAGGAAGCCATTTTAGGTTTTGTTCTAGGATGGGAAGGCAAGGCTCAAGCATAGAGGCACTAGGTTCGATGGCATTGTACTTGTAATTAGAGAGCATGGTATCTACAGGTTGATGGGAAAGCTTGTTGATCATGGGAAGAAGTAGGTGGAGCAAGTGCAGGTTCCAGAGAAGTAGGAGTAGGTGGAGGTGTAGGCTTCAAAGGAGCAGGTACAGGTTCCTGAGAAGAAGGTTCACTTTCCTAAGAAGAAGTTATAGGTTCCAAAGACTCAGAGGGATTCGAGTTCTCGCGGGAGCTTGCAGGTTAAAAGGGATACTTTTCAGGCCAAGAAGAGTGTGTGGTTAGTGGGAAGTATTGGTGCTTCCACATATACCAAGAAGGAATCATGGATAGATTGGAAAGAGATACATGATAAAAATATGAAGTAGGAGGCTTCTAGCAGTGACAACGACACTTTTGAGAAGGCCGTAGTTCACCATACAAAGATTGCTACGATTGTGAGTGTTAGGAGTTGGGAAAGTGTTGCGAGATGTGATGACGATGATGAGATACTTCCTAGTCTTGAAATTACCTCCCTTACTAAGAGGGAGTGTTGATTTTTGTGTAGCTTGGGAGGTACTCCAAGCCCTAGGGTTTAGGGTTTGGAGGAAAAAGAACCACAAGGGTCACTTGTCAGGTTAGAACCTAGGTATGGTGTTTTGCACCAAATTGTGTTTTGGGAATTTCTGAGAGCACGTTTCTACATGTTATGGCATGAGAACAAAGTGGGTGGAAAGGAGAATCCAATGCTTTGAGAATTGTCAAATTCCGAGTTGTAGAAGTGGAGATATGAATTTTTGAAGTTGAATATGAATTGTTTGGTATTCAAGTCATGTAGGCTTGGAGTAAAATTTTCCAAAATACATGTCTCTTCATAATTCATGGAGCCCTCTTGTTTGGTATAAATAATAGGTGAATTCATGTCATTTTAGCATCCATATTGTGCAATGCAAGCTCAAGGAGAGGCAGCTCATTGAGGAGAAGAAGACTGAAACTAGAGAGGGGAGAGCAACGAGAAAAGGAGGATTGTTTTAGGGTTAAAATAGGTTTTAGTTTTCTGCATTGATAGGTCGAGGTTGTTGTAGCCTCAAGGGTTGAACACAGGTTTTTTTAAGGGCATATGAGCTACTATTGAGAGGGTCGCATCCTAGGAAGGATCAGCGAGGGTGTTTGGAGTTGTTTTGAAGGATGGACAATCCTCCCAAGAGGTTGTCGCGACCCTATTTTGGGTGTTGTAGGGTGCCGCAGTACCTTTAGGGAGATAGTCCCTTGTTTTGGGCATGGATATACCCTAAACGAGCAGCATGGAGGGTAGAGTATACTTGGAGGAAAACCACAACAATAAGGAGTAATTTTGGGCCATTTTTCTAACCAATCCCAGATTTGCATCATTGCAACAAGTCAGAGCAGTAGTGTTTGGAGGTACGTTGGGTCAAAAGATTTGACGGGATTTGGATCAGAATTTTTGCAGCCCGTGGGAGTTGTGTATTGGTATTGTATCAAGTGAGAAGAAACCCCAATAAGGAGTAGATTCTGTAGTGTAGTATTGGGTGCCATTGATCTGGTGGAGTGTAGTGTGCTGGCTACCCAAAGTAGACCTAGATGAGCTATCTTGACGTGACAAAGAGGAGTTGAAGGTAAGTTTGGTGCCAAAATGCAGTACCTTGATGGAAAATGGTGGCTTCTATCATGTCAGTTGAAGCTTGGGTGTTGGGAAAAATACTGAGAGGAGGGGGTGAATTAGTATTTAGGACTTACTCAAATCTTTTTACTTTTTCTTACTTCAAAACCCATACGCTACTTTGCTGAACCAGACTCGCGTATATACGCGGATATCCTTTATAAAACTCGCGTATACACAGAGATCTTATTATGCCATTAATTTTTTACTTAGTTATATGAAACATTATTTCTTCTGATGATTAGATAACAGTAAGCATGTGCAGTAATAATAGAATAAACCATCACACATAAGCATCACACATGAACACCAAGATTTTAGGTGGAAACCCAAGTCGGGAGAAAACCACCGCTGCCGTTGTCTCAGCCTTCAATATTTTATTATAAAGAAAAAATCTTACAACTATGTACTGGCGTAGACTCATACCAGTACGTAGGCACCCACCTGCGCTCGTTTACCAGCCTCTCCTGGAAGGGAGCTAAGACCCCCTACTCTCGTTTACCAGCCTCTCCTGGAAGGGAGCTACAACCCCCTGACTGAAGGCTACAACCCTCAGCACCACCATGGACCACGTTTCATCAATTTTCACACTGGATCTAATATCTTCAATAGAACACAACTTGCAGGCCACTTTTCATCATATTTTCAAACTGGTCCCACTCCACACATTTAAGCTCAATCATACATCAAAACTGATACTTATCAATTCAGACAATCCAGATCTGTAGAATACATCATTAACAGATAATAGTAACACAACAGAACAGATCAGACCTTTCATGCTTCATTCTTTAGCAAACCCTAGATTTAATACGCGCTTTCCTTTCACTGATACTGCGTATATACGCGCTTCCATTCAAATCAACCCGCGTATACATCTGCACATTATAGAACACCCCATACGCACTTTCTCTTCATCAAACCCGCGTATATATGCGCTTCCGCTGCGACAAACTAGCGTATAGATATTCAGACATTATAGAGCAGCGTACTTCGTCAGATCAGATATTCAGTTCAGATTTAACCCTTTACTTCAGACAGATGTTCGCCTCATCTTAGATCTAAGAATTCCATAAACAGATCTAGAAGATACAAATACATTTCAGATCTAGATTCCCTTCTTCATCATTTTCTTCATAGGTGCATCACAGATTCAGATCTATCATCAAACTGTTACCCTTTCCATTCAGACATATTTTAGAGTGAAGTATTCATTCAAACCCAGACTCATGCACACCCTTTGCACAATGATTTTCTTCTCCTTATATAGGTTTACCCTTTTTCAATACCATGAGCCAAAACCACATCACTTCCGATGGTATTCCTGGACGAGATCAAATAGACAACCCAGCGCTCAATACAATGGGTCAATACCATGGTAGTAACCCCTGGTTTTATACATTTAGAGCGCAATTGACCATACGCGACTTGGCACGTACTTTTCCGCGTACATACGCGACTTCTCCTTGACAAATCCGCGTATTCCTTGTAACACACCTTTTTCATCATTATTCTTGCACATACTGATATTTCTTTCTTCTGCAACTTCTGTACTACTTGTAGAACATCATATTTACATCATTAATAAACTTATCAAGCATCAAGATCAACTTCATTAGGTAGGTTGCCATCATCTTCATCAAGTGGGTTGCCATCAAGGACAACACTCTGCATCATATTGCCAACATTGGGCATTAGGCCTACCTAGAAAGAAGTTTGGATCCACCCGTGTACACTCTACAGAAGTGACTTGCAGTAGTGTTAGGGGGCATCCCTCCTAGAGTCTCGATGTGTCGTGGCCTTGATATACTAAGGCACAACTAGTGATCAATACGGAAGCGAAGGACCAACAAGACGAGATAAGCCATCGATTTTTTCATTGTATATTGTATACCATAGACTATTGTAATATTCATATTTTGGTTTGATATAATGAATATTGGTTATTGTACATTATTGTACAATTATGTTAAAAATTGTGTATATTTGTGCATGTGTGATTTACTGCTTTATATATCCGCTGTGCAAAGTAGTTCATGGTTGATATTATTGGTTTGGCGACGTCGGTGATTTTAAGACTCTAACCTATACCCAAGGTCGTGGAAATTCAACAGAGCCCAATCCCAGTCCCCGTTGGGTCGAATGCATTTAATTTTTCAATTTAAGTATTAGGATTTTGATAAATCCTTTACGCAACAAAGAATATTTTATGGACCATGAGTATATAGTCAATCCTTGTTTCAATTTTAATTATAGTGTGTTCTAATTGTCATTATGTTTACCAATTTTGTAAAGAAATTTGAGATAATGTTTTGCATGGGATGTTGTATAGGTATAAATTATGGGAGGTTGTGCAAAAAAAACTAATTAAGCATGTGTTTTCCAGTATTTTTTTTGAGATTTTATATATTAGATAGTTTTATGTAATTCATGATAATTAAAATGATTTTCTATTTACTCCATCCTAATATTGAAATTGTTTTCCAATTATATCAATAATTATTAGATAATGTTTTTCATATGAACTTGTATAATTCTCGATTTTGTATCATTATTCAAGAGAAATGATTTAACATAAGTTTAAGAGACTATGATTTTGAGCTTTTATATTCTATGTAATGGTCTGTAATTGATGACGATGAAAATGAACGTTTAGCAAGTGTTTTGTTCTCCGATATCTATTCCATTTGTAACTTTTATTTTAAACACATCTATAGTGATTAGCATTTGAATTTGGTTACAATTGTTGTTATTGTAACTACTTTGGTTATTTTTTAAGGCTTCTTAAGCACAATGACTAAATAATTTTTTCAAGTTCTCCTTACATTGAAAATGAACATTTAGCAAGAGTTTTGGTTCTTAGATATCTATTTCGTTTGTAATGTTTATTTTAATTATAGTTATAGTGATTAACATTTGAATCAAAATACAATTATTGGTATTGTAACTATGTCGATTATTGTTCAAGGTTTCTCAAGCACCAATACTAATTAATCTACTTTAGTTTTCTTTATTTATGAATGCATGCATATAAGCCAAAATTGCAGGGATCAATGTTTCATTGTGTGAAGCTTTCATTGGGCGGGACTTAGAATGAAAGTTTTCATTGTCTAGAGTAAGCTTCTTTGTCATGGTGAAAGCTCCACACATTGAAACATTCACTATGAATAAATCATATTTGTTTAATAATAAATTTTATCAATTTCTAAAAAACGGCAGGGACTTATGTCACAATAAATTAGTTTTCTCAAATTGAAAGTAAGATCTCATAATAATACATTAAACAATAGGTTTTATTTTTCATATTTCATTTTTCAATAGTCAATGATAAATTAGTATTTGTAAGTACTTTAATGATACATGTGTACATTTTATTTTCTTGAAGCAAATAAGAATTTAGAGAACTTGTGCTAGATGTAGAAGCATGCTTCATTGTGCGAAGCTTTCCTTGTGTGAAGCTCACATTAAAGCTTATATTGTGCGGATGAAGCTTCCTCTGCACAATGAAAGATTTCATTAAAAAACTATAAACCTAAAAATCATAAATATAAATTAATTTAATTGAACTTTATGATGAAATCAAATTTATTTAATAATAAATTTTATCAAATGCAAAAAACAATTAATAATATTATTATGGAAGCAAATTCAGTCATTTTTTAATGCATGCAAGGAAGCTAATAACCTAAAAGACTAAGAAGCATAATTGTAGCAACTCGTTTCAATGTGCGAAGCTTTCATTATCCAGAGGAAGCTTATCTATGTTTTAATTAGATACTAAGTTTATGCTTAAATTTTTACTAATTTCATGTATACATAATAAAATTCCCTCTGCAACACCATTTCACATTATTAAAAAAACTCTTAACTTAATATTTCACGATAACAATAAATATTTAATGGACAAATGGTGTTATTCAGACCTCAACATTATGCACAAAATATGAGTTTTTCATTTTATCGTAATTCAAAAATTCTTCTTTTCGACAATTGTTTTGGGTATTTGGTGTTATTGTTGCGTTCAGACTTTGGCATTGCACACAATGGAAGGAAAATCTGCTCAATTTTCTCTGCACATGTGGCTGATCAACAATGTCTTATAATTTTGGATACATTGTTCAAAATATGGATGTGTGAATTCATACACTCTGTGGAGACTGGAAATTCATATTGAGAAAATATTGTGCAATATTATATATCAAATTCATCCATTGTGCTCAGCCTGAAAATTCAAGTTAAGCATATACTAAGGAATACTAAGCCCATAAATTTATAATGTTTCTTGTAATGAATGCAGAAGAGGCACACTGCAAATGGAAAAAACACAAAATTACAAACTAGCATTATGTACAACCAAAAAAAGATTTCATTGTGTGGAGCGCGCTTTCTGCATTTTCGTCTTCAACATAATGAAATTAACTCAATTCTAAGATGTTTGAGTACTTTTTTAGTGAATAGTGGATCGAGACGCAATCAGGGATGGTGAACAACAAATTTGACATTTACTAAAATTACAAACTAGCATCATAGTGGGTGTCAAGTGAACTATGAACTCGTTTCGTAATAGAGATTTGTTTGCGGCTATCCTTGCACGCATTTTGAATTAGATTTATTATTTACAACTTGTAGACTATCTATCATTATAAAAAAAAATCACATTTAATTTGGTTCATATATCGATGATATTAAAGCAACTACAAAGTTTGAAGTACATGGAGTATATAGTTTTGGAGTTTCGAGATTTTTTTAAAATTATTTCCAATACTTGTAGTAAACGATGACTTTGTTGTTTTGAATTTTTATTTATTGAGAGCATATTTTCAAACATATTTCACACGCAAAATATTAAGAGATAATGCAAACAAAAAAAAACTCAAAATTACAAACTAGTGTTATAATTTCAAGATTTTTTTCAAAAAGTTTAACTGTTGGAGTGCTTAAATCATTTTTTTTGTAGCAGAAATGGATTCATAACCATAAAAAATCAATGGGATGCCCAAAATCTTGAAGCTTACTAACTGTAACCCGTTTTTTCAAAAAAATATATCGGATTTTCTAAAAATCATGCTAGAATTTCTATTTTTTTCTAGGTGAAATTGTAGCTTGTTTAGACTACGCGAATTATTTTCACTACTTCTTGTAAATGTCAGATTTGCTATTTTGAATTTTCTATTTATTGGGAGTGTCCTGAAAAACATATTTCATGCGCTAAATAGTTACATATGGTGATTGTTTAGCACATCGATAAGTCTATATTTAATGGGCATTGAAAACATTATTGATTAACAAAATATTTTAAAAGTACAAAGCAAAAATGGCTACCAGAGGAAGGAAAAAAATTATTTGCATTGATACAATTGACTCACTTGTGCTTATCGATGATATATTTCAGTGGTTGATTGTGTGTTAGTGATATGTGAATCTGTCAACGAAAGAGAAGAATAGTGATAAGATTTGGTCTAGTAGATTAGCGAATGTTGCATGTGTCCCAAAAGTGTTTGATTTTAGAGAAATTGTTTACTTGTGTGCATAAAATTTTGATTCAAAGACAAGAACAATTATTTTAGTATTTAAGAAGACTCCAGAGGCATTCAGATGCATATTCAAGCTACCGAACCCGTATATATCCTTAAAATTATCAGAAGAAAATATTTTTTTGGAGTCATAAGCAGGTGAAATGAACATCATTTGAGAATTAATTTCGCCAACTTCTTAGGCTCCTTATGATATTTCCATTCTAAATATTTATTTGTTGAGACAATTGTTTAGAGACTTTTGTTGGCACTATGCATGTTGGAACCCAACAAAAAAAATATGTTTTAATTTATGTTAAGTGTGGGATCATGCAAGAGGATTGAAGAGAGAAAAATATATGGATGGAGAAAACCACAGGGTTGGCGCAGGAGGTAAGGCGCAGTGCAGGTGGATGTCATGCAAGAAGTAGGTAGTGGTGCCTGAGGACAGGAGGTGCATAAAAGGAAATATTGGCAGTTAGGATTTTGCAGCAGGATGGATCCGACAAAGGATGTTGTGGGAGGTAGGAGGTTAGAGATATTTTTTAGGAGAAGGAGGAACAATGGAGTGGAAAAATTTGGCAAGAAGATATTTTGAAGGACCGTTATTATCCATGGGCATCTCAAGGATGGGATCAAAAAATATCCCAACGGTTTTCAGGACAACTGGAGTAATCAGGTAGAGGGCTAGGAAGATTTTAAAGGCTTCCAGGTGAGGATAAAAAGAGACGTTGAGGACAAAACACAGGTTGGAAGAGTGGAAAAATGAGAAGTGAAAGTGTGGAACATGTCCCAGTTATGCAATGTTTGATTCTATATGTCCTTAGTTGTAGGCAGGCATGTCAGAGTTTGTAGTTGTTGAGTAGCTCAATTGTAATATTCATGCATATTTTTATATCTAGGTTTTATGTGATGAGCTCTATTCTTGTTTGTACATGCCATATATTTGAAAGGATGGTGAGCCTATTGGTATGATGAATGCAAGTCAATGCATAGTGTATTTTTTATGTATGCTAATTGTTACACATCAATTTGTCACCGTCCCTGCAATCCCCATCCCGCACATTGGAGGGTTCATTCCGTGACCTGTGAGCAGAGACAAGACTTGAAAATACTTTCATTGCATCCCTCTGAAGATGAGCTTTCATTGCCCTGAAGACATCTCCTTGCAAAAAATCCTAAAAATAGCTCTTTTTCCATTGGCGCGGTTCCATAGTTCAGCCCTCGCGCCAAGGGGGCAAATCCTCCAAAGAGGGCGCGCCAATTGGCGCTCTGTCATAGAGCCGCACCCGCGCCAACCATATTAAGAGGTGTTTTTTAAAAATAAAAGGCGGAAGTTTCATCCTAACAAATTCCTGGACTGATATCTATCTTGAGTTGGGTGGTTTGGCTATGGATTTCCATAGAGAGGAAGTGGTTTTCCACCTCTCATGGAAGCTTCCTTGATGATAGGGCCAATCCCATAATTATAGGGATCCCAACTTCTCTTCCTCCTTCTATAAAAGCTTGCACATTTCCCTTGCAAGCTAGTTCCAGAATTCCCAAGAGCTTTTACATCCTTATGCTGCAAGAGCCTTCTTGATTCCCTTAAGGCCAAATCCAAGCAAGGAGACTATTACCAAGTATCCAGAGAGAGAGGCTTGTCCCATCCTTGACGGGCTTTATCGAGACATGTTCTGCTGACGACCTGCCAAAGGAGAATTTGGCGTCGAAGCTTTGGTTGTATTATTCTTTTGACTCTTTAATGATAAGCGACTGTCGGTTATGGTTCCACTCTTGTTCTTGATCATGTTCATGAGTTATGTCCTCTTCGACTGACATATAGTTGTGTATACTGAATTTTATGCTTGCGTTTGTGTTGTTTCTTGCATGTGCAGGTGTCTGATCATGGAGATCGTGAGGATTGTGATTTGCCAGGGCAAAGGAACGGGAGCACCACCTCTTCTGCAAACGACAGCGTTGGATTCCAGGTACGCCTTCCTCGCAAGTCGGTTTATTTACAATTAGGAACCTGCACTGTAGCGTGTTTGATTGTTACTAGACCCGATCTGGGCTAGTAGGGATCGCCTCTGTCCGCAGAGGGGATTTACCTCCTCAACAATTTGGCGACTCCACTGGGGACTCAGCTTGTTGTTTGATTTGTAAACTATAGACGGAGTCTGAAGCACAGCCAGATAGCCTTCGAAACGATTTTGCTCTGCATTAGCGGAGTAGATCAACGCTGCTTCAGTCAATCTCCAGTTTGGTTTACGGACTGAACAACTTGGAGTTTTGTCTTCTCTTTCCGGTTAATTTCTTGGTCTTGCTTGCTTGGTCAGCTCTGTGGGTTGGATTTTTCCTGTTTGTTTGGCTTTGTTTTAGCCTTGTCATCACTTGTCTGTGTCTGAGATTGCTTATTTTTATTTTTTCCATAGTAAACTCGGCTGGCGCGCTTTTCAGCGTAACAGTCGCGCCCATTGGCGCAGGTTTCCTGTGTATCACCCGCGCCATTTCCTTTCTGGTGCTAATTTCAAGCTCACAGTCGCGCCAATCCTGTGAGCTATTAGGGTTTGATGTGTTTCATGCTTTCTGAGGCTGACTTGTGATTTTGATCTTGTTTTTTCGGCTGTTTGAGTGCACTGGAGCCTAGTTTGACTGGTTGAAACATCCTTCCTTTTGTTGTTTGCCTATTTCTTTCGATTTTTCATTTGAACCCTAGGGCATCTAGGTGCTTTTGTGAGTCGAGCCTCCCTTGGGAGTTCTTGGTTTTCGTTCGCTCAGTCGACTTTGGGATTGCTTCCTTGCGTTCATTTGATAGTGGTCTATCATCTTATTGCGCTTTTTGAGTGACTGATTTCATTTTCATTCGAATTTCGCTTTGCTTCATTTTGGGCCTAGATCACACGGCTCATTGGTGTCTTTGGGACTTTTCTTGGTTTTGAGAGACTTTTGGTCGATTTGAGATCTGATTGTTTGTGTCATTGAGTGAAATTTGTTTGTTTTTTCTCTCTTAATATCATTTCTCGAATTGCTTCTTATTTGTTTTCGGTTTGTTTAGTGCATCTAGCTATCAAACATTGAAAATAAAAAAAAATCTCTTTTGCTTTGGTTGATTAGTGCAAATTGAAATCTTTTCGATTTTACTAGTAATTAGTGAATTTGAAGAAAAGTTTTTAGTTTCATTAGTTGCATTAGAGATATCATTGATTGTCTTCTGATCATTTTGTTTGTGTAAAAAGCTCTCAACTCTTCTGTAGCTAGCTTTCATCGAACGAAATGATGTACTGTGGCATGTAGTTTTGCATTTAGGAGATTTTTGAGACATCACATTCGTTAGGGCCTGAAAACTGAAACGTAATTGAAGATAAACTTTAAAATTTACTCAAATTACACTAAGGCAGCATTGAAATCTAACGAAACACATTTAGAGGTCTAGGCTAGAGACGTGTTCCGGTGTCTTTAAACCTAGTAGTTGTCGTTCGCCTCTTGGCTTTAGACAGCACTAGTACGGACTTGTGCTCCCCGTACCGTCGCGTATATAAAGGGAGACCCCACTAGGTTTCAATCCTTTATCCATAGGAAGTCAAGTCTGCCGCCCTATACCCGTGATACACTGGACACAACATTCGGGGAGATTGCATGCACGTACGTTAAGTCCTTGGTTGATTTCTCTTTCATTTTGAAACCAAGGTGTATATTGCAGTTCACGGTTATTTGGTACACCCTTTGCCTAGCATTCCTGAGTAGTCATTTCGATCTTTTCTGACTCTTTAAATTTGAAAAGGTCATCAAGCGCTTGTCCTTTCACGCTTGTTTCCAATCTGAAAGTGATAGAGTCACCTTTTGTCTGTTTCTTGACTCTTAAAATATGAAACGGTAGAGTTTTGTTTCAATGTTTTAAAAATTAACTGCCCACGAAATATTCCTGGTTAAAGTTAGTTTCCTTAGGGTGTTGTTCTGAAGATTGTTTCTAATGGCAACTTTTCCGGAGTTCACCAACCAAGGAATCCCCTCCGATGGGAATCCTGGTCCTTTTCCTCCTTTTGGAAATGTTGGTGCTCCTTATATGGCAACGTTGTCCCTTCCTGGGTTAACTGTTGGGTTCCCTGTTTGGTTGTTTTCAACCTCTGTGGTCCCGAATGTCTCGGCTTCTGTTCAATCAGTTCCTCCACCTGAACAACATCATGTTGATTCCAAAGTGGACTTCTCCCCTTCTTCGCCTGTTTTTGCGTCCTCCTCTTCTACTTCGCCTGATGAAAGTCTAGATTCAAGTAACCAGGTGGCTAAGAAGAAGAAGAAGAAGACAAAGAAGAAGAAGTCCGATAAAAGAGAGGTTAGCTCTGCGGCTATTGCGCCTAAGAAGCCTTCTCTTGATAAACCTTCCAACCCTCCACGAAAAGTCAAGTTCCCTTGCATGTTGTGCACGGGAGACCATCTTCTTCGAGATTGCCCTGGCATTCCCAAGATGCTCGAAGTATGGTCCAACGGCCGCCCGTCGTTGCCTTTGACTTCTGGGAGTCAGGTTGGAGGCACGTCTTCAGCTAGTGTTGGTAAAACTCCTAAGAAGCAGGGTAAGATTACCAATCCTTGTAAGTTGTGTGAAGGGCACCATGCCATTCACCTTTGTCCGTATATGGATGAAGCCAAGAGAGTTTTGGACAACTCGGTTGTTTCTACACCATGCCTTCCCACTGGTTATAAACATCTTTCTTTGAGTCTTCCACCAGCTGATCCTACCATCGGTCAAGAGTCATCCTTGGTCGATCCCGCTCCCCCGGAAATTCAAATTCAGGAATCCATCCCCGACCAACCATTGGTCGTGGGATCGGTTGAGCTGGCCCCGTCTACGGTGCACCAGGTCTTTTCCGTTGAGAGTGGACCTCACACCCCTCAGGTTCTTCTTGTTTCTTCAGATTCCTCGGATTTGGAGAAAGATTCTTCTGTCCCTATACCTCAAGAAGTTGCTCCTCCGCTTCCCGTAATGGGGGTCCCGGAGGATTCCCCTCCCACCTTCGAGATGGAGGTCGTGGAGGATGCTTCTTCTTCTTCCGTAACACCAGGGGAAGACCATCTTGGTTCGATGGTAGCCCCTCCAAGTAGTTTGGTCGCTTCCTTTGATTGGAATCGATTTGCAGGATACCGCCTTCCGTCTTATGTGCCTTTCGAGATCACAGTACAGGGTTTTGGTACCGAAGTCGTGCCGACACCATTATTAGCCGAAGGTGCGTCTATTAGTGTTCTGTCCTCAACTACTTGGCAAGCTTTCGGTTCACCGCCGCTTGCGCCATTACGCGAATTTGTTGGCATTTAACAGAAGAACGAGTCGGCCATTAGGGATTCTTCCAAGGTTACCTGTTACTTTGGGAGGTAAAACTGTCCATATGGACGTGATGGTTGTTCCAGGCCCCTTGGATTTTAATCTGCTTTTGGGGCACGATTACACCTATGCCATGGGAGCGCCTGTCTCCTCCCTCTTTCGTGTGGTCTGGTTTCCACATGAAGGACGGATCGTGACCATTGATCAGCTTTCGTTCTTTGGTCCTGATGTGGCGACTGGTCCGCCATCATCCCTTCCTGGCTTTTATCCACCTGTTGTATCTGCCCCACCACAGGTCAACTATGTGGCTACCTACCCCGTTCATGTACTCACTAATAATGCCATCGTGCATAGTGTGTTGGGGGCATTGGGTCCTGACTTCCAGGATGTTTTACTTCCATCAGGAGTGGAACTCTTGGATGGCATGACTTCTTGTTCATTATGATGAAGTCTGTCGGAGCACAGTTCGTTTTCTTGTGTCAAGCTCCTTAAAAAATGAAACAAGCTGGTCAGAGCATGGTTCTTTTCCTGTGTCAATCTCCTTAAAAAATGAAACTGGGTCTGGTCGGAGCATGGTTCTTTTCCTGTGTCAAGCTCCTTAAAAAATGAAACTGGGTTTGTCGGAGCAGAGTTCCTTGTCTTGTGTCAAGCTCCTTAAAAAATGAAACAAGGTCGTCGGAGTAGAGTTCCTTGTCTTGTGCCAAGCTCCTTAAACCATGAAACAAGGTGTCTTGAGGATAGTTCTTCTAATGTGTCAACCTCGTTAAAACAATGAAACACGTTCTTGTTCAATTCGAATCTTTGATCAGACCTCGTAAAATCCCAGTCGATTCTTTCTTAGATCTCGTAACTTGAACCTTCACTCCCTCCATCTGTTTACTCAGGTGCATGGACTGAAGCTTGGGGGGCATGTACCTCGAATTGAGACACCATGCTGGGGGCATGCTTATTTTTTTCAAGCATAGTTTTATTTCATTTCAAGCTTTTGTAAAAATGAAACCGGTTTCAAGCATAGTTTATCTTTGTTTCAAGCTTGTGTAAAAATGAAACCAACTTCAAGCAAAGTTTCCTGATTTCAAGCTTGTGTAAAAATGAAACCTTTCCCATTTTACCTCTTGTGATTGCCATTTTATCAGCCTGTTTTGCTAGATGAGCCTTGGTTTTCTCACTCCATCGTCACTATCTGCTTGGCCGATCATATACCTTCACTTGGTTGTTTTACCCGTTCCTGAGGAACCGCTGCGATGAGTGGTCTTGTTAGCTAGCCTCTTGACCTTTATTTGTTTTGAGAAGTTACAGCATCACTGGAACCAGTTGCTACCCTTTATACCACTCGTTCCTCCAGGAGGAGTCATCTTTCAGCTCTTTTCTGACTCTCTAAACATGAAAAGATCGTCGAGGCCCTTGTCATTTCGATCTTGTTAAAGTGGACATGAATCGACATCTACCCAGTATATGTTTACCCCTTTTTCGGATTGGGATGGATTATTTACAAAAAAGGAATACCCTAGCCTATCGCGACTAGGAGGTTTTCTCAGATATTGTTTTCTACCTTTTCGGGTCCAAGGAACTATCTACGAAAAGGGACTGCTGGAGTTTAGTTTTCTGTTGTCTTTTCAAACTCTCTAAACATGAAAAGACGTCGATTTCTTCCTTTGTCGGACTCGTTAAACCCTGATGACATCGGATCTAGTCGGTATGACGTTCTCCGAGTTTTTCCTTGCTAGGGCTCGTTAAATGTACTAGGATGGATTCGCCCGAAGGGAAGATTTATATTACAAGCATATTCTATCCCCTTTGAGCTTGTTATCAAAAATAATTGGGGTACTCGCCAGAAATGGTGGGGAAAAATGGAACCATCATCATTTTCGTGTCGGCAGTATGTCGCTCTTGAACATGGCACTTGTTTGCATTCGTGTCGAGTTGGGGACATCTCATCTCGTTTTTTCACTTGCTTCCATGGGTTTGGATAATCCTTTTTGACCTCTCTACTCATTTCCTCGTCACCATGACCTCTGATCCGTTGATGTCAAATACTGCCAAAACCACTTTGTGCCGTTATATGTTCAAGAGAAGTTGACCTCTACAAATATCAACCTTCCTCTGATTCTCATATGATCCCGATTCACAAAAAAAACATCATGTTCCTCTGTCTCGTGTCGATGATGTGGGGAATCTTTGTGTGGCCACCTTCGATCGAGGTCACTTCCTATCGAATTTAGCACATTATCTGGGAAGTTGATCTAGAGACTCCCTTATGGTACCTTGGAGCCTGCATGCCTCAATGGCGGGTTCGTCGCATTCGACGTGAGGTTTTCATGATTGACACTCCGATCGAGTGATTCTACGGGTGTTCGACACCGACTCTGGTGATTCGCACGCGTGGTGTACCTATAGTACCTTGAGAGCCATTGTCATTATCGGTGGTTCCTCTTGCGTACGGTAACGACTTTCATCAGGCGGTAATCGGGCGATGTTCTTGCATGTTCGACTTCAGCTCACATATTCGCATGCTTGAACTTGTGCCCAACTTTGTTCGGGTGAGATGGAGAGCGCAAGACCCTAGATTGCGTCTGTTGTAATCTAGGCTGCGATATTGTGGATTATTATGATTATTTACATGACTCATTGATTGGATGGCTACGACCATACCCGAGTCTATTTATCAATCCTCACTGGATGGTTGCGTCCATGCCTTGGATCTAGATTATTGTAAACTTTGTTATGGATGGCTGCGCCCATACCACGTATATATATCATGTATCTGAGACATCAGTTGTACTTCGCTCCGCAGGTTTTCTGATGGCGTTGTTTTCAGTCGGCATGATCTCGTAAAGCATTTCACCCCTCTCTCTCTCTCGGGCCTCATGCTTTAGGGGGCATCTGTTACACAGCAATTTGTCACCATCCCTGCAATCCCCATCCCACACATTGGAGGGTTCATTCCGTGACCTGTGGGCAGAGTTAAGACTTGAAAATACTTTCATTACATCCCTCTGAAGATGAGCTTTAATTTCCCTGAAGACATCTCCTTGCAAAAAACCCTAAAAATAGCTCTTTTTCCATTGGCGTGGTTCCATAGTTCAGCCCTCGCGCCAAGAGGGAAAATCCTCCAAAGAGGGCACGCCAATTGGCGCTCTATCATAGAGCCCCACCCGCGCCAACCATATTAAGAGGTGTTTTTAAAAAATAAGAGGTGGAAGTTTCATCCTAACAAATTCTTGGACTGATATCTATCTTGAGTTGGGTGGTTTAGCTACGGATTTCCATAGAGAGGAAGTGGTTTGCCACCTCTCATGGAAGCTTCCTTGATGATAGGGCCAGTCCCATAATTATAGGGATCCCAACTTCCCTTCCTCCTCCTATAAAGGCTTGCCCATATCCATAGCAAGCTAGTTCAAAAAAATCCCCAAGTTCCCAAGAGCTTTCATGCTGCAAAAGCCTTCTTGATTCCCTAAGGCCAAATCCAAGCAAGGAGACTATTGCCAAGTATTCGGAGAGAGAGGCTTGTCCCATCCTTGATAGGCTTTATCGAGACATGTGCAGCTGACGACCCGCCAAAGGATAATTCGGCATCGAAGCTCTGGTTGTATTCTTCTTTTTGACTCATTAATACTAAGCGACTATTGGTTATGGTTCCACTCTTGTTCTTGATCATGTTCATGAGTTATGTCCTCTTCGGCGAAATATAGTTGTATGTCTTTAGTTTTATGCTTGCGTTTGTGTTGTTTCTTGCATGTGCAGGTGTCCGATCACAGAGATCGTGAGGATTGCGATCTGCCAGGGCGAAGGAACGGGAGCACCACCTCTTCAACAAATGAAAGTGTTGGATTCTAGGTAAGCCTTCCTCGCAAGTCGGTTTATTTGCAATTAGGAACCTGTACTGTAGCATGTTTGATTGTTGCTAGACCCAATTTGGGCTAGTAGGGATCGTCTCTGTCTGCAGAGGGGATTTACCTCCTCAACACTAATATAATTCCATGGATAGATGAGTTTCCTTTTATGTTTCGTATCAATGTTTGAATGTATAATTTTATTTATGCATATGGGATTTCTATATGTTGAAGGGGTTTATAATAATTTTGAATACCTCTAATTGTGTTTAATGGTCTAGATGTTTATAAGGTGGTTAAGGTTAATAAATAATGGTGTATTTAGCCACAAGGGTTAGCTCAGTTGGTCAATTTCTCATTTCTTAAGTAACTTTCCAGTTGGAAGGTCACAGGGTCAAATCTCTATTGGCATATTGTCATTGATGGAAAAGGAACAGGAAGGAGCAGAACTAGAATTATCATTGAGAACAAAGGAGCAGATCAGGATCATTTGGAGTATAAAGGAGCAATAAGGCAAAGAAGGAAAAATTTAAGTGGAGAAGCATAAAAGAGTGGCAAAGGAGCAACAAAGAGTAAAAGAGAGGCAGAAGAGCAGTATAAGAGGCAAGGGATCAAGGCAGAGGAGCATAAAAGAGGCATGGATCAACATCAAAATTATCATTAAGGCAAAGGAGTAGAGAGGAGTAATAAAAAGGCAAGGAGTAGCATTAGAATATTTATCAAGGAGAAAAGATAGTAAAGGTAGCAAAGGAGCAAAGGTAGTGATATATCAAAGGCAGCAAAGGCAGCAAGCTTGGGTCAAGTCGTGAACATATTGAATTAGGTTGTGAACATGTTGGGTCGACTCATGCATGAGTGGGAAGAGTCGTGAATGTGCTAAGACAGGTAATGAACGCATTCAACAAATGGAGAAAGTCGTGAACATGCAGGTCAAGTCGACAAACCGGGTTGAAGGTTGAGAGATGGATGGTTAAGATCAAATCACAATATTGAAGTGGAGGATGGATGGAAAAGATCGTGCTGTAGAGTGAAGAAGAGATTGAAGGTTGAGATCATATCGCGAACATAAAGTAGGAGAACGGACGATCCAGATTACATCGAAATCGGCCATAATATTGTTAGCGTACATCGCTATCAACGATTTTTATATTTATATGTTAAGTTATCACAAGTTAATTGTGTCAAATTGCAATGCGATAAGAAGTGGGGTTTGCGATGCGATGTGATCACATATAGCATATGATAAGAGGAACCTTTTTATTTCTATGAGCTAAATCTTGCGACATGCGATAACGTATTCACAACGATTTGTGAATCAAAAAATCACAAACATTGCGATATGATTGAAAATGCGATATTGCATTGGGCCGATTTGAGATGATGTGGTAGTGACATGGTGATGACGTGGAAATGACGTGGCGATGACGTGAAAATGATGTGGAAAGGTGACATGTCACGATGACGTGGACCTAGCCCGCATATCGTACATCACAAGCTCAGGAGGATAAGCACTCAAGAACCATGTTAAAATGCCGAAGTGTGAAATGCGATAAGACTATCGGATGCGATGTAGTTTCAAAGAAAAAGTATAAAGGATTTCAAATTTGGAGGTATAATGTTTCCCTTTGAGAAATTGCATCGGGGTTTGGAAGAGCTATGCATAACAAGAAACACATGAGAATGCAAAAGTGTGAAGTGCGATAATGAAGCGGACACGATGCAGGTCAACGCTAAAGCCTAAAGGATTTCAAGTCAGGGAGTATGGGTTTTCCCTTTGTTAAATCACATCAGAGAGAAAAGGAGGCATATAACATAGAACGATTGGAATGTTGAAATACGATAGAAAGCAGGTGCGATACCAATTCAAAGGTAAATAGAAAAAATGTTTCAAGTCTAGCCTAATAGCGGTTTATGAAGAAAATTTTGAACATGGCAGAATGACTTGGGTGAAGAATAAGACCCAAAACTACGAGCACAGGTGTAAAGTGGTTACACCTTGATAATGGAAGAAAGTATGAACACGGGCAGAAAGGCTCGGGTAAGTGAACCGACACAGAGCAATGGGCATAGAAAGCAGAACATTGTAGTTATGAAAATATAAGAACTATGGGTCGAGTCGGGCTCAGAAACACTTTGGGCAGAGTTGGGTGTTGAGATAAATGTGAATGTCGAACGCTATGGGCAGGAGTAGAAGAGGCAGAGTCGGGTAGAAGGATATATGGTGGCACTGTTGGAAACATGCCAGTTGGGTCGAGTCGGGTAAAAAGAGTTTGTACAGAACTGTTATGATATAATTGCAGAAATAGAAAATACAGTGACATCAGCAGAAAGGAAAAATGCACAAAGAGCCAAGAGTTGAAAGGGCTGAGTGAAATATACTTGTTGTAACTATAAATGTAAATTCATTGATTATTTTATATTGTTTGTGATGCAAAGGCAAGTCTACGTAGGCATAGGGAAAACTCCAATGAGTGTTGTAATGATTATTTCTGATGTAATAACCTGAATTGAAGTGTAAGGAATTGAATGGATGGAAGGAAGAGAGACAGGCCTATTCACTTCGTATTCCCTGTAGAATGCAAACAGTCAGTAGTTATCTGTATAAGATATGTAATATCAGTGTGCATAAGTAGGTTAGAAAGCTTTAGAATGGAAGAGAGCGAAAGAATGTAAGAGAGTTGCAAAAGGTTGGAGAATGGAAGAATAAGAGAGAGTTGATAGAGATGTTGTGCATATCATGAGATGATATAAAGTAGATATGAAGGGTGAATAGGCAGTAGTGGAGAATGAGTATAACAGAGCTGATATCCAGGTAAATCAACATTTTAGTTTCATGTTGAGTGAGGGGATTGTAGTCTCCTTTCAATTTGTAGCTTGATAAATTTCCAATTGGAGCTAGGTGAGGTAGGAGCCTCCTGTGGGTTTTAGCCTGCAGAAAATATATGGGAGTTGGAGCTTCCTTGCAAGTTGTAGCTTGATAAATTTCCAATTAGATGCAGGTGAGGTAGGAGCCTCCTGTGGAACATCTGCAGAAAAATACATGGGTGTTGGTGCTTCGAGTTTAAAATTGTAGCTTGATAGATGTCCATTTGGAGAGTTTGGTTGAGATAGGAGCCTCTCGTGGGTTGTAGCATGCCTATCGGTTGTAGCTTGCAAAAAATAGAGGGGGGTTAGAGCTTCCTTGAAAGTTGTAGTTTGAAGAATTTGAGGTAGTAGCCTCTTGTAGGTTGGTGTTTACAAAAAAACAGTGGTGAGAGGGAATTGGAGCTTGCCTTTACATCACAACAATAATAATATGTGGTTTTATCCCTTATGGGTTTCCACTTATATCTGATGTCTATGCACTTGATGATTATGTGTTTATGTGATGTATTATTCCACTTAATTAGTTGATGTCCACACATTCAGTTTCCTGATTCATTATGTATTAAGTTTGTTATAAAATGAAGTAGTTAATGAGTTGAATGAAAAGAGTATTAATGACCAGGAATGTACTAAACTGGTTCACCCACCCCTCTCAGTTTAGCTAAGGGTTCATCAATATTCTCGACGCCCTTAGCGTTAGGCCCTGCTTGTTCGGTCGGTGGGTAGGTCCCTTCGGGTTGATCTTCGTGGATTTTCCTAGTGAAAAAAAAAATGGTGTATGTCTATAATAGGAATTAATATTGGATAAGTGTCAATATAACCTTTATTGGTTGAAATAGTAACTCATTGTGACCTCCTGCGTGTTATCGGTTCTAACTTGTGCATTGTTTGATAAGGTGAGGGTATTAAAGCAAAATGTAGTGTGCAGTACTAGGCCGATGGTGAAGTGCATGTTGGTGGGATTATAATGTCATAGGTGCTAGAAAGTACTATCAGACTACGTAAACCTAGTTTCGATAGTCACCCATTAACATCTTGGGTGAGACTTCACCCACTTTGTGGGTGTTGCCGAAAGGGTCGATGTTGAGCGGGTTCTTGTACGCCATTGCGTAACAAATATCGGGTCTGTTAGAATCCCACATACAAAAAAATAGTTCCATTTTTGTGACTAGGATGGATTTTTAATGGGAATGTCCTGTAGGCATGTGGAAGCCAAGGAATCCCACTCAGAAGGAGATTACCCAGTGGCTTAAACAGAAAGAGAATGAGTTTTCAGCAAAGGAAATCGGCTATAGGAAGAAGAGTATGGATAAATGGCTGCAAAATCATGTGTATATTTATTCCCATGAGGTCTTCCTTGTAGAGATCCCAGATTTCCTATTGGAGTGGATCCAACTATTAAAGGAAAACAACTCAAAATATTGCCTCAACTAGCCAAGGACGTGGACATTAGAGGAAGTATGCCATCTCCAAGTGGTAAGTAGTAAAACCTACCGTGCTATTGATTTTTGGTTGGAAAGCGTATTGGAAGGATACATTGTCAATTTTTCAATGGAAGCAACAATGTCCTACACTGCAATGGAGCATAAATTTCTGAGGGCACCGAGAGGAAGATTCATAAGATTGATACAATTAATTATAAATATGTTTTTATTTGACCACTGATAACATTAATGGCTAAGTCGTCATGCATGCAAGGGGAAGTGGGGGAGAACTAGGAGATGATTTGAGGAAAAGGAAAGGAGAATAGGTAGAAGGAATATGATTCAAGTTGATAGTGGGCCTGGAACTAAATATATGAAGGAGAAGGGATAGGATAGAGCAAGAGAGTTATGAGGGTGGCCCTTTTAGGAGTGGAAGGAAGTTTCGACGGGGTGACATGGGAGGAGGTTGATAAGCGTTGATGCCTGCTGAGAGAAGACTCATAGAGGGAGGGGCTAGGATAGGCCACCAAAGGAAAAGAAGTAGTGCTAGTGACCAGATTTATGAAGGGACACAGTTCAGTATGCCACGAACATATGAAGGAGAAGGAGAAACATTGAGTCCACACAATACACAAGCTTTGGAACTAGAATAGCATAATCAAACTGTGCCTAGTGTCGAGGCCATAACCCCACACACATCCATGAACCAGGAGGTAACCAGTCAACATTCTGATAAAACTAGTGTAGAGGGTAATTGTAGTCCAGGAGAAGGAAATACTAGTATTAGTGTAATTTGTCAAATTGTAGGAGGATCAACACAAGGTGCTCAATTTCAGAGTGGTGTGCATTGAGTGCGCAATTTCTTGGTACTTAAGCAAGTGCAGGTGGGAGTACTTTGTAGGGAAGTAAAGTGAAAAATAAAATGGCAAGGGTAGATTTATAGATGCTAATGTTTCGTGGTGCTGGGATGGAGGACCCAGAACAACATTTTTTCATGTGTGAGGTTGTCTTAACAGCCGAAAAGGTCTAAGATGAGGCAAAAAATATTGCATATCTAGAAGCGACTTTTAGAGACCATGCATTGACATCGTACATGAAGTTAAAAAGTGTGACTATAGTGGGACAAACCAAGAATTTAGTGGAGATCGAGCATGCATTGATCAAGGAGTTCCACAAGTCGAAGTTAGAGTCCCATTGTATTATAGAATTGAAGGAAATCAAGTAGGGTCCAAGTGAGTTAGTATGGGACTTTGACCATCATTTCAAAGTTTTGAAGGACAGGTTGACGTTCAAGATCCCAAACACGCAACATAAAGAATGGTTCATTGCATAATTTTTGTCGCATATCAAGATACTATTGATTCAATAGTAGATAGGCAAGTAATCAGAGACTCTAGAACTTTCATTGAAACTATAGGCTTCACCAATAGGAGGTAGCGAGAACAATGGCATGGCACATGTGCATTCATGATTGTCTTGTTTAACCTTACAACTTCAAGATTTGATGAAGGGGAAGGAAAAGTGGGAGGAAGTATGATGTACCATCTATTGGACATAGGGCCACCACATAAATGAATGCAAGTTGTTGACATGCTACATGGAAATTGGTGCAATGAATCTATTTGTGCAAGGCAGAGGCATGTGGTGTGATATTTGTTCAGTGTGGGTCCATATACCATCTAGTTTCCCAATGATGCAAAAATATGAGGCTGCAAACCACACCCTATTATGCGACTTTTAAAAATATGTAGGGCATGATATCCATCATTATCACACACTGGAGTTGATGCATGAGCACACTTTTGAATCATTCTAGATGTAGGTAATCGAAGGGACAGAGGTTGGGATGATTGGATTCAACCAAACCAGGTATAACTAGGGTGGACAGTACAATGAGCAAGGATGAGGATGAGGAAAGGTGGCTATATGACCTGGAGGACTGGGTCATGAGAGGGGAGGATTTGGTCAAGGAAAAAGCACCAATTTTTTCTATAATTATGTGTAATAGGGGCACTTGGAGCAATACTTAACTAACCCCTGCTACACCTGTATATACTTTAAAAAATTGGACAATTCAAAAGATAATTTTCCCCAACTAATTACCTATTGGCATGAGAATAAATGACCGAACATGCAAATTATAGTTGTCAAACCTCGCAAGACCCAACAGGGGGTTTCCATAGTGAATTAGGTAGGTGTTAAGACAGGGGAAAATGTTGAAAATCCCAAGACATTGTAGCCATAATGAGCAAGGACAATACCTAAACCACCTTTGAAATTTGATCTAGTGCAAGAGAAGAGTACATATAAGGAGACCCGAAGGAATATGGTCGTGGAAAATTGGGATAGGTCGGGGAATATGGGCGAAGCGACCATGCCGGAGGTATATGAAAACTCTACAAGAGGATAGTAGAGGGAAATAATATATCTAGTTTAAATTATTTTGCAAAGTTTTTTAGAGTTGTTAAAGGAACCCTAGGCTATGAAAAAGTTTAGGAAGATGGTGGGGCAGTGTGCTATTAAACCTAAGGTGACCACTACGTGGAATTCATCGTGCACAGTAAAGAAAGTGGCATGCAGGAATAGAACTAGAAAACAATTTCAGTTTAGTGCATATATCATGGAATATGAAATGGATAACATCATCTTGGACTTGGGGTCTAGTGTAAATATATTACCAAAAAGCACGTGGGATATGATGGGGAAGTCGAAGTTGACTTGGTGTCTGATTGAGATGAGGTTGGAAAACTAGCATCATATATTTCCTATTGGATGAATGAAACGAGTGTTAGTGGACATAGACAGGGTGTCAAGCACTATTGATTTTTAGGTTATCGATATTTTTGATGACATTGATCCCTATCCTTATTTTTTGGGGATTGACTGGGCTTTCGAAAGCCATGTAATTATTAATTTAAAGAAAATACATATGATTTTCGAGGGTGGATATATTTCAATCATAATACCATTGGACCCACAAGAAGGAGATCGATACGTCAAGCCATTCAAAGGAGATCTTAGTTGAGATGAGTTAGATAAAAATTATAATGTTACCGCCCAACAGGAAGAATATGTAAATATGACAAGTAATGGAGTGTTGAGTTGGCGCAGTATTGGATCTTGCAATTGAGATTCATAAAAATATTTTGAAAATTAGAAGAATTGGTTGCATGAGGTTAGCATGTAGAGATGTGGGAACATCACGAGGATGGTGCATTGGATAGGAATTGAGGCACATAATCCACCTCAATTCGATGGATTTTCATAAGTATATAGTTTTTTGCAAGAGTATGAGGAGAATATATTGGAATTTTAGAGGACTCTTGCGTTGAGTGTTGTGTTGTGTGCAACCCCATCTAGATGGTGGGTTGTGCATAAGGAACAAGTCATGAGATGGAAGAAGTGTAAACAACTAATGAAGGCTATATTTGGGACTATATATAGGGTCCCTAGAGATCAATATTCAAGAATGGTGTGCCCCAAGACACACCTAAAGCGATGTGTTGCAACATGGACCAAGGGATGAGTGCCACAACAAGAGTGGGTGCATCGATTCATATACACCTTGGACATCATTCCAGTTAACTGGTATATTGAGTTGAAGGTGCATGGTGGAACACAGGATTGGAATGAAATGGCACAAAACTTTAGGGCCATATTTAGTTTTGAAGTGGAAGGTACAACGTTGGAAGAAGCCTTAAAGGTGTTGAAATAGAAGATGTTTTCCATAAAGTAATTAGCAATGGATGGGAACATGCCACTATGCTCTATGCATCAACATCTACAACGAGTGCAGGAGTTTTTGGAGTGATATAATGTAGCAAAGAAATGAGAGGATGAAGAAAATCCCCAAAGCATTCAAATCCAAAAAGTGGAAGGGGAACACGTGGTAATTGGACTTCCATTACGATTTGAGGAGTAAATTTAGTCCATTAGAACTCGAAATTGAACATTGAGATGGAGGAAAGTCCCAAGATGGAAGTCATTGGGGACTATTGGGATAATGACACCGTCAAGAAGGTTGCAGACTTACTGCGCAAGTATCGGGACCAAACCCTTAACTCTTTTAAGGAAATGGAAGGGACTGCCAAACCCAAGGTCGAATATGTGGAGGAAAGTGGAATGGTTATGCGTCACGAGAGGGTGGGTACAATCTAAAATTTTGACACCTTTCAAGAAGTTGGATAATTTAAATAAGGGTTAATAGGAAGGGGTGTTATCCCCTATTTACATATGTAAAATCTAACGTAATTATGGTGCAAAACACCTTGGTGTGTTAGTAGGAAAAAGGCTAAATTGGAGGCAGGTTGGTGCAGAAGTATTCTCAAAGATGGCCATAGCACTTTGTGTTTTGGGCAGAACCGCCATGGAATAATCATGTGAAGAATTCAAGGTGAGAGAGGGGAGTCACTATTTTATAGACCAGGTGCACCAGTGATGACGTATATTAACATGTGAAGGCTCAGAGACTCAAGGGAGGGATAAGACCACGTAATTGGAATTGCACCAAAGTGACCATTCCTTACAGGGAAATATTTGTTGAAGTGAAATAAAGTGGTTGAGCATATTGTCGAATCCAATTCTATGAAAGAAGGAAGAACGTGATTTTTCGAATGAACCATGTATTATTAGGATGAGGAGCCAATTGAAGCTAATACGGAGGTGAAGAAAATAAAATTAGTTGAAGGTAGCTGGGATGAAAACAAGAGCATGTGTGAACCATCATATCCAGGCAGGAATATAGTGATTTTGATCATAATATCATAATGGTAGGATTAATGCCACAATCAACTATGAGAGGTGAAAAAGGGATCTGAAGGGATATAAAACAATATGCCATGGATGAACCAAGAACAAGGGAATGTATAGGAATCCATCTCAAAATAGTTAAAGTTAGAACATAAAGGAGTAGTTCATGATCGCAGAAGGTGGAATAGTGCAAGGGTAGCACAAAGAGAGAAAGGATACAATGAGAGACACAAAGAGAGTTGGAGGAACAAGGAGAATTAAGGGGATAGTGAGAGGGGATGTTCTAGTTGTTGGTGAGGATAGGATGATGCAAAAATGGAGAGGGAGGTTGCATCAAAATAAACCAATATGGAAAAGCAATAATTAGATTTTTCTTCCATGGGGGTCGGTTCAGTTATGTTAAGAGGCATAGTAAGAGAAAGGTCCCTTCCACTCACAGGGATGGTTTTCACGTTGCACTATGTTTCTACTAGTTATCCTAACTCGAAACCACAATTAGGGAGAATTTGTGAGCATATATAGCATAATGGTATCGGGGAAATCCCCGCCAAGGGGATTGTAGCAGTTGAATAGGGGCGTGTTCCAATGCATGATGGGGTGGCATGGGGACACAAGTAGAGGAACCCCTACTCTGGCGAATGGATGGAACTATAAACACCTTGAGGGTGCATGGAAACTGCAAAAAAATGACAATCCCCTTCGTCACAATGACCCCTACAATACCTTAGACGAGGCTAGAAGATTGATTTCTAGCCTATACCTGCTAGAGGAAGGATTAGGTATAACAGAAAGAAAGGGGAAATTTCTAGGGATAGACATGGAAGACGGCCCTAGAGCAGCACTGGTGGCATGGATTATTTTTCCGAGCCCTCCATCGCTGATTGGGGGAATATATAAACCACCCTTTCACATGTTTTAAGAGCTTCAAAGCCATCACACTCCCTAATTTTTCCTATAGTTATTGTAGTAGAAGCAAGAATACAACCTAAGTAACTGTGGAGGATTATCTAAGCCATGGGGATAGAAGGAGGATTGAGTCTAAAGCCACATTTTTGTGTTGGGGGTCCATTGGAGCCAAATAATTTTTTTGTTTTAATTTTTATTAAGTATGGGACCACGCAGGAGGATTGAGAAACAGAGAAGATATGGATGGTGTGAAAAACAGGACTAGCACAGGTGGATTGAGGAGCATAGAAGATATGGATGGTGTGCAACACAGGACTAGCGCATGAGGTAAGACACGACATAGGTGGAAGTCGCACAGGAAGGTGGTAGTGGCACCCGAGGAAAATAGATGCATATAATTAAATATTTACAGTTATGATTTTGTAGCAAGATGGAGTCGATAAAGGATGTCATGGAAGGTAGGAGGTTATATATATTTTGCAAGAGGAGGAGGAATGGAAGAGTATAATAATTTGGTGGGAAGATATTTTGAAGGACCATTATTACACATGGCCCAACTCAGGGATGGGATAAGAAAATATGCCCAACGATTTGTAGGACAACTGGATGAATTAGGTAGAGGGATGAGAAGATTCGAAAGGCTTCCAAGAGAGGATAAAAAGAGAAGTTGAGGACAAAACAGAGGTTGGAAGAGTAGATGAAGGATAAGAGGAAGTGTATAAATTGTTCCTATGTATGTGATGTATGAGTTTGTATGTCCTTAGTTGTAGGCGGGCATGTTAGAGTTTGTAGCTGCTGAGCAACCGGATTTTAATATTCATTCATATCTGTATGTTTGGGTTTTATTTATGAGTCTTGTTCTTGTTTGTACATGGAATATATTTGAAATACTAGTGAACATGTTGGTGCAAGGAATGTAACTTAGCGCATAATTCCTTTTTCATTTATGCTAATATAACCAAATGGATGGACGAGTTTTTCTCCTATGTTTCGTATCAATGTTTTAATGTATAACATTGTTTATGCATATTGAATTTATGTATGTTAAAGGGGTTTATAATAGTTTTGAATACTCGTAACAATGTTTTATGGTATGGATGCTTATAAGGTGGTTAAGGTTAATATATAATGGTGTTTGTTTGTAAGGGGAATTAATCTTATAGAAGTGTCGATATACTATTTAATGGTCGAAATCATCTCATTATGACCTCTTACACGATGTCGGTTCAAACTTCTGTGTTGTTTGGTAAGTTGAAGGGTTGAAAGCAATATGATGTGCATAATACTAGGTCGATGGTGAAGTGCCTGTCAGTGGGATTCCAGTGTCATAGATCTTAGACAGTCCTTTCATACTGCATAAAATTGGTTCTGATAGTCACCCATTAGCATCTCAAGTGAGACTTCACCCACTTCGTGGGTTTTTCCGAAAGGATTGATGTTAAGCACGTTTTCGTTGGCCACTGATATTATTTCAAATGAATTAGCTTTTCGTTTAGTGAATTTGTTCAAAGTAATAGATTCTTCATGATGGCATATCAAATAACAACCCTCATCTCGAGTAATGTCTTTCATGAATTTCTCCATAAACCTAACTTCAATTTTAACGAAGAACTGATTCATTTATGGTATCCCATATTGTGGAAGAAGGAAGCTACTTCAATTTTTTGTCTAATCAAGGATATATTTGTAAAGAAAATCATTTACATGATAATTGGACAAGAGACCCATCAAACATCTACCCAAGCCCATTTTTCTTGTGGGGAAAAGAGATACATGAAGAAAGAGAAATAATACATTTATTCAAATTTATGGGTTTCGAGGTAAACTATTGTTGCTTCCAAGAATCGTTATAGATAGGTATTTTGTAGTTGAAGTCTACAGACAATACCACAATTGGATAGTTATATTTGAACAGAAAAAGAAAAAACAATTTATTTCTTTGTCATTTACTATTGGAAAAGTAACTGTGAAGAATGCAAGCCATGTTGTAGATCTTGTAAAGTCTTTGAATTGTTTTAACTTAAAATAAGTTGAAGCCCTGCGAGGCTTTGGTAAAAAAAGGCCTATTTACCACACACTTAGGTGTTGTTAAATATGGGAGCTTGTTTACAAGAGTTTCAAAGGAAAGAGAAGAGAGTCACAGTGCTCCAAGAAATAATCAAGAACTGACAATGAGTACTAGAGAAATTATTGAAGAAGTGAGCATAAGCAAAGAAGCACAAACCCTTTGCAACAATATTCAACTTGCACATATGGAACTGGTTTGAATTCATCTTCGAGTCAAAGAAAGAGAAAATACATTGAACGTACAAAGTTAATTCACGGTCAGCTATCAACTGGCAAAGAGAACGAAGAGCCTCATCAAACATTCATTCCATAAAAAACACACATCGTTGAATCGACCAAATCCAAAAGTACCCTGAAATCAGGAAGCATTGAGCAAGATATATATGTGGAAATGTAAAGTGTTATGCTACTTGATTGGGTTAGTACTTGTTTAGTCAAAAATTAGAAAATAATGGAGCAAATTTCCAAAGAAGCTTCTACTTTCGATGATCGCCCTCTCACTTTTCAAGATGCAAACTATAGTGAGGACAATAAAACATTAAAAATTGAAAAAGAAAAGGTGCATAATAAAACAGTTATTGATAAAGTATAAAATAATGTTGATGTGTCTAGAATTGCAGCCAGAGGACTCGTGATATTCCCTCAATATATTGGTAATGCATTTGCAGTTTCTATTGACCAACAAGAAGTGAAGAACATAATACTGAAAGAAAGAATAGAAGAGCTGGAAAATTATCTAAATTTGGGTCCTTTGTTGATGACTCCACTCACAATATCGTCATTTCCATCTGCAATTTCCACTGCTAGCACATCCCAAGTATATAATAAATCTAGGAAACTACGTAATGCGGTCAAATATATTATTATCACTAATGTATGCCAAGGTTATAAATCATTGAAAATGCATGGCAAGAAATTTCTGATATTCTGCATTTAGCACAGGAAATCAACTCATTTTTCGATTTGGTTAAAAATAACGTGAACGAAGACAAGAATTTCATTAAATGACTTACTTACTTTTTGTTAAAGGGTTGAATTTCTATATGATCTGGACAAAAAAAACAAAAAAATCCCAAATGCTAATTGAATGAAGCAAATCAAAATTGGATGGTCTAAAAGAATCAACACACTAGAAACATTATTTTTGATTGTGAAAGCATAAAGAATAGAATAAGTGACGTGTTTCTAGAGGTGGCGCAAATGGTTCAAGATCTAGACGATCCATGCATCATATGAAATTCTGAATAGATTACAAAATATATGCTAACAGACGAATTGGAAGAGCTAAAAGAGTCGACGACAAGAAAATTTGATGATATAATTGATTTTACTATAGACAAAATTAGAAAATGGCTAAGTACCTTTGTTAGTATTAATGAAGAGAAGTCATTCTTAGCTGCTCAATTAAAAAAATAGGCCCTAGAGATCGAGAAGCAGATATTCAATAAACATGTTAAGCTAGAGATTACAATTGGTCCAATGAAATATTTCATTAAATCTATGTTGAAGAGATTCATTCAAGATGTCATGGATTCATAAGACAGTTGATAGTTAAACAATTAACGTATATGCTTTCACATACTCTAAGTGTCCGTAAATCTTCACACATTTGTTTTTTGTTTACTAGTATTTAGTTATTGGGTTTATTAATTGTGTTAATGTCACCCAGTCTAATTGCTCAATGTAGTTCCTTATTTATTTTTCATTTTCCTTTCTCCATATTATGGTTCATGGTAGCTCAATCCCAGTACCCATTAGGACAAATACATTTACTTTCCCAGAATGCAGGAGCATATAGTTAAAGAGAAGATTCCAAAATAGCATAGTGAATGAGCTCATGAGCTGAGCTATTGAGAATTTTCATTACCGATATAAGCGACTTCCACTCAAAATCAAAGTTCTTAATGTTTTGCATAATATCTTGTATGCATCTAACTTTTATGACATTGCTCAAATAATAAAATTTAAGTTTTCGAGGATACGCTTTTAACTTTCATAGTATATATAATTTGTTGTTACTAATCATAATGAGAATCAATCGTTGAGAACAATTTTAGATTTCAAATATATGTTTTGTGTATTGTATTTATTTTAATCATAGCTATGATGATTGAAATTTTAATCTCGATATAGTTCATGTTACTATAATTATTTTGCTTAATGTTTGAGACTTATGCTTTGAACTCTTGTTTTCTGTCATGCATACATTTTCCAATAATACATAATAGAAATGTGGTTAAGAGTTTTTTAAATTTAGTAGTTCTATTTGCTATGAAGCTTGAATAATGTTGATTGTTTTAATAGTTTAAATTTATGCAGAGTGTGGTTGTATGGGAAAGGATTTTATTGTGCTTTCCCCATGTCTCCCTGTTGTGCATAATGAATTTTTTTTCCATATTTCGAAATGAAATTGATATATTGATTTTTTCCAATTTCAATTTACGAGTATACAATTGCTTGATATAAAATGTTTTGATTTGAAGCAAAATATTAACTTCCTAGAAAACGAAGTGTTATTGTTCAAAAAAAAAAAATCTTATTTTTTTTCTTGTTTCTATTATTTAAATTGATTTAAGATAATTATTTAAACTATTTATGCATTCATTCACGCATTCAAAAAAATGCAGGAAGTTTTAATCTTTTTAATTTTTGTGGAATGCAGAAGTGCAGAAAATTCTTTCAGTGTTTGATGCCCCTTCGCAATCCACACTTTTCACACACCCTCTCTCCTTCCTCCTGTATATTTTTCCAGCGCCCGCCCCCCCCCCCCCCCCCCCACCCTCTATCCTTTTGAGTATTTTTTCTATCTTATTTAAAGAATCCATTTATCCCTGCACCAAAGATCTCCCAGGCGGAAATTTTAAATAGGGCAGCAGTCTAATTATTATAGACTCTCCTATTTAATAAGATTTCTTTTCTTGAACATAATTCAATTACAGAAGGAGCATCTGTAAATATAAGGAACTCCTCAAAATTAAAATGTTTATTTCCCCTCCACAGTCCACACAATGTAAACTTTTACTGCCCCTCAGAAAACCACACAATGAACTTGTGCAAATCGCTTGAAGTATTTGGTTTTTTTATTTTGAATGAATTGTAAATTTTATTTCTCTTGCATTTGTAATTTCACATTTGTGCATTAAATACTTATTATTATTATGCAATATTAAATTAATTTTCTTCTTAATTCATTTTGAAAAGATTTCTTTCTCCGCACTACGCATAAGACTAATTTAATATGCAAAGTCGAGGAATGGAACAAAATATTAATTTTGTGATTTTCGAAGGAACTCTAATTATTTGATTTGTGGAGGAGGGAGAAAGGATGTAGGGGAAGTGTGGAAGAAAGAGTGTGTTGATAAATTGAGTGCGGGAGATTTTGTTAATTCGAATCATCTTTTTTTCCTTCGTAGTGTGGATAACATTCACTACCCCTCCGCACTCTGCACAATGAAAATGCTGACTTCCCCTCTGAATTCTGCACTTTTCGCTCACCCTTTGTCCTTCTTCTGCATTGCACCTCCCTCCTATCTCTTCATTCTACATAATGAAAGATTTCGCACCTCTATATTTTTTACTATGTATAAAAAAAATTGATATTTTGTTATAACTCTAAGACACATATTTGGGAAGCCACAAGGGCAAAGTGAACAGGTGTCAACAAGAGCTATGTGCGAAGATAATCAAAAGCAAAGAAAACATTGAATAAATTTTTTGTACAATAAAATTTTCAACTCCACTTCCGCACTATGTATAAAGAAAACATTCACTTCCCTTTTGCACTACGTATAAGAAAATGCGGGCCCTTCTCTAATATTAAATGAAGTATCTTTTTAATGCATAAATATTAAGTATGTTCAGTAAAATCTATGGATCCACACCTTAGAATTTTGGAAAACATATAAAAAAACCTTGATATTCGATTATAATTATCAGACACAACCCCTCTGCATTCTGTACTTCCTTCACTTATGTAGACACGTAAATAACGACAAATTGTAGAAATGCAAGAATTTTTGAATAATGAGAAAATGTGGGCCTCACCAAAATAAATATAGCCTTAGTATCTAAGACACATTGTTGAAGGGATACATGTGCGAAGTGCAGAGGTGTCAGAAAGGGCTATGTGTAGAGATAGGAAAATTCGACTCCACTTCCACACTTTGCACAAAGAAAACATTCACTGCCCTTATGCACTATAGCCTTAGTACATAATATCAAATGAAGTCTCCTTTTAACTATTAACTATGCTCAATAAAATGTATGAATCCACACCTTCGCATTTCATACAATTTATCAAAAAAAAATTTATTTCGTTATAGCTCTAAGACACATTTTTGGGTGGCCACATGTGTGAAGTGTGAAGGTGTCGACAAGAGCTATGTGCCAAGATAAGAGAAAGCAAAGAAGTTCTACATACAATAAAATTTTCAACTCCACCTCTGCAATCCGCACAAAGAAAAAGTTCACTACTCTTATGTAGCATAATTAAAATTTTTATTTTTTCTCGACGCTCCTCACTTATTTATGAATGCATGCAGGGAAGCCAAAGTTGTAGCGATCAATGTTTCATTTAATAGAGTTTCGTTGTGCAGAAGTGAAAAGATTACAATGAAATATCTCATTGTGCAAAGGATGAATACACATTGTTTTTGTGATCATGATCATTTAATGAATGCATGCAGGGAACCCAGAGTTGCAGGGATCAACGTTTCATTGTGTGAAGCTTTCTTGTGTGGGGCTTTCATTGTGCGAAGAAAACTTCCTCTGCATAGTGAAAGCTCTGAACAATGAAACATTGACTATGATGAAATCAAATTTAACTTTAACTTTAAGATCATATTATCAATTATATTAATTTTTTTTATATTATTGTGTGGAGGTGTGAAACAAGTAACATTAAAACATTGTGCAGACTGCTTAAAGAGTCCAAATATCGCAGAACTAATGAGATTGTAGGTCCCTCACATAAGTGATGAAGAGGTGGGAGGGGGGAACTGCTATTATTTCATTGTACGAAGAAAGGGCATGCAAGAAGTGCAAGAGAAAGAACTATATAAATTCAAGCTATCTTCCTTTGTATTCTGCATAAAGCTAGTTTAACATTCTACAGAGGTGTGGAACATTGTGCATAGTTCTTAAATGTTATGTGGATCCTTAATAAAATTTCCTATTCAGTTTGATATATGCAAAGCAGTTGGATATAGCATATTCGAAGGAGACGGGGCAAGTTCTGGAGTGGAAATAATTTTAGCAGTTTTCTCCAAACATAATTAATTAACTAATATGCATATGCATAATTAATTAATACTAATATCATATTTCAAGAAGAAGGGGCAATTTGTGGAGTGGAAATACTTTCAAATGAGGAAATAATCATGGATAACTATTCAGGAAACATTGACGCAAGGCTATTAAAAAATTTACATTTGTTATTGCTTATCAGGGGTGGAACAGTGGTGCTTTTATTCGTTATTTTATGCAATAATAAGTGAAGTGTATTTTATGTGCAGAAGAATGGTTGCGCAGTGTAGGGGAAAAAACATTGTTTCATAATGTGACGTATCTTCGTATACATTTATGTATACATGTATTTATAAAACATTACATGTTACAGAATACATAAAATATATAGCAAAAAAAACACAGAGCTATATAATGTGATAATAATAATCAAATGAGAATAAATCAAACATAAGTGCACCTCTTAGAAAAGTTATCATTGTATATCATTGTATTTAACTATATCTATTATACTTTTTTTTATTTTCCCATATTTCATATTAAATTAATATTTGAAAGCTACTTCAGCATATCTTTTCCCAATTCCTTTCTCTTTCCTCTGCATATCACAAAACTAGCCTAATTAAAAAAGATAACAATGTAATATGGGTAGCCCTGATTTTTCTTAGTTTCTAGAGATGTTAAACAAGTATTAAGGCTCCATAATATTTAGCATTCCGCAAAATATAAACTCTTTAGCAATAACCATAAGCTTCTCAGTCAGTTTTAGCGTGCACTTTGAACTAATGATCTTATACATTTTCCCAATAAACAACAGAACCATAATTGTAGCAACATGTTTAATTGTTCGGAGCTTTCCTTGTGTGGAGATTTCATTGTGCGAAGCTTTTCTATTGAAGATATTTCATTGTGTGAAACTTTCCTTGTGCAGAAGTTTCATCATCCTTTCCTTTCTTTATGTTGATGATATTGTTCTTATGGCAAGGAATTCGAAGGATCTTAATAATTATCAAAAACTCCTCAAGGACTTCCTCTTTAGTATGGATATGACATAGAGAAAACAAAGGTCATGATAATAAAATCCCATAATATCACTTATGACACTTTCATATATAACAATAATAGTTTGGGAGAAGTGTATTTTTTCTTTGTACAACAAAACATTAACTATGACCAAATCAAATTTAACTTTAACTTTATGAGAAAATAAATTTTATTTAATGATAAATTAATAGTAGTAGTAGTTGCTTCGAAATTTTTTGACAATTCATCATTTTTGTAGTTTTTAATTATTATTATTATTATTATTAGAACATACCTCGCTAGGGACTATAACACTCACCTTGCAATCAAATCCCATTGAATTTTGATTATTTTTTACTAAAAAAAATTCTATATTTATGTCAAAGTTCATTGACTATCGATTATTTATGTCCATGTATTAATTATAGTTTCAGAGAAAAGTTAAATAATGCTATCCTTTTGTAAAATCAAAAATCATTTTCTAATTTCTAGAAATCGTATTTCTAATTTTTCATTTGCAAAACTAGACTTGTCTTTACTTAGTATTTAATATGTATATTGCATATTTATAAGGTAGAATGACAATTTTAACCACTAATTTTAGTTATGTTGTTTGTAGGAGGGTTCGCTAGGTGTTCATCGTGCAATTTTTTCAGCATACACGTTATGAATGCATGTTCGATCAAAGTTTTGTGGGATATGGTAACAAATAGATTTCTTTTCCGGGTTTTACGATGTTTTTCTGGTAGTTGCATGGCATGATGGATTATCTCTGCAATCTCATTTCGAACGAAGGTGCAAAACGTGTAGCATTTTGGTTAGGTTAAAAATGCTCTCTTTCTTCTATATGTAAGTACTTAGAACATTTATATAATATACATTACATTCCTGTAGCAATGAGGTAAGAAGTTCAAAAAATGGATAGTGTGATAGTGATAAACATGTTTATACAAGGTACGTTACTTTCATATAGTTGTTACATATGAATTTGTTCCATGCTATTAAATTAGAACCTCTTATTTTTATTATTTCTATTGATCTAATTCATATTGCCAGAGCAACAAAAATGAATAAAAGCATAACATATATAATTAAAGACAATGATAACTTTTATAAGAGGTATGTTTACATTATATTTATTGTCATTTGATAATTTTTACATTATACAACCATGTGTTTTTTGGTCATACTTTTTATGTACTATAATTAAAAACAAGGCTTTTTCAACTTTTAGGAAACATATAAAACTTAGAGATTCTCCAAGACAACAATTACAAGGAAAAAAGTATTTTTAACATTTCTACAAAACATTTGTATCTGTTGAAACTAAAATCTTTTTATAATTTTACCAATATGCATAGAAATCATATTCTATTTGGTAACTATGGACTTGATATTGGAATATATAGTAGCAATGACTTTGTGTTATCTAGTTTTGTCTTCATTATTCAGTTCTTACTTAGTATCAATTATAATGTCATTTTAAGTAGTGATTTCAATGTACTATATGTGAACGGGAAAAATATATCGGATTCAAATGATGTCATAGTAGATATGGACGAGTGAGTAGAGATAACAATGAGCACTATTATAGAAATAGATATCATACAAGACAAAATGAAAGGAACATAATATAAGGAAGAAACAAAATAAAATAGGTATTTATGTCCAGGTTTAGTTAATTGTATATATACTTTTTAAAGCTGAGTAGGACCTTTCTTTCATTCATTCACAAATAAAGTGGGTTACATCATGCTGGGTCTTCCATGGCCTCAACCTGCCCATTGGTAAACTAGGTCTATTAGCCATGAGAAGGTGTTATAAGCCAACCAAAATTGGAAGTCATTGACTCTATCAAATTCATCCTAGTAGGCCTTAATGTCTGAAATCCACAATATGGTTTTCATACTAATTCTAGATATACTTATCGCTATAGGCATAATAAAAAACTATTCAAGAAACTATGCATGAAACTGACATAACAAAAACACTAACTAGCCCTTAGAGGAGTCAATAGGCACAGGACCTTTTACGCTAGACCCTGTGATTTCCGAGTAGTGAGGGCACCAAAGGAGTTGTTCAATTCGTCCCAGTTGGAAATTCTCTTGTTGGACCTGAAACTAGACAAGTTGGAAGTCTTTAAGTATATCTTGTAAGGTAGGATCAATCTACATGTATTCAGAGGTGTGCATGATGGCTTTGGCCACCAAATTTTTCATCATCCAGTATAGGTGGATTGTTTTTTTGTATTAGGTGACCTAGCCATGGGAATTTCCAGGGTTAGGAACCAACAACTCACAGTCAGCTTCCTACTCCTCCTCCTCAGCTAGGTGGGTGAGATCAGCTTCCCATATTGCTATCACATGTCATACCTATTTCGGAATTACCCTCACATATGCATACGCGGTGTCCCTTTTATGCTGAGGTTGGGGTTTTCAGACAACTTTCTTAGGATGTTGAGAGGAGGATTCCCCTCTCATGACCCGAGAGTCTCTTTTCCAATTCCACCTATGGCCTTCCACATCTGGTTCTTCTTTCACAATTTTCACTCGAGCCATATCTGATAATGGAACCTAGAAAACAATGGAGTCTCTGAGCCAGAACCACGTCCAAGCAGCCACCCACACCACTACGAATGGGCAACCTCGCACGTAACTTGCACCTGAGACAATATTCAATAGCAGACACAGGATCAATAGAGCATTAATCCCCCGGTAATATAAAATAATATCAAACGGGTGGGCCAGCCTCCATTGGTGTTTCTTACCCTACATTTCCACACTCTTATGAACCATTACCCGAAGTAACGAGGTTCAGAGACAATTTCCCATGCTCTTAAAGGAAGAATCCCCAACCCCCACAATAGGTCACCCTCCAATTTGGTCCAGAAAAATTATATGTGAAACTAGAACATCAATGAGACAGATCACATGCATCAGCTGTGAAGGCTTTAAATAAATCCATTCATTCCCAGCATAATTGTGTGCCAAAACACCCATACAAAAGTATAAAATTCCCATTCTCTGGAGAAAGATACCATATAAGACAGAGACCGAATCTGACAACTAGAAATAATAATAGAATGTATGCGACCCGGTATTCTCATTATGCAAGACAACAATAGTAAAAAACATATGATTCCATCGAATTATACAAACCATAAACTTACTGGAAATCTCCATTTTATCAGAACTTCAGTGGGAAAAGGGCAATAACACATACCCCTTACCCATCACTTGGTTGTTGACGTCAGATCCTCCCTTATAGTCGTAACAACATGCAGATAACACCTCCAGAATTATAACCTCGAGTTGGATATCGTGTGGATATACATTGAACCACCCCATGCCAACAATTAACCAGACTCTCAAGACTACCTTCGATGTATTACTTTGACGACATGAATTACCGTCCTTCAACACCATGCACACGGGACCAGCTACACCCTTTCTCCAACTCCACTTGTCGCAAGTCTGACAAGCCTTCATTCTATCATAACTTTTATTCATTACCATGATCATTGTCCCTGATGGGACTCCTAGCTAGATCGCACCCCAATCAGTGTTTATTTAACTATATATTATATTTATATTTTGTTTTTTCTATAATTAATTTCAATTAAATGCTCATGACTAGGGAAAAATAGATCGAGTCTATGTCATTATTGATTAAAGATATCGGTAACAATATAATAGGGAACATTTTTCATGGTGTTATATTAGTTACCTATTGAACTTTTGGAAAAATAAAATAAGACAAAAACAATACTTCGTGAATATTTCACAAATAAGAAAGTTGAAAAGAAAATAACATTACTTGTGCCAACACAGTTTATCAAACATCATGAGGAAAAACTTATTGCAAATTTTGGTGTTTATATTAGAGATTTCGAAATAATTCGAAAGCATAAATACGATAGTGGTGATTGTGAAAAAACTATTTGTCTAAATAGATTTAGCATTGTAGAAAACATTTCTCTTGTTTATGAAAAGTATTTATTCTTTCCAAATATGCCTATAGTAAAATTTTCCTGTAGTCAAAATCCGTTTCTAGTTGACACAATCGATGCCATTGTAATTTCGGTAACACAGACAACAATGCAATATGTACTAGAAATCAAAGACGATAATGAAAAGCAAGCCAAGGCAACAATAAGCTTTGATTTATTTTAAAGTTTCATTGTTACAAAGTTATTGTCCATCTATTATATGGTTACCATGTATTGTTTTACAAATGTTTCATATGTAACAAGTTCATGTACACGATAAACTTGTTTCAGCATGTCTTTCAATTCAAAGGCAATTGCAAGAAAATGTTTTTATGTTTATCTTGCTAAAAAAAATCATTAGAAAACAAGAAAGAGTTTTTTGAACTTCACAATCAATGTTCATATGACCATTGAAAACAGGAAAGAAAGACGAAAATATAAGAAAACGACTTTCTTTGGTGAGTGGAATATGTACTGTAAACTTTATTATATTGTAGCATCATGTGTGTGTGTAAAGAAAAAAGGATAAAAATACATTTGATTTCATGTTGCTAAGCCTCTTTTTTTATATCAATTTTATAACACTTCCAAGGACACTTGACAGAGACTAGTTCATATATGAATCCATTTGAGACTGTATGTGCAAAATGCAGTGGTCCAATTACAACTTCTAGAACTATGAATGAAACTATGATTTATTTTACCATTTGCAATGAGGATTGTCACTTCGTTTATTTCCATCGATTAAAATATATATTAAATGCAAATGACAAGACTAAAATACAATGTGTTCTGAGAGGCGTGGAATTGGAAAAAGTATTACCTGAACTACAAAAAGTTTCCAATGATAAATATTGTGCAAACAAATAAGTTGTTATCGATTTGTTGTCCAGCTTCGAGACACATGGAAAATTTACAATAAACCATCAAAACATGATTATATGTATATAATGATGATTTTATTTGTTTACATTATCAAGCAATCTAGTAATGGTACATTTCTCACTGGTTGCAATATCCAGAAATCCTAGCATTACCCTATACTTTCTAGTTGAAGAATTTGACTATTGTCAGACAAATCTTTCAGTTTATTGGATGATTGGGATATAATTTCATGTTATGATTAGTTGATCCACTCTTATCTTTTCTTCCATTGTTAATCACTGTACTATTGACTATTAGTGAGGGGTAGGACACCATGCACATTTTCGTGTTTTCACATATCCATACTTCTAATCTTAATGTCATCTTCTACTTTCTAGTTCAAGAATTTGATAATTATTGAAACAGTTTTTAATAGGGAAGTGGGATTTGATTACATTGTACAAAAACATATTTCAATGAATTTCTTTGTTAAAGTTATATGTTTTGTAATATCTAATTTACTATGTTTTGATTGTTATGTGTAGTTGGTTCATTATGTCATGTCGTGTCTGCATTATTGCAATCTAATTTCTTACATTGTTTTATTGATTTATCGAATTTGTAGATTCTATATTTATTCAAAAAATATTACAACTTGGTTATGTCGAATAATCGATGAATTATTTTTCAATGACATTGTTGTTAATTAATGGAGTCGTCTCGGTGGTATTGCATGTAGTTAACAATGTCTTTGTCTTACATATGATGACATAAGCGAAAATGTGCGGAGGTGCACAGGTGTGTGAAATATTTTATGAAATGTGGAGGCATCTAGATTCCACATTCTGCCCAGGTACTCCACCCCGCCACAACGAAACCATTACCGACTCTGCCAATTTTTTCAATGGTGTTTTCCATACTTACGATTTTCTTCCTTCAACATGTAATCCACATCCACAAAAAATGGAATTTAAATACTTGTGTCTTTCTTAAACCAACCCTTCTCTCCTTATGGAAATGCCTATTGAAACTATTAAGCCAGAGAATATGGATCCTTAATACTTGTTTGATGTATCTATAAAGAAAATGTTGTGTTTAATAATATTTTACAATGATTTTCGTGATTTTCAGTTTAACTCAAAGTGTCATAAATTTACATCACAAAATCAGAGCTATCAATATTAAATTGGTATTTCATTTTCAGTTTCTAAAAATTTGAAAACAAAAATGTCTAAATAAAGTATACAATATGTTGCACTTAATTGTGTTCCTGATGATGAGTCTTGTTTGTGACTCGAAACGTTGATATAAAAATTAATATTGTGGAATTATCTCTGAATCCTCACTTATTAGAACAATTATTCTTTTGCAGGTTGAGCTCAAATTTATTCATCTAATTAATGCAAAGAGGCTTGAGGGGTTTTTCCCTATTGGGTTCCCCTAGAAATCACTGTGTATTTGTGGTTTTTCTTATTGCATATCTATGAATGTTGTTATAAATTGTGAATTTCATTCCGCAAATTAGTAAAGTATAATTATGTCTCTTGATTTTAGATTAAATTTCTTAAGTAATTGCAATTCTATTAAATTTTTACATGGTATTAGAGCCTAAGAATTCACATTAGAACCAATATTCTGAACTTGTCTTTCAAATAATTTCGATTTTGTAGCTTTTGTGCAACAGTTTTATTCATCATCGAGAGGATGTCTTTCAACGGATTGAGATTGGTGCATGCCTTGGAGGGTAGCTTGAATTTCAGAGCATGGAAGGATAGAATGAAAGTAGTGCTCAATGACAATGGTGTGTTAGAATATGTTAAAACTGACATTGCAAAACCTCCACAGTCGAATGCACATCAGTTAGCCCAATGGAAGAAGAATGTTGCGAAGACCAAGAGAATTCTTCTAGAAGGTGTGAGAGACCATGTGGTCTCAAATCTCCATGGAAAAGAGACACCATTTTCTATGTGGAAGGAACTGAATGTGCTATTTGAAAATATCAATGACCATAGAAAATTGGTCCTGAAAGACAAACTTCGAAACATTAAGATGCAGAAGAATGATCTAATTACGCAATATCTCTCCATATTTACACAAGTTCAGGATGAGCTTGGAGGGGTTGGTGTGTGTTGCAAAAGATGAATTGGTGAGCCTAGCTCTTCTAGGCCTTCCAAAATCATAGCACGACTACCAGGACTTTATGAATGAAAGGGAAAATTACAGAATTGGGAAAGATTATGGTATGATTTGGTTCAATAAGAGTTCAAGAGAAATAAATGGGATATCATCCAAAGTTGAAGATGAAGATAATTTTTCATTGGTTGGAAAAGGAACAAAGGGAAAAGGGAAGAAATATCAAACCAAACCAGATTCCATCCAACGGGGAAAGAAGAAACACTTGTCCAAAATAAAATGCTTCAGTTGTCATGAATTTGGGCACTATGCTACAAAGTGTCCACACAAAAAGTATAGCAATAAGAACTCAGGAAGAGGTGAAGCATTGGCTTCACAGTTCGAGTTAGACTTCACCCTGATCGCATGCATGGCCATCACTATGATGGGGAGTGTGCAATACTTGGACGCAGGTGCCTCATTCCGCATGATACAGTGTAGATATTGTTTTAGTAACCTAGAGGAGAAATATCTCTAGATGCATATTGAGCTTAGGGACAACGAAAGGTACAGTGCTACCAGGATTAGTACAATAACCTTTAAGAGGGATTCGAGATCCCCTATTCACCTCAAAGATGTCATGTTTGTACCAGGCCTAAAGAAGAACCTCATCTCTGTAGCAGTTTTGGAAGACGATGGCTATAATGTAATCATTAGTAAAGAGAAAGCCTTTATGAGACACATAGCCATTGCATAGGTGAAGCATATCATGGTTCGTGTGAAAAACATGTACAAATTTGATGTGGAAGATTGTGTTGCATTAAGCAGTAAAGAAAAGAAAGTGCAAAGTCAAGATGTTGGTGAACTTTAGCACAAAAGACTTGGCCATTTACACCATGGTGCCCTTAAAATTATGCCACAAATAGCCACTACCCTCCCTAAAGGATCACTTGAGTAGCAGGATGTCTGTAAGGGTTGTACCTTGGGGAAGTATGTAAAATCCACATTCCATTATCGAGACAACAAAGCAAATGTAGTTTTGGAGAGATTCCAATCTAATGTTCGTGGAACCTTCTCGCCATACATAAATACTATTTTATTTAATAGAGAGTCCATACATGCTGAAAAACTTTGAAAAGGAATGGAATAACATGTTGAGGAGTTTTCTAACCCAACGTTTCAGACTACAGAAATGAGTCCATCTCCAGGGGAGTGCCAACTTTCTTGAGAAGGTTGAAGAGTTTTAAAAAACCTAGATCGTATTTAAATATAAAATAAGGAAAAAAATAAGAAAAAAACTCGGTCAGCTAAATCTCTCAATTATTATTATTATTATTTTTTAATATAAATCTAAACTTCCTAGATTTAATTATGTGAGCCATACGTATATAATTTAATTAGTTATTAATCAATTAAAATGAAATTAGTGTTGATGTTGAAGTTTAAGCTAACCAACTAAAGATAATTTATTACTTAATTATTATAGTAAATTAATTTTGCTAGAATTTTAAACTATTGAATGCAAAAAAGTTTAATTAATCAATTTATAAATTGTTTTAATGAAAAAACCATGGTCTTGTATTAAGTTAATAATTTAATTATAATATATATATATATATATATATATATTTCTAAATAAAACTAATTCTATTTATAAAAATTACTGGTACAAAACTGCCTCAGCGTCATCTGTGGAAGCTTGAACACTGGGCTTGATAGCCATGAAAAACGCGATAAGTATGGACTGCCCTGAGAGGGAAACCAGTCCTTTAAGTAACAGTTTGGCTGCCCATAGAAGGGAAACCGGCCTACAATCCATACAGTATATCCTAATAGAAAAGTATAAACAAAAGATAACATTCAACTGCTTCAGCTGAGCCTTAAAACATGTAAACAAAAAATTCCCAAAATGATTGAACAGAGGTACCAATGAAAGTTGAAGGTCGAGAGAATCACTAATCATGAGCAAGGGACGGTGGTTCTTCCACAATTCTGCACCAATATTCATCCTTGCCGACATCCATGTCTTCTTTGGAAACACTTGCCTTGACTGCAACCTCTTCCAGCTTGCGCTCCTTGTCCTGGGCAGACTGAGCGATACCTTCCGGCGTCTCCGAGCGCATAGCATCTTTCTTGACTGGGGTGGGAAGGGGAAAGGCCAAAAGGGAGGGGTCATGGTGAGGAGACTCTTCTCTAAGAGTCACAGTGAAAAAAGTAGTGATAATGGGCCTATCAAGGCAGCATTCAAAGCGGAAATCAGCTCTCTGAGAAGTTTGACGCAGGGGAAAACTAGCAGACCCACGGGCAGCAGGGGGAGTAGCAGAGCCGAGAGGGTCGACAGGGTGAGGTAGAGCTAGCTGGGCGAAATGGACATTTTCAATGTGGCAGACATGAATCCTAGTGCTGTGCATCTCCGGGAGGTGACCCCGCATCGCTTCTTCAGAGGTGGACTCCAAATTCGAGCTTATGGCGGGCCGAGAATGGGCAGCACAGCCTCGACTAGAGCCACGCCTACATCTCATTCTGTGGCGGAGGCGCGGCATGGAGGCCGAGGCGAGTTGGGAGTTCCTGTGACAGGTAGAGCAAAGAAGAGACGAAGGAAACCTACAATAATCAACAGACTGAGCACAGTGAAACAAATTGACACAACATAAAACACTTTGAGAGAAATGGTGTCCCGGCAGCGTTTCCAAGCATCCAAGTAGTGTGCAGCGGCGTCCTGTTTGTGTGCGAGCGCTAGGCTCAGCACAACCAGGAGGGAAAACACCACTCAGAGGAGGCGGGGAACCACAGTTATCACAGTAGCAAGCCGAACAGCCGAAGACAAATGCCATTGCAAGTCGAACGAGCAGGGCGGGTTGAAGTAGCATCCGAGCAGGAGGAGTAAATGCCTTGCGAGCTGGCGAAGTAATGGCTTCATTAATGAATTTGCAGGGGGGCATATGGCCACCCCACACAAACTCCTTCGGGAGTCGCGTAGGGACTGACATCCCATCACCCCCGGCAACCATCCGCATCCGGAGAATTTAATTATAATATATTAAAATAATCATAACTTTGTTATTAAATTATATTTAAGTTTATGTGTTTTAATTATTACTAGATTTTAAAAATTGAGTAATAATTAAATTATTACTTGTTTGAAATAAATCTAAATCTAAAATAATAATTGTGAAATTTAATTAAATTATATTTTATCAAATAATTATTTACTAAATTAAAACTATTTTAAAAAACAAAATAATTATTTTAATTCAGTAAATAATTATTTTACAAAATATATTTTAATTAAATTTCATAATTATTATTTTAGATTTAAATTTATTTCAAACAAGTAATAATTTAATTATTACTCAAATTTTAAAATCCATTAATAATTAAAATACATAAACTTAAATATAATTTAATAACAAAGTTATGATTATTTTAATATAATATAATTAAATTATTAACCTAATACATGACCAAGGTTTTTCATTAAAATAAATTATTAATTGATTAATTAAAAAAAATTGCATTCAATTATTTAAATTTAATTTAAAATTCTAGCAAAATTAATTTACTATAATAATTAAGTAATAAATTATCTTTAGTTTGTTAACTTAAACTTCAACATCAACACTAATTTCATTTTAACTGATTAATAACTAATTAAATTATATACTTATGGCTCACATAATTAAATCTAAGAATTTTAGATTTATATTTAAAAAATAATAATAATAATAATTGAGAGATTTAGTCGACCTAATTTTATCCTTATTTTTTTCTTTCTCTTATATTTAAATACGACTCTTTAAAACTCTTCAACCTTCTCAAGAAAGTTGGTGCTCCCCTGAAGATGGACTCATGTTTGTAGTTCAAAAGTCAGATTAAAAAATTATTTAAAAAAACAAAAAAATTATTTTCATTCAGTAAATAATTATTTTATAAAATATAATTTAATTAAATTTCACAATTATATTTTAGATTTAGATTTATTTCAAACAAGTAATAATTTAATTATTACTCAAATTTTAAAATCCATTAATAATTAAAACACATAAACTTAAATATAGTTTAATAACAAAGTTATGATTATTTTAATATATTATAATTAAATTATTAACCTAATACAAGACCAAGGTTTTTCATTCAAATAAATTATTAATTAATTAATTAAAAAAATTTGCATTCAATTATTTAAATTTAATTTAAAATTCTAACAAAATTAATTTACTATAATAATTAAGTAATAAATTATCTTTAGTTTGTTAACTTAAACTTCAACATCAAAACTAAGTTCATTTTAATTGATTAATAATTAATTAAATTATATACTTATGGCTCACATAATTAAATCTAAGAATTTTAGATTTAAAAATAATAATAATAATAATTGAGAGATTTAGTCGACCTAATTTTATACTTATTTTTTTCTTTCTCTTATATTTAAATACGGCGCTTTAAAACTCTTCAACCTTCTCAAGAAAGTTGGTGCTTCCTTGAAGATGAACTCATGTTTGTAGTCCAAAACATCAGATTAAAAAACTCCTCAACGGGTTATTCCATTCATTTTCAAATACTATGTTATTTTTATTGATGATTTCTCAAGAAAGTGTTGGATCTTCTTCATGCAGAAAAAGAATGAGACATTCTCAAAATTTGTAGAATTCAAAGTCCTAGTTGAGAAAGAGACCAAAAAGAAGGTGAAGGCTCTCAAGAGCAATAATGGAGGTAAGTATGTTTTGAATGACTTCAAGTAATTTTGTGCCAAAGAAAGAATTCAAAGAAAAGTGAAAAATCCCCACAACCCATAGCAGAATGGGGTAGTTGAGAGATAGAATCGGAGCATTATGGGAGCTCCAAGAGATATGCTACATGACCTAGGCCTGCCACTGCATTTGTGGATAGAGGCATGTAACACAACAGTCTACTTGCAGAACCAAATTCTTCATCGGATTATTGGTATAATTACATAGCACGAGGCCTTCTTGGAGAGAAATATGGATGTGCCTCATTTCATAATTTTTGGAGCCTCTATTTACAACCATGCCTCCAAATATTCGAGGAAAAAACTTGAGCCGACAATAAAGTTAGGGATTTTATGGGTTACACTGAAACTCCACAGACAGTCACAAACAGTCACCTGGTTATTAATACCCCTCGGTGCCCTTCCACTACAGCAATCTTGGTTACCATCTGTCGGCATGGGTTCTCACTCCTGGACCGTCCACTCCCAGTCCCTCAGTGTCGTGGCTCCCTCGGCACTGTGGTCCCGTGGTCCCTCCCACGCAGGTTATTGTCACCAACAACGCTCCCATACAACAATTATCCCACCACACTACCGCTCCCCCACTTGGTTAACATCGCTCCCCCATTATAACGCCTCTGTGATAATATTTGATCCCCCAATATTGGTATTCATATACCCTGGTCATGACTCTCGATTCATAAACCCCACCTTATAATAACTTTCCCACATTCACCCTCCCCCATATACTTCTTAACCCACATAATACCTCTTATCTATATATATATATATATATATATATATATATATATATCAGAATTGTATTATTTTTTACCACCAAAACTGCAATTTTTTTTACAGTATATTGGCAGCATAGTACATTTTACATAGTACACATCTTAGAATACATTTTTTGATATCTATTGTTGGAGTAGTAGTTTTCTGGGTAAAAGATCACTATCTTGAATGGTCAAGGAAGATTAAACACACTCTTATCTTTAATGAGTTATGGAGAGGAATTTGTGAAGGAGAAGGAGACAATGCACCTGCAAATCCCACCTCATACAAAGATATCACAATTTGGGAAAAAAAGAGCAGCAAGGCCTATGCATTAATTACATCATCTGTAAATGAAGAGGTAATTCGCCATATTTCACCATTCTAAAATTTTTTTGATGCCTTGAAGAAGTTGAAATAATTGTATGACTCGCACTCTGAACTTGAAGTTGTCCAATTGATGATTAAATTGTTCAGTCTTGAATTGAAAAATGATGACCCTCTTGCTTTAACATCAGAAGTAAGATATATTATGCATGACATTAATAACATTTGTGTTTAAATAGACATTACTCTCATAGCTTATGTCCCACTTAATCACATTATCTTGATTCATTGCAAGCAAGTGGAAATATCAAGGAGTTTACCTTTGAATCCCTTGAGAAGGAGTTTGTTGAGAGAGAAAAATATTTTGGGAAGAAGACAAATCCTCAGTCTTCTGAAGAAGTTGTGTCTTTCACATAGAGATAAGAATCATGTTCAAGATTCTTCTAGAGGAAGAGGTGGCCGAAGAGGAAGAGGAGGAATAAATTTCAGATGCAGGGGGGTAGACAATTTCAAGGAGAAAAGTTTGATCTTCATTGCACACGTTACAATAGAGATGGACATGATGCATCCTCATGTAAGCTGCATTGGGATAGAATTGAGTAGGAAAGAAATGAATCCAAAGGTAAAAATCATGACAAAGAGAAAGGTAAAGCACACGAATCCACTCACTATGTTATGGCACATTATAATATTGGAGTAACTAAAGACTTGCTTAATGCTTCACGTGCTTCTTGGAAAAATTATTGGTTACTTGATTGAGAAGAAACATGTCATATGAATTTCAGAAGAGATTTTTTTGAAGAATTTACTGACAATGTTGATGGAGCAGTATACTTTGCAGACAAATCAAAACTCAAGCCATCAGGGCTTAGCACAACCAGACTCAAACTTCCTGGTATTTTAGATTTTCTTCTACATGATGTTCTATACCTCTCGGAGTTTAAGAGAAAATTGTTGTATTTGGTCCACGTCCTCCAGCAAGGACACTCCATTCATTTGTGTTATGGCAAGGTTGAGGTCAGAAAAGCATCAAATTTCTCACTTGTCATGATGGGGATAAAAGAAGAAATATTTCTCACTTTTCATGATGAGTAGCCTGGGCCATCTCAGAAAGGTCCTCCAAAATGGTTGACAAATACACTTGAAAATGTTTGTCCTTATGAGGTTTGAAAGACAGGAACAATAATTTCCACCAGGCAAAATGGAGGTGATGTAGATGATTCTGATTCCCCTGTTGATATGGATGTTTCTTATTATTGTGAATTTAATTTTTCTACATATTTTGAACCAAATTCCTTCAAAGAAGCCACTTCTCATGATGAATGGAAAGAAGTGATGTAGAAGGAATATAATTTCGTAATAAAGAATGACACCTGGAAGCTAGTTGATCCTTCATTGGGAACCAAACCAATTGGCTGCAAGTGGGTCTATAAGAACAAGTATAAATTTGATGGCTCACTTAACAAGCACAAAACTAGGATTGTGGCAAAAGGTTTTGCACATGAAGATGGGGTCGACTATGAGGAGACTTTCCCCCCCATAGAAAAATGGGCTACCATCCGGACACCCTTTTCCTTGGTAGCTCATAATGGTTTTAAATTCCATCAAATGGATGTTAAAATTTCTTTCTTGAATGGAGATCTAAAATAAAATGTTTTTATGACCCAGCCATAAATATTTTTTATGAAGTTCCAAGAAAATAAAGTATGTAAAATTGTAAAATACTTGTATGGCCTTAAGAAAGCACTGTGAGCCTGCTATGAGAAGTTAACTGAGCATATTCTGAAACTCAAATTCAAACATTATAATCTTGATGATGCAACTTTGTTTTTCAAGAAAGTTGGAAAAATACTTGTATAAATTTTGGTGTATGTAGATGATATTTTGATGACATGGAACAATGAAGGCTACATTGCATCCATAAAGAAGGAATTGAGGAAAGGTTTTGAAATAATTGAATTGGGCTATGTTCACTACTATCTTGGTATTGAAATAACTCAACATCCGAATTTTATATTTATCTCTCAGAAGAAGTACATTGGAGATCTGTTGAATTGGTTTTGGATAGCTAAGTGCAATCCTTTGACTACTCCAATGGAATAAAACTTGAAGCTCACATCCATTGAAGGAAAATAATTTGAGGATGCAATAAAGTATAGACAGCTTGTAGGAAGTCTCAACTACTTGGATACTACCAGACCAAACATTCCATTTGTTGTTGGAATCCTCTCCAAGTTTATGCAAAAGCCTTGTGAGGGACATTGGTCTGTTGCAAAAAGAGTTCTAAAGTACTTGAAGGGGACTGAAGACTTTAGACTCAAGTATATATAGGTGGGAAGCTTCAGCTTGATTGGATACTCTAATTCAAACTTCTATGGGGAAAAATAAACTAGGGTATCTACTTCAGGTTATACTATGAATCTTGGATCAAGAGTTGTCTCCTGGAGATCACGCAAACAATCAGTTCCAGCAGATTCCACAACTGAAGAAGAATATGTGGCAGCAGCTGAAGCAACAAAGGAAATTGTGTCGCTAAGGAAAATTCTGGAATATTTGTAGGAGAAACAGATGCATTCAAATCCACTCATGCTTGACAACACTTCTACGATAAAGTTGGCCAAGAAACCAAAGTTTCATGATTGAACGAAACACATCGATACAAAAACCATCTGATTTGATATCATGTTGAGGCCAAGACAATCCATCAACGCCACTGTTCCACAAATGAGTAGATTGCAAACATATTCACCTAAGCACTTGGAAGAGAAAATTCCAAAAGATTCAGAACAATGCTTGGACTCACCAACATCCCTTCAGATTAAAGGGGAATTTTTACACCTAATCCTTTGGATTGAGTGAAAATGTAAAATAGTGAAATAGAAAATAAGGAGAGTTGGAATATGAAGAGACATTGGGAGATGAATCCCAAGAGTCTCTCCCTCCATGTATATATCTATGTTCACCCTTAATGCAAAATCACAATTCATCTTGTGGAGTTACCTCTTATCCTAACAACACCCGTAGAAATGTTTTCATCCATTAGATCAATTCTTGCACTGGTTGCACAAATGGGATGGAAGATCTACTAGATGGGTGTATAAACAACCTTTCTCAATAGTTTTATTGAGTAGGAAGTGTACATAGAGAAACCAGAAGGTTTTGAGACATTTTATCAATATTCTCATGTGTGCAGACTCATGCAAGCATTGTACAGTCTCAAACAAGCACCCCAAGCTTGGTACACTTGGATTGATAGTTATCTCACTAGATTGGGCTTCACCAAAAGTGAAGCATATGTGAACTTGTATCATATTTTGGTAGAAGTTAAATTGCTTATCATTGTTTTATATGTTGATGATTTAATATTTATAGGTGATGAGAAGTTGATTAGCTCTTGCAATGATGACCTTGTAAGGGAATTGAAATGAAAGACATGGGTCTCATGCACTACTTTCTCGGGCTGGAAGTATGGCAAGGTGATGGGGAAATGTTTGTGTCTCAAGAAAATTATGCCACCAAGATACTGCAAATATTTCTCATGGAGAGTTTTAAGCCCATGGAGACACCTCTAGAGACGAACTAGAGGAAGGAGAATGCCACTTCAGGTGAAGAGGTTGATGCTACCATTTACTGGCAGCTAGTGGGTTCATTGATGTATCTTGTGAACACTACTAGATATGTGTTATGCAGTCAACCAGTTGATTCAAGTTATGGTTAGGTTGACCAAATTGTATTGGAAGGCAGCAAAGCATGTTTTACAGTACCTTAGAGGCACTACCCAGTATGGATTATGGTACAGACAAATAGAGCGAGTGAAGTTGCATGGATTCACAGATGTAGATTAGGCAGGAAATCCATCTGACCGAAAGAGTACATCAAGTGCAATTTGCAGTGTTGGGTCAGCAACAATTATACGGTATAGCAAGAAGTATAGGTCTGTGGCACTCAGCTCAGCAGTACCTGAATACATGGATGCAAGTCAAGAAACATGTGAGGCGATATGGATGAGAAATATGCTTATGGGATTGTTTGGTGAGGAGATGGATCCAACTATGATCTATTGTGATAATCAAAGTTGCATTAATATCTCTGAGAATCTATTATTTCATGATTGATCCAAGCATATATATATATATATATATTTGTGGGACTAGGAAATAGGAGGCTTGAATGAGCAAATAATTGGCTAAGTGTTGTCCAGAGTTGTAATTGATCAGAGAGAACATTTATTCTTTTGCAGGTTGAGCTCAAAGCTGGATCTAGCAATTGTAATAGATTCTTTGCTCATCTGATTAATGCGAAGAGGCTTGAGGGGTTTTCCCCAGTTGGGTTCCCCTAGAAATAATTGTGTATTTGTGGTTTTTATTATTGCATTTCTATGCATGTTGTTCTAAATTTTGAATTTCATTCCGCATATCAGTAGATTAGAATTATTTCTCTTGATTTTAGATTAAATTTCTTGAGCAGTTGAAATTCTATCAAATTTCTACAATAACATAACTTACAAAATACCCTGTGTGTATACATATGTGTATATTCGATAATTATTTAATATTTTCTTTTACATAATTCTCAAAAATGTTAACGTTGATACATTGTGTGGCGGAAAATATGTTCTCCTGCCCACACGGTCTCTTTTTTCATCCATCCACATAATTCTCTCCTACCCCCCTACTATGGAATATTGATAAATGTGCTATGTTATTTACTATTATTCACTATGTTTTTCATTGTCCTGCGTCATGTGCGCTTCTTTCCAATGTGATTTCTTATATTGTTTTATTGATTTATCAAAATTGAAAATATTTCTATCAAAAAGTCTCTTTCATGTACAATTCAAACAAATAATCAGCCATTAACATATAGAGATGAAACCAATTTGTAAATCAAATAAGCAATACTACGACATAACTTAGAAAATATTTTTCATCTATACATGCGTGTACATTCCACAATATTTCGGTATGTTTTTTTCACTGTGTCGAGAATATATATATATATATATATATAGAGAGAGAGAGAGATAACCTTTAGCATATATTGAATTTAAAAATTGGTTGAGCAAGTGGAAAAATCTGATAATGATGTCTTTATTAATAATCCATTGTTCCTAGAGATTAATGTTATGCATCCAACTCAAAAAGTAGAAAATATATATCAACAACTTAAAAATTGTCCTCTTCAAGGGGGAAACCTCCTTTACATTACATAAATGAATAATTCTTGGATGATACAAATGATAAGACCTCCTTGGTATATATAAGAGTCTAAGGGGTCACAATATAATCATAGGCTACATAAAAATAATAATGTAACGACACAATAATAATGGGCAGAACAATAATAATAGGGAGCTACACTAACAATAACAATAAGGGGGATACACTAGTATTATAGAGACCTAACATTCCCCTCTCCTTCAAAAAAGTTGTCCTCAACGCTTGAGTAGTTATGGATGCTTTTGTATAAAATTATCATCATCCCATGTGGAATCTTCAGCGGGTAATTTCTTCCACTTAATGAGATACTTTGAAATTAATCAATTTTGTATTTTTTGGGTTCTTGTTTCCGTTACTGCTTTAGGCTTAAATATGTTTTTTCCTTCTTCATCAAGTTCTGGCAATATTATTTGAACTGGGAGCTTGTCACCGATAACTTCTTTAAGCATGAAACATGGAAAATTGGTTGTACTCAGGAAGATGCACCCGGTTCTAATTTGCATGACATAGTACCAATATTTTGTAACACCTTGTAAGGACAATAGTACTTGGGTGATAATTTATTATACTTATTAGCTTGCTTGAGGGACATTTATTTTTATGGTTGTAGCCTTAAAAATACCTAGTCGCCTACATCAAAACTTCTTTCACTGTGATGTCGATCTGCCTTTTGTTTCATTCGATTATGTGCTAGAGTGAGGTCATCCTTTAAGATTTTTAGAAATTGTTGTTGATGCTCGATGTGTTCTTCTACTGCTTGAACCTTAGAATTTTATCTTAAATATGATGTGATGGATAGTGGATGGTATCCATAAAGTGCCATAAATGGGGTCATTTTTGTTGCAGTGTTGAAGGAAGTGTTATACCACCATTTAGTCAAAGGTAATCACTTGACCCATTATGTTTGTTTATCAGATAAGAAGAAACGAATATATCCTTCCAAATATTTGTTCACTATATCAATTTTCTCGTCATATTGAGGATGATAAGATGGGCTATGTGCTACTTGAGTACCAAGACAAGAAAATAATTTCGTCCAAAAAATTCCAATGAAAATGGAATCTTTGTCACTTACAATAATATTTGGGTTTCCATGTAACTTTTGAATTGTTACCATAAATGCATCAGCAATTGTACTGGATTTAAAAGGATGAGATAATGCACAAAAGTGTGCATACTTGGTAAGTATATCAACTACCACCGTGATGACACTCTTTCCTTCGGAATTGGTTAAACCTGTGATAAAATCCATTGAGACCTCCTCCCAACATTGACTTGGAATGGCTAAAGGTTGTAACAGAACCACGATCTTAATTTTCTCAACTTCATTTTTTTGGCAAACCAAACATTTTTCCACAAGCTTCTGAATATTGGATTTAAGGCCATCCAAAAAAAAAATCGTTCTTGACCCTATGGTAAGTTTTTAAAAATTTTGAGTGTCCTCTTAAGGGGGAAGTGTGCAATTCCAAAAGAATATATTGTTTGAAATGGGAATTCTTACAGAGATATAAGTGATATTTGTACCATAGTGAATCATTTTTCCAGATAAATGTATCAAATGTACTGGGATCTTGCTGCAACTTTTGAATGAGTGTCCACACCTCTTCGTAATTTTTCCATTCATCCCTTGTTTTAGTTATCTAATCAGGTTGGATAATAGAAATGGCACAAAGTAATGCTTCCACATCCTCATCCTTTCTTGAGTGTGCATCTGCAAAAACATTTTTCTTCCCCTTTTTGTAGATGATTTCAAATCCATAACCCAACACCTTTGTGACTCATTTGTTTTTATCTTTTGAAGATAATATTTGTTCCAAAAATTATTTAAGACTATCATGATCTGTTTTTACCTTGAAATGTCTTCCCATTAGGTAAGTTCATCATTTATTTAGTGCATGTAGTATTGCCAACATTTCCTTCTCATAGATAGATTTGTGTAAATGCGTTCCCTTGATTGGACGACTTCCAAAAACAACGGGTCTTCCTTATTGCATTAAAACAACACCAATTCCATTTCATGATGCATCACATTACATAATAAAGGTTTTTGTGAAGTCTGGTGTAGCTAATACCGCTGCTTGGAACATGGCCTCTTTAAGATGTTCAAAGGCCTTAGTTTCTTATGGAGTCCGAGTAAATGCATTTTTCTTCATTAATGTTGTTAGATTTGTTTCTATTCTCCCATAATTACTAACAAAATTTCCATAATAACCATCAATCCGAGAAATATTCGAAGATGCTTTAGGGTTGTGTGGATTTTCCATTCCTTAATGCCTTTAATTTTATTAAGGTATACCTTAACACCCTCATGAGATACAATATGACCCAAATATTCCACCTCCTGTACTCCAAAGAAAAATTTGGAGGTTTTTTCATATAATTGTTTCTCCTCCAATAGTTTGAAAACCCTATCAACATGTTGATCATGATCCTTCAATGTCTTTTTGTAGATTAGTATATCATCAAAAAATACTAACACAATTTTTCTGAGGAAGTTTTTGAAAATGGAATTCATCAAACTTGGAAATGTGGAAGATGCATTAGCATGGCCAAAAGGCATGACCAAAAAATCATAATGACCTTCATGATTTCTTAATATTGTTTTCATAATGTCTTCAATATTCATTCTAATTTGATGATATCCTGAACAAAGATCCAGCTTCGTGAATTAAATTACTCCATGTAATTAATCACTAACGAGAATGGGAAATTTATCTTTAATAGTGAGATTTTTGAGGTCCATATAATCCCTACACATATGCCATGACCCATCCTTCTTGTGCACCAATACTACTGGAGTAGAGAAATAACTTTGACTAGGTTGAATTATACCGACCTCTAGCATTTCTACAACCATACGCTCAATTTCACTCTTTTGGGCATAGGGATATATGTAAGTCATGATGTTTTGAGGAACACTTCCTGGAATCAAATGAATAGCATGATAATGATAATGAATAGGTGGGAGGTATTTGGGAGTCTCAAATACCTTGGAATGAGTATCCAAGAATTTTTGTAGATCTCAAGAAATAGATGATTTTGATATTTGAACCTCTAGTGTGCATAATTGTGAAATTATACCTTGTTGTTCTTTCCTCAAAAGTTTTGTCATGCCATTAGATATGATTATATTCCTTTTTTTCCCTGTGATGCTCTTTAATTCAACTTCCTTTCCTTCCAAAAAAGTATTATAGAAAAGTTAAAAGATATCATCCCAAAAGATTGTAACCATTTGAATCATAGTACAATGTCAGCACCACCCATTGGAATGGAAAGCATTAGACTATTCAATATATATTCCCCCATAGTTAGTTTTATATTATGGCACTTACTAGAGAAATTTATAGTTCCTCCATTTTCAACCATCACTTGACACTTGAGTGTTGGATATAGAAATCAATTTAATTCTTTGACTATCGTACAATGAATAAAATTATGGTTATTACTTGAATCAATCAACATTATTACATTTTTCTTCTTGATATATCCTTATATGTTGAGATTTTGAGGAGTAGTAATTCCCACCAATGCATTACAATATATGGTTGGACTCGTTTATTCTTTCTCTGGGGTTGGTTCTCGGTATATATCCTCCTCTTTTGATGTCTCTTGTTCCTTTGCTTCCTCCTCTTCATAATCTATGTAAAATAATTTCTTCTTATCACACTTATGACCTTTAGTGTATTTAATATCACAACTGTTACAAATACATTTTGCTCTTTTTTCCACCAATTGTTGTGGTGTCAACCTTGTAGGTTGTGGAATGCTAAGAGAAATAACACTTCCATATTTATAGTTGTGAGTGGTATACTTCCTTCTTTCCATCATTTTTCTTTCAACTTTTCTTGCCACCATGAATGTCTTCTCCATTGAATTAGGTTCCCAAAGTTGAACCTCATGTTGGATGTTATCCTTTAAATTCCTTATGAAGACATCAATCATATGCTCCTCTGGAATATCAGTTACCCTGATATTCAATTTTTGGAATTCCTCAATGTTCTCCACCATTGAACCCTTTTGTTTGATATTTATCGATTGGCTAAATAAGGTGGTTCTCTTTGTATCCTCATAATTTTCTATCATTTCCTCCATAAAAATTGACCAAGTGACAAGTGGTTTATGAGAAAAAAATTCATCAATACCATACAAACTGATTAGGTTCTAAATATAAATATGCAGTGCGTACATTTTGTGTGTGTTGCACGTCATGGAGATTAAAATATTGCTCCATTTGTAGTATCCATGTTGCCGGATCCTTGCCATCAAAGTTCCTCATATCGATATTTTGAATGTGGTGAGTCTTAAAACCAACATTGGACTCTACAAAATCATAATTAGTATTCATTTTTCCCTCATAATTATTTTCTTGGATTACATTGTCACCACAGAGAAGCCTTTCTTGCAGAAAATTTGTCAACCCTTCCATATTGACATTCATAATTGCTTCCATGTCAGTTTTTAAACCATTCATGTCACCATTTATTTCAGTTTTTAAACCATCCATGTTGCCTTTTACTTCTACTTTTAAACCATCCATGACTTTAGTTCATGTTTGGTTGCTCTTTGTGAGAATGAAATTTGTTGCATTTGGTCCCGTAATTTTGATATATCATGTTGCAATTCTTCATCTTCATGTGTCATAGTAGATATTTTTGAGGGCTTAATGGGTGTAGAATTTTTTTGTTTGGGAGGAACATTAGAACCCAATATTTATATCTATGTTTCAATATTCCCTTGGAATCACTTCAAATTCATTTTTCAACAAAAGTTGTGCAATTTAGAAAAAAAAAATACACACATTTTTCTTGTTTTTAGGAGCTATATATTCAAATGGTTGTACCTTTGTAATTTCGGCTCTCCAAGTTTTGAAATTTCATCCTATGGTATCCCTATGAGTCTTCTTTCCAATGTCGCAAGTCTGACCAAAATTGGATTTTTAAAGATAATTTTATGCCCAATATCCCATGATGACTTGATTATGGATTGGTTTAGTAGAGTGAAACTGTAATGAATTCTACATGTCATTGTTTCAACCTTTTGCCCTGAAAATGGTACACAAAAAATTGCAGTTTGTGCACTTTCATTTACTTTTTACAAAATTCAAATATGGTGCTCATAGAGAAAGTTATGATGATTTTCCCAAGTTCACCTGTTTGAGACTAAATTCTGGAGCATGCAAAAACCTTAAATTCTTCAGGACATATCGTAGAAACTATAGTGAACCAAGATCTAAAATTTTTACAAAAATTTCATCAAGATTTTGGCTCCACGTGGTCGAAATTTCAGCTTCTGAGCCTTTGTAAAAAAATGTTATAGTGAAATTCCAAGATGGGATATTTGAAGCAGGGAAACCCTAGAATCCAAAGCTCTGATTCCAAATTTTATGCAACCAGCTCACAAAACATAAGAAAAGATAGATCACCGACTTACAAATTATCCTCTTCGAGGGGTAAACCTCCTTTACATTACAAAAATGACAATTCTTGGATGATACAAATGATAAGACCTCCTTTGTATATGTAGGAGTCTAAGGGGTTATAATCAGAGTAACAATAATAATGAAAGGGAACAAAAACAACAATATGGGAGCTACATGGGCACAACAATAACAATAGGAGGCTACACGAACAACAAAAATAAAGTTGATACACTAGTATTTTAGGGGCCTAACAATTAATGCTTCTATTGATTATGCTACGAAAATGGAGGTTTGATTGCTTTGTTAATGTTTGCAAGAGCTCTTCTAACATCATTCTTATGGCTTCCGGTTCATCTTCAATCTATCTAAGAATTTGCTTAAATTTCAATATATTATCCATTAGCATTAAAATATCTTGACTAAGTATTAAGATATATTGTTTAAGCATTATGATATCTTTGCTCTCTACATATACCTATTCTTGTGTGCTTTTGCTATTGTTTCTTTGGGTTATTTGTTTTGCTCTTAGTAACAAATTCAAAAAATAATAGATAAATGATAAAGAAAATCCTAGAAACACTTATTAGTTTCATAAGAAACAAATCTATTCATTTTCCTAGAACTTTTAGTGTCGACTTCAATGCTAATGGATCTATAAAAAAATGAATATTGGAAAATTTCTTTCCAAAAGCTACTAGAAACTATTCCAGAGCCAACAAACCTCCATATATTGTGCTAAAGGCAATAAGTCATCTAAATCAAAAATTGACATCAAAGTTCTAAAAGTGCATTTAAAAACTATTGATTTTAATCGTATTAATTAACGAGTGATCATTATCAATATGGATAATACTGATTTGTATGATCTTTAATAAAAAAATATTGTTCTAAAATCGGTTACTTTAAATAATATATGTTTTACTTAAATTCCAACTTGATATAGTTTAATTGATACAATTGTGTTTCATGATTGCTCTATTTGGCACGCTTTAGAAATCGATATCAAGATACTATTTTATTGATATCCTAAATTGCATTCTATTTTTGTTAACTAAAGCTCTCCTTCCAATAAATAAAAGTATTTTTGGCATTTATTCGGTGAACCAGTGCATATTCAGGACATTTACTCAGTAAACTTGTTTTCTTATCGACCAATTCTACATTAGTGATTTCAAATTTTCCATTGAACTCATATTATCCAATATTAAATGAAATTTGTTTTCAGTCCATGTGAGGAAGAAGTGTTGCACGAGAAAATGGATATAAGGACCATAGTATGGATAATTCAATTAAGTAAGATTTTATGATTCAGTATGGTTTCTATTGTTTTATGTTAAGCTAAAAAATAGAATTCGAAAATTATTATAAGCTTCCTCTACATAATGAAATCTTTCATTGTAAGCTTCGTATAATGAAAGCTCTGCAAAAGGAAGCTTTTCTATGAAAAAACATAAGTTTGAAAATCAAATTGCGAAAGTTTATTATTATGAATGGATTAGACAATAGAAATTTTTGAAATTGAACAATGCAACTATAATTTACATTATAACTCACGCATGTTTATCAAATTATGCAAAGGTAGTGTGTACGAATATATTTATGTTCCTTGCTTCACACATGCACTCTTCACGTACACTTTCTACTGCACTTCCACACACAATTGTTGTGACAATATTTGCACAAATTTTATCATTACACTGAAACAAATGTGCGGAAAAAAGACTATGCAAAATAGAAAACACACACTTTACTCCAGGATGTCTCGTATGTTCATATACATTTTTCTCATGCAACATATTTGGTGCCAATATTCAAACTTCATTTTGATACATAGTAAGTGCGGAGATGTGGATAATCGAACAACTAGAAAAGCTCTGCATAAAATATATTAGGCCACTCAGATCCACACAATAGATAAAATGTCACAAAAATAGAATAAAATCTTTAAAATCAAATTCCTTCATACATTTATTTTTGCAAACTGAAAATTGTCAACTCTTATGTTATTTGATACACATATTTTCTTGTTTGGTGATAATGTTTTTATTCCTAAGACAAAACTAGAAATTACTTTATCTCTGCAATTTGCTTTTGTAATTATGGTTATATTATTAAATAATGAAATGGTCATAAACATTTTTTTTAAAACTATTTATCTATTCATTCATGCATTTCAACATTGCTTTAAATTGACCAAAAGGCGACGATTTTTCGCTCAAACTAAGTTGCTCTGCAAAATGAAACATTGACTGTTATCAAATAAAATTTAACTTTAACTTTATGACCAAATCAAATTTACTTAATAACAATTTTTATCAATTTCTAAAAGCATCATGGACTTATGATACAAAAAATTATTTTGATAAAGTTGAAAATTATTTTTCTAAAGTTGAAAGCACAATCTCATAATACATTAAACTATGGGTTTTATTTTCAGAGCGTTCTGAAAAAACAAATCCATATTTCATTTTGAAATTGTCAATGCTAAATTACTCTTTGTAATTAATTTGTGGAGAAAGGAGAAATAATGTTGGGAAAGTGCAGTAGAAAGGGTGAGAAAAGAAATTAGGTGTGGGGGTGTGAATAGCTATTCCGTTAATGATTTATTTGACTCTATTATGACTGACATTGCTATTAATCCCTAAGAAGATTTCATTTTAAACCTTTTTTCCATTTTAAACATTTGATCATGGTGTTGTGTAATATGCTAAATAAAAAATATTTTTAATGCATAAAAAAAAATGCTAAATATCAATAAAGAGTGAAGCATAAGTTATTAAAGACTAAAAATGAGTTCAAGAACACAGAGATAAACAATCATCTCATCAAATTTTAAATAAAGTTATATGCAAATGAGGTGGAAAAGTAAAATATCAAACGATCAACAATGTTGGAAGCATTTGTAAATGAAACTAAGTATTAGTTTATGCCAAAAAAAGGAGGGATTACAGTATCGATAACAAGTTAACAAAAAGTTGCTTCACTGCCAAAAAAGGAAAATAAACATAGATCCATAAAACTTTCAAGATTATTACATACCCAAAAGCTACTAACTATGAGGGGTAGATATGGAATAGGATTCTCTTTTTTTGAGCTCGCTAACGACGGAAGTTGAAACTCACAGTGTACAAGTTTCTCCATATGAGCCAATTTTCCTTCAAAGTGACTTAGTTTTTCTTGTAAATTCTCTTGACCCCTCTGCAAATTTGCTAATATATCATGCATCTGCCACTAGTTGGGTTTGAGATCATTCATGAATGAGATAATAATATTGTGTTCATCATGTTTGTTTATTAGGAGTTGTTCCACAAGAAGTTTGAGATATGCAAGCTCATTACCAATGTTGCATTGATCAAATGTAGAATCGTTAAAATAAGATATGTTGGCAGGGCTATTATCTATAGCCTCCCCCTGACCAATCCTTTCCAGGTGCATCGACTTGACTTTGCTCTTTCACTAACTCCATGCCTCACTCTACCTGATTCGTGTGGCATCTTATAGTTTACCAGAAAACATAATAGGCTCGAATACAATAATTCTATGAACAGGCTAAAATAGTGAAATATTTTACATTAAACAGAATAGTGTATTAGCAAATAACAATTATAACCCACTTAGACTTTCATTTCAATGAACCAGGACCTAGTTGTAAAAGAAAATATTTAAATGAATATTCACAAACTACAAAAGAAAATTTATAGAATAGAAGCTAAGAATAAGACAAAATACTGAAACTAGAGAATTGAAGTGTTTCACCTTAGTTCATCATTGAATTTGAAAAAAAAAAAAAATTTCCATGTGTGAAATTTATATATATATAACTCCAATTAATTCATTGGCTATACCCTACATCAATGTAAATCGTCGTTGGTTTATACGTTTTTTTTCTTTCGGTATAGAATATTGTTTTGCCAATATTTTCTCAAACCAAAAAATATTTCCCTAATTTCAAAATATTTTTGTAACTTAATTTGCATATTTTTCTATTTCCCTTTCTGGTTAACATAATCATTTATTCAATAAATCAACGTTGTATAATGATTATTTATTTTTAACAAATCGATTGATATTATAAAATACTCTTTTGGCATTTATTCAGCAAACACATGCATAAGCATTGCTCCACAACCGGTTTTTATTCTAGCAGAGTAGAAGGATGTGCGAAAATAAATATGTGTGGCAAAACCTTCGCTTATTCTTTTTTACACTTTCGTATATGTTACCCATCCACACATACAAATTTTTTGGAGCATGGATTACTGAATATTAAAAATTTAATTAAGGCTAATAATGAAATCAATATGCTTCACATTGCAATTTGCATAGTGTAGAGATGCGGGATTAATTGATTAAAGCATTGCACAATTTGTGTTCTATCGTTAACATCAAAATTAGTAAGTGATAACTAGAATACATGGAATGAGAACAAACTCCATAATTCATTCATTTTGGACAAATAACAGTAGATTCTTATTATATTCAATGTGATTTTGTCTAGGCATGGTTACATTGTCTACACATGTGAATTTGTCTAGGAATGGTTACATTGTCTAGGCATGTGATTTTGACTAGAGGTATCCATTGAAATTTCTTCTTACTCTAGAATTTATTTGCATAATATCTAAACAGGTAATTATTTTACCATTAATCTACTACAATTTTTTATGATGTCAATAGTACCTTCCATTAATAACTGAAAATATAGTTGTTAATCATAGAATTAAATCTTAATTAAGCCTTTACTGTTGAGAAATCAATGCATGTAGGAATTAGGGTTTGATTCTTCCTTCTTGATAATTACATGTGATTTATGTTGTCTTCTATTAATTCTATATTATATTATATTTCCTCAAGAAATTACCAAATTAAATGTATATGAAGACCATAAAAACAAGAGATACAAGATGTAGGCACTCAGCTAGGGAAAAACCCCTCTAAGGGGAAAACCCAATCCAACTCTTCCACTAGTAGATTCAAATCAAGATCACAAAATCCAAGACCCTTTAGACCTAGACAAAGAGCTCCTCCAATCATAAATTTATCCCTTCCTTCCAGTAGACAATCCATGCCAAAGTCTCCAAGTGTCAGCTTCTTAGATGCAACTTCAATCCAAAAATTTTTCCCCCAGCTTCATAATTTCATACTTGCAGTATTCGGAAATTTTAGCCCTAGCTTTAGTCTAGTAATTTCACACGTGAGATAGATATATGCCCAAAAACTTGGTTATTGTGTTCCCCAACTTCTTCCTTCTTCCTCCTCAACTTCACTCTTCTTTTCTACCTCTTTCTCTTGTAGTCGAAATGTTGAGTGTGTGTGCCAAATGAGTCGAGTTGCCTCTCTATATATACTGCTTTTTCTAGGTCAAATATCCCTAATCCAAACCGAATTCATGAGGACATGGTAGACTTGGTGTGGAGGTGACAAATGACACTTTTGACTCAAAAATAAAACTTTTTACATGATACAAAATCCCAAGAAGGGTCTAATAAAAATGACAATGACTCTATTGACTCATGATAAAACCTATAAGTCTTCAATGGATTCTTTGACCTAGAAATAAATAAAATATCATGAAACCCATCCTTCAAAATACTTTTTCTTTTACAGCAAATTTATTTTCTCTTTATTTTCATCAAATACAATTATGAAGATTGACACTAGTTACATTCTTCAACACTCCCTCTTAACTTGGGAGGTATTCATAATTACATACATATATAGGTACATGGAAGATATCAAAATGATATGAACTATGAAGAGTCATAGCACACACAATGCTACACATTAGATGTCTGAACATGGTACTCTAATTGAGTGGGACTAAGGCGTGCTCAAGCTTTAGCCACTCTAGGTAAAATCATGCTTTTAAGCTCTAACACCAACCCAAGGATCTAGGTGTGTATCCAAGTTTGGAGCTCCAAGAACAATGCCACCCTCCCTACTTTGGGATCTATAGATCAACACATAGGTCAGACAAATGTCCTCCCAAGCATCTTGTTGTCACAAGGTGCTTCATCTATCCCTATTAACTAAATTTTTAATATCAACCAATCCAAGCATGCTTCTGAAATATTCAAACTTCTTATTTGTGAGATATTTCATCAACATGTCAGCTACATGTTCATTAGTCAGAATATATTGTAGATTCACAACCACATCATGTGCCATACTTCTAATGTGGTGGTACTTTTTATTGATATGCTTCATCCTTGCATGAAACACAGGGTATTAGACATATTGATGCTACTTTGATTATCACAATAGGATCCAACGGCCTTCCAAACAAATATTATAATAGTTTTCTTAACCAAACTTCTTCTTTTCCTACTTCACATGCAACAACATATTCGGCTTCAGCACTACTTAAAGCAACAAGATCTTGTTTTCTACTCATCCATGGAACCATTGCATATCCTAAACTAAAACAGACACCGGTAATACTTCTTTCATATGTCTCACTACCATCCCAATTAGAGTTGGTAAAACATGTTAATTTAACTTCCTTTCCATCATACTTTAAGCAATGATGAATTTTTCCACATAGGTATCTCAAGATATGTTTGGAAGTTATATAATGGTCATAATGAATCTCCAACTAAAATTGGCTAAGAACATTACCGCAAAGAATATGGCAGGTCTATTATTCACCAAATACATCAAAGGGCCCACCAACTTATGATAGCTTGTAGGATCGACGAGACTAGAGTAATAGCTTCTCAACTTCTTTAGATTTGTGATCACGAGAGTAGTCATAGGCTTGGAATCCATCATACCAAACTTTTGTAATATCTTTATTATGTACTTTCCTTGACCAAGATATATATCATCATGTTTCTTTCAAAATTCCAAGCCCAAGTAGTAATGCATGAGTCCCAGGTATTTCATTTCAAATTATGCTCCCAACATTTTCTTGCATTCTACAATTATGCGCTCCACACTTTTAATAAAAAAATCATCCACATATAAAAGTATACTAATTGGTTCATTATTCACTATCTTGATATAGAGTTTGCATCAGCAAAACTTTTGACAAACTCAATCCTTAAGAGATATGAATCCATCCTTGCATACTAAGCCCTAGGAGCTTTATTCAATCCATATAGAGCTTTCTTTAGCCTGCAAACATGAATATCCATGTTATTTATCTTAAAGCCTTCCAGTTGTTCAATATACACTTATTCATCAATGGTTCCATTTAGAAATGTTGTTTTGACATCCATTCTATCAAAATTCCATCCCATAGTAGCAGCTAACGAAACCAAAGATCTAAGAGTAGTGTTCTTGAAATTGGGAGCAAAGGTCTCTTCATAATTTATTACTTCCTTTTGAGAGAAACCCCTTGCAAAAAATATTTCTTTGTATTTGTATATTCTTCCATCAACGACATATTTGATTTTGTAAATCCATTTGAAAGTGATAACATCTTTTTCACTATGTCTAGGAACGATTTCCCATACCCCATTCTTCATGATGGGTTGATATTCTTCTTGCATTACTTTCTTCCATTTTTCTTGATGATTGGCTTCTTCAAATATAGTTGGTTATTTTTCGATTATTTTCATTATGTATGTTCCATATCCTGAGTATTTTTTTGGTATTTTTCTTTCTCTGAAATTTCCTTTAGTTAATCCATGTCCTTTAGCACCTTCAAGTGTAGATTTTAACCAATTTGGCCTCTTCTTTGTTTTGAGAATTATTATAGGTTGAATAGGCCCACTTTTTCCTTCTTCTTCTTGGTTTGTAGGTGACTTGTCATGTTGCTCTTCTTCTTCAAATAGTGGTACATATTCTTCATTGAATTCAATTTGTATAACTTTGGATCTTTTGTAGGCATGGTTTTCATCAAATATAACATCATTACTAAATTGAGTTTGTATCTCTTCTTTGATGTAGATTCTATAAGCCTTTAATGAAAGGCTATAACCAATGAAGATACATTTTATACTTGTGGAATATTTATTTCGCTTGTCTTTTGGAACATGAATGTATGTGGTACATCCAAAGATTTGGAGATGGTCTACACATGGCTTATTCCCTATGACTGCTTCTTTCGATATCATATTATCAAGGATTCTATGAGCACTTCTATTTTGTATGCATATTTTTGTCATGGTTTCTTCCCCCCATAGAAATTTTGGTAGATCTTGATAAAATATCACAGTCCTTATGCATTCTTAAATGGTTCTATTTTTCCTTTCTACTATTCCATTCTTTTCTGGGTTGTAGGGAACAATGAGCTCCCTCTTAAAACTTGCTTCTTTACAATATGCTATAAGTATTCACCTCCATTTTCAGATCTAAAAATATTTATCTTTCTTTTGGTTAAGGTTTCAAATCCGGATCTAAATTCCTTGAAATTTTCAAATACTTTGTCCTTTTCCTTGAGAAGATAGAGCCATGTCTTTCTAGAGTGATCATCAATGAAGGTCACATAGTAAATATGGCCTCCAAGATATTTATTAGACATGGGCACACAAATATCAGAATTAATGAGGTCTAATATCTCCTTAGACCTTGTGTCACTGCTTGTAAATGGTTTCCTAGTGTTCCCTTACATACTCCTTTATGGTATTCCTTAACGTTGGGGATGCCCTTTACCATTTGACTTAGAGAAGGTATTATCTTGTAATGAATATGCCCATATATTTTATGTCAAAGTTCGATAATATTAATCTCCATGTGAACGATGGCTTTAGGAGATGGTGATATAAAGTTATATAGTCTTCCTTCATGAATTTGAATAACCCTTGCATTTTCAATACTTGAATCCTTGCCCCAAACCAAAAATTTACCATATACAAAAAAAACCTTATCTCCTTTATCTTCTAAACAAGAAATGGAAAGTAAATTCTTCTTCAAACATGGGACATAAAGGATGTTGTTGAGGTGTAGCTTTGCTCCACTTTCTAGGTTTGCTCCATTGCATGTGATGATGATTCTCTTAATAGAGTATTAAGTTTTCCACTTTCTCCTACCATATGTATTGAGTCTCCATTATCAATGATCCATGCATTTTCATCATCAAGTGTACTTGTAAGTGAAACCAAGAATCCTTCACTCTTCACTCTTCTAGATAGATGGTAGATGGTCCTTCCAACCCATATTCCTGCAAATTTCATAATATTTAGTCCCATCTTCAAATAACTTGCCATTGAGGGAGTGACCTTTTCTTCCAATATTTCTTTTCCTTCCTTTAATTGATAGCCAACAAAGTGAGCTTTGACAAGTCCTTATTTCACATTAGCTCTGATACCATGTTGAGAAATTAATGCTTTTAGGAATTAGGGTTTGATTCCACCTTCTTGATAATTACTTGTGATTTATGTTGGCTTATTTTACTTCAGATTATCTTTCATCAAGAAACTACCAAATTAAATATATTAATATTACAAGAACAAGAGACACAATATGTAGGCACTCAGTTAGGCCAAAACCCCTCCAAGGGGAAAACCTATTCCAACTCTTACACTAGTAGCTTCAAATCAAGATGAGACAATCCAACGCCCTTCAAACCTAGACAAATACTTCCTCCAATCATCAAGTCAACCCTTCCTTCCAGTAGATGACCCTTGCCAAAGTCTCCAAGTGTCAGCTTCTTAGAAACAACTTCAATCCAGAATTTCCACCCCTAGCTTCAGAATTTCATACCTGGAATTGACTTAGAAATTTCAGCCCTACCTTCATTCTAGTAACTTCACATGTGCGAGAGAGAGATTCTAAAAAACTCGATTCTTGTTTTCCCCAGCTTCTTCCTAATTTGTCCTCAACTTCGCTCTTCTTTTCTACCTCTTTCTATTGTATATAGAACTTATTAAGTGTGTGTGCCAAATGTGTCGATTTACCTCTCTATATATACTACTTTTGCTAGGTTGAATAGCTCTAATCTAGGACGAATTCATGAGGACAGAGTTAGCTTGGTGTGGATGTGAAAAATTACACTTTTGAATCAAAAATAAATCTTTTTACATGATACAAAAGTCCAAGAAGGGTCTAATAACAATGAAAATTACTATTGACTCATGACAAAACCTAGAAGCCTTCAATGGAGGAATTGACCTTAAAAATAAATAAAAGAGAATGAAACCCATGCATCAAAATCGTTTTTCTTTTACAATAAATTTATTTTCTCTTTCTTTTCATCAAATACAATTATGAAGATCGACACTAGTTACATTCTTCAACATTTATGATGTCCTCATTACATATCAATTCATTGAATAAATGAAAAAAGGTTATTTTATAATATTTGATTACGTGTCGATTCTCTGAATAAATGACAAAAGGACTATTCTATAATATTGATAAATGTGTTCTTCTTGATATGTTTACAACCAACCATTATTATACATGTGTAGACTATGAAGATGTGAAGTAAGCTTTCATTATGCAAAAGAAATATGCAAATAGAAGTGTATGAAGGAGATCTACACATCATGTCAATTTACTATGAGGCATACAGGCTACGGAAACTTGTGCATAGACTTGAATTCACTGAATAAATGCTGAAAAGGGTATTTTATAATATCAATAGATATGATCTTATTGATATGTTTGAAGCTAGCAAACATTACACAATGAATCAGAGTAAATGTTATTAAGAATTTGAGTGATAACGTGATTTTGTATCTATTTGTTGAATATATATTAATAGCACTACTAAGCATTAAGTAATTCTTCAATGTTAAGTGTGAACTCATCTACAACGTAATAAGTATTTTTCACTCCAAGTTTTTGTATCTTCGAAAAAAAATTCATCTTGACATTTTTGTTGCATATATGGTTGTGTTTCACACTTTTCCTTTCTCACATGCTCTAGTACTAAATGCTTTTAACAGTTTGTACGTTACCTGTTATCGTCTGAATGATTACGTAATATCATATGTTGTAAACACTAATGTTTACTAGTAATCCTCACTTCTGCACTAAGTATTTAATCAATAAAGAGACATAGCCTTAAGAACACACAATATTTAGTGCATTTGATAATGTCAAGAGCCTTATAACCATTTAAAAACTAGTATGGAAGGTATAAGGGAAAATTTTGCAGAGGGAGAATGCATACGGAAGTACGAAACATTGCGGTAGAAAAATTCATAATATGAAAATATGGATTATTTAGTATTAAAATACTACCAATATTATATAATAATAATGGTCCATGATAATTGGCCCATGAGGTCTTGGATAGATGGTGATCGGTGCTTTGTTAAGGCACTTCTTGATGTGAATTCAGTGGTTCAATTCCCCTTCCCGATCGGGGTGATATATTCGACATGATGAAGATGTAGTCCTACCAAGCTTACAAAAAAATTTATGCTAGAGAATTGTGCTGACAAAGAATGCATGCGGAAGTGTGGAACATAGTCACACAATTGTATTTGTTATTAACAATTTTTGTCTAATGTTGGACAATTGATTCTGCAAAGATTTTTGTGTGGAGAGATTTAATTGTGCAAAGATATTTCACTGTGCGAAGAGATTTGTGTAGAGATATTTCGTTATGTGGAGAGTTTTGTGCGAATAGATTTCATTATATGGAGAGCTTTCATTGTGCGTATTTTTCTTCGCACTCCGCATGACCTTTAATAAATTAATTAGTGATATCCGGAATATGGAGGAATGGATTGTTTAGTATTAAAATATTAGCAATAATATATAATAATAATGATGCGGAGGAATTGTGTGAAGAGAGAATGCATGTGGAAATCAGGAAATTGTCGCACACTTGTATTTGTTACTAACAAACGCTTGTGCAGATAGATTTCATATGCTTTATCCATGGTCTGTAGAATTTTATTGCAGAAAATTGAATTGTGTCGCTCGAAGATTCAATTCAATGCTTTTTATGGACTAAATCTACTCATCCATGCAAGACAAAAATGTCATCAATTAGAAATATACTTTCACCATTAGATTAAACGAGTTACACCATGAGTTATATGGCAGATGGATACTCATTAGCTTTCTACCATTTCACCAACCGATTCGGTCGCTTGCATATGTTATGTTAGCCTCGTTTATCAACGAATGTGGAGGATAGCTCATTGTGTGAAGGAAGGAAAGGTTTGCATCCCCCAAGAGTTCATAGCTCCGCACTCCTACATAATGAGCTAGGTTCATTATGCGAAATTCTTCACAAAACCACTTTACTTTTTTTTCATAATTATTCATTTTTTAAACTCATTTCATTATGCAGAGTTTTCTTCGCACTCTACACAACCTTTAATCAATTAATTAGTGGTATTCAGAATACAAAGATATGGATTGTTTAGTATTAAAACATTATCAATAATATATAATAATAATGATGTTGAAGATTTGTGCAGAGAGAGAATGCATGTGGAAGTGCGGAACATCGTAACACACTTGTATTTGTTATTAAAAAATGCTTGTGTGGAGAGCTTTCATTGTGAAAAGTAGATTATTTAGTATTAAAATATTACCAATAATAATAATATTATAATAATAATAATAATAATAATAATAATAATAATAATGCATAATTATTGTGCAAAGAGAGAATGCATGCAGAAGTGTGGAACATCAAAGCACACTTGTAATTGTTATTAAAAAAATGCATGTCTAGAGAGATTTCATTATCTCGATATTTTTGTGCAGAAAGATTTCATTATGCGGAAAGTTTTCATTGTCCAAAGTTTTGTCTGCACTTTGAAGAACCTTTAATCAATTAATTAGTGCTATAGGTAGGGATTATGTTGCATTGTAGTTATTACCCTTGTTAAGTATTACTTTTCATTTTTTGTCAATAAAACATTTGTCTATGTTGGACACCTAATCTTCTATGGGCAGGTGTGGAAGGCGAACAGTCACATAGGAGTCCAAGTGACCTTGGAATGTGGAATACAAGAGTCACACCAATATAATATAAATGTAAATCTGTAGTGAATAATAATATAACTCATGCTTATCTTTCTGTTTATGTGTGTTTACTCTTTCCCTATATGTGTGTACCATGCGTGTGTTTAACATAGTATCATAGCATAGTTGTTCCTACTCAGAAATTTGACTCCCCTGAGTGTTATTTCTCTGATATGTCAGAACTATATCTACTATAACTTCCCACAGTTATAGCTATGGCCAACTATATCTACTATAACTTCCCACAGTTATAGCTATGGCCTGACAGATATAGCTATGGCCTAACATAACGTTCCTCTGCGCCATCCCTGTCAAGTGGAATCGACTCTCAGATTTGTGGTTGTGTGTATTCCCTATCTGAATTCTAATGCTCACCTCTCTCACACCTGCCTCGACACTCGACTCTAGCGCATTGCATTTGTGCTCCTGCTTGCCCTTGCGCTCAACATTTCCTCCCATCCAAAACACTCACAATCATGGCAATTATAACACAGAATTCCATTTAATTCCCAGCTACAATACTCAGTGTCACATACTTTGTCAGTAATTGGGTTTTGTTGGATATCATATAGATGTAACTCAATTGTATCACCGAGAGGTAAATTAACCACAGCGGGAGATCTTGCGCATTAGTCGTGGAGGTTGAAGTTACATTCCTCTTGATAGAATCTGTATCTTAAGCCTTGGCCGAAATTTCTGTAAGTGTAGCATTGGTAACTGGTAGTGACATTGTCAAGGAATAGTAGGTGGTCATGTAAAAAAATGTGCAATCTCATCGTGCGCCATACTGCTCCAATATTATGCTAATGAAAGCCCAATAATGAATAGCGACGTGTTTATGATGTTCCTAATAAATGAAGGCTATATACGCTCCTGGCTCTTTGCCTTCCCCATATACGCAAAGAGAAGGTCGACAATTCCCTTCTACTCTATTCTCTGCGATCATTTATTCCTTTTGTTTTAATATGAAATTTGCACCAGCTTTAAAGAGCTTCTCAATATGCTCCTATGAAATACGTTGTCCAAACCAACTTGATTGGTTTATGATATATAGATTGTGCCATTTCATATGCATTGTCGTTAGTTTCCTGCCCAGAATTTCCCTATGACCAAATTGTGCTTAATTCCTCTTATATTCTAAAAGAATTCCCAAAACCTTTATTTGAAATCTCCCAGTCTCTTTGAAACCTTTGAATTTAATGGAAAAGTTGTGACTGTGAGCTGGCCTCGAAACCACTCAACAGAGAAATACAAGCATTCCTGCTCTTGCATTTGGTCCTCACGGATTTTGTGGCAATGCTTGTAATCACTACTTAATAAGTCGTGAGTTTGACTAGGAACCAGTATTGGTCTGAAAACCATTGATTTTGGAGTATCATCAATTCTAAATACCATCGATTGTGACTCAAGCTAGTTTTCATACGAGACTTGGTGTGTTTTTCTCATATTTGTGCCTTTTGCATTTCTTCCATATGCCTAGATATTGCATGACAATGGAATTACAGTGATCCCCTTTTCCTATCTGCGTCAGAATCCACGGTGGCCCTCGCACAGTCCGCCTCACAAGCACTTCAAGCACGCAGACCCTCCAGCCAACGCTCCACATTACACATTTTCTTGGTGCTCAGTACTCACTCACGACCCATCTCATTGTTGTGGCCTCACTCACGACCCTCCTCCACTGCGTCAGCATCCCGCACACTCTTGGTTCATCGATGTGAAAATGATTGAGCCATTATATGTTGTCTCTGAAATATTTCATATTCTATTGATTTCTGAGATTTGAGTGACCCCGTGTGGTGAACCTGGCCACAAACTCATTTAAAGGCATTTGGCCGTCGAGGCTGCACCAACTCAAACAGTTGAAAGCATTAAAAAAAAATTAAAAAATTGAGATGAAAGACGTTAAAAGAAAATTGTGGTTAAGAACCAATCTGCTGAGGATCCTCGTCATCGTCGAGTGGCAGTGGAAGATTCAGGTCCAACAGAAAAGGCTTCTTAGCAGTAGCAGGAGGAGGAGGACAACGAGGAGTATGCAAAATTTGTTTTAAACAGGGTCGGCGGTCTATCAAGACAACTGAATTATTTACAGTTTTACTGAATTTCTTTTATAGAGCAATGTTGAGGTAGAGGATCTTGATGTTGATGCACATTTTTTCTCACATTTAAGTGAACCAAGCTTAGAATCAGCGAAGAAAAACATAGCTTTTATTGGTGGAAGAGGGTGGAATTTGAATTGCTGGTTGTGAGTTTATTGTTAGTTTTGTTTGTGAAATCCTCATTACATCATGACTTGTAAAAGAATTGAGTTATTAGAATTAATAAATACTCTGATACTCTCCACTGCAGATGGGATGGTAAACATCAACAAGGACAATCTTTCCGATATCAAAAACTGTCTGCAAAATGCACAGGAAAATATTTATTTTTTGCAGCTTGAGTCTCAGTTTCAACAAGAAGAATTACAGCAGCAGAGTCATAATTCTAAACTTGTTTCTGTTTAGAAAATTGAAACAGACTCCTATAAGTAGAAAGCCAATAATTTTGTAGTTGATTCACATTCAATGCCCAGTATAAGAGTATATTTGCACACAGAAGCAAACATTCAGCCTGCACTTCCCAAGCCCATCATCAGACCTTGAGAAGAGCTTGTTCACAACAAGCACAGAACTGGTATTGGATATGACAAGGAATTGTCCTTTCATATTCCAGACTACTCCAAGCCCATTAAATTTTAGAGTGCCGGATTTCTTTATGACAGTTCACCTTCAGTTGTTCCAAATCCTACTCCTCTTCCATGACAACAAAAACAAATTGAAAAATTCCAACACTGTGATCGCGTTGGCCATATGAAAGATCATTGTTTCGATCTTGACCCATGCAAGCATTGTGGTCGACACACCCATTCTTCACACAGATGCTTTAGAAACAATCATTCTACAAGAGCAAAGATTCATCTTGGATGGATTGTTTCTTGGCAATGGGCATCAACAGCCAAGAAGATGTTTAAGACATATGTTAGAACTTGTTCTAGAATATTGAACAATCTTGCAGTTGAGTTTTCGCCATCATCTCACCTTGTACCTGACAGGGGTGAAAATGGTGGTCATCTACAAGCTTCAAAGCCACATCAAGTGAGCCTGAACCACAACCTGTCATTCCAGATTCAGATTTGTAGCCAGAGACATAGCAGTTCAAGCGAGCCTGAGCCACAATTTGTCATTCCAGATTTAGAGTTGTAGCCAGAGACACGAATGACCATGATCATTCCTTTGGTTGGTGGACAGCCTTAAACCATCTATGCGAGGTTGACATTCTTCCTCTTCAAAGAATTCGAAGCACTTCCTCTAGCAGAAGACTTCAGCTTCTTGCCAGCTTTGGCAGAGTTCCGAGAAATACATTAAGCATTCCAGTGTTGGTGGTCATCCTTAAACCATCACATGTTTTAGACCTCCCTTCTTCTAGGTTGAAGGTCTCCCTCTTCAAATCTGAGGGACACTTCCTCTAGCATAAGCCCTCAACTTCTTGCCAGATTTGGAAGAGTTCCAGGAACTTCACTAAGCATTTCAGTGTTGGTGGTCATCCTTAAACCACCTCTTTATGCCAACATTTGACAGAGTTGATTCAGCCTAAGTGTTGCCATGCATACTTTACGGATTTGTATTACAACTCTCTTCTTGGACTCACACATACCCCTTTGAATTAAGGGGGGGATGTTGGACACCTAATCCTCTATCGGTAGGTGTGGAAGGCGAACAGTCACAGAGGAGTCCAACTGACCTTAGAATGTGGAATCCAAGAGTCACACCAATGTAATATAAATGTACATCTATGGTGAATAATAATATAACTCACGCTTATGGTCCTATTTATATGTGTTTACTCTTTCCCTATGTATGTGTACCATGCATGTGTTTAACAGTCTAAAGTTCTTAAACTAGATGTAAAAAATTATGGCTTCTATTAGTTGTCGAAACCAAAGCCTTTTCCATAAATACAAGTAGTGTTAAGTAAAAAAAAATCAGAATTATGATTTCATTAAAAAAAATTATTATCAATTATGTTGAAAAAAAAATTCAAAACATAACAGGAAACCCGCGTAATTACCTTTGAAGAACGAGAAATTATTTGTAAATATTCAATTCTTAGTTATTAAGCTATTGTAATGAGTAATTGATTCTTCTAATAATAATTAATCTCATTTTGTTATTTATTATCATTTCTTCATTGTTTAATGTTTAATTGTACATTACACAAATTTATGTGGTCATATAAAAAAAAATTATTGTTGATTTATATATAAAGCAATTTTGATTGGCATCAATTATCTAGATAAGTTGATTATGACATGGTTGACTTACTAGATTTAATGGTTCTGTTGCTACAACAAATCCACTACTAATTGTGAGGCCATGTCAATTGTGGTTTTATCTGATCACTTATGGAGAATCTTATCCACCCTAAAATACAACACTTAATGTTACATCAGGTGGTATACAGGTCATTGGATTTTAAAATTCCAATGGACTCTATACCACCTATATTATCATTAAATGTTTTGTGGCACGGTCGATATTGATTGTCATCAATTATCTAGATAAGTTGATTATGACATGGTTGACGTACTCGATTTAATGGTTCCATTGCTACAACAAATCCACTACTAATTGTGATGCCATGTCAATTGTGGTTATATATATATATATATATATTCTTTTGCAAGTCACTCATGTCCAAGTTGTCACGGTATTATTCCACTAACATCCCCAATTCCATGACAACACTTTTACAAAGTCCTTTATCGACATCCTGACTTTTGTGTAATGTTCCTGTATGATGTGGTGGTGGAATTGTGAATTCAAATATATTAGTGGTAGAATAATCTTGAAGATTGAAAGGTATTAGGGAAAATCTATCGCTAATAGATTCGTTTAGCATGTGATTATGGATTGTATCTAGTTTAATTTTATGTATGGGATTAATGTTAAATGTTAGTTCAAAGTACTTAATCTGAGGTGATAGTATGAGTGTCCATAGTATTGTGCATTTAATATTTTATTGATATTATTTTGATTAAAATTGTCTTTTGGTCTTGAATATGATCTAGAATTCTGTTTGATTGACTAAGAGCTCATCTTCCTTTGATTTACGGAAACATGTTAATGGTCCAAACCCATAGGCATTTATCGAGAGTAGAAATTTTCCCCATTACAAATGTATAACATGTTATTTATATTGTTAGGTTTTGTTTATCCATAATTATATTATTGCATGTATAGGTCTTGATATAAAATTAATGATGGCTAGGTGAATAACCCCTACTGTTGAATATTTTTTATTTCTGTTGGGAATTATAATAATAATAATATTTATAGTAAGTCCTGTAGTAAAGGGTAGAATAAATAAAACCTAGTGGGGGATTGAGGGTGTATTATTTGGTGGGAGTGTGCACTATGTCATACTAATAATTCCATTGAAATATGGGGTAGAATGTTAGCTAGGAATTAGATTAAGGATTTGTGATTGGCTCATAAACATCTTGAGAAGATTTGCACCTTTCTTAAAGAGGATATCCACAATATGAATCTTTAGGATGAGCATGAAAAATTGGATATATAGATTTGGTGGGATGAAATTTATTTAATTAGGGTTGCTTAGGTATATGTCCAGTATTAATAGAGTTATGAAGGAGACAAGGGTTCAAAGTTTTATTTTGAATTTCTTGACTGGAAAGTTGCAGTGGAAATATTTGTTATTTTGTCTTCTGTGAAAATTGATAAATCTCTAGGGATCAATGGTTGCCTTATGATTTGTATAATGCCATGTGAAATACAATTGGTCATGACTTTTGTTCTTTAGAATATACATTTTTTGTTAATAGTCAACTATTTGAGTTTCTCAACTAGGGGTTGATCAAGCTTATGTTGAATAATGTAGCTAACAACTCTGTTGGTGGTTGGTGACCTATCCCTTTACTCATGGTCACTTGTAAAATTGTTTTCAATTCTTTGGCTTTGTCATGACCATATATGATTTTTTAAATAGATATTCATTATTAGCATGATGTTTTTTTCATGGGTGGCTATGGAAGGGGTAAGGGAGACTAAGCAATAGTCTCTAATATTTAAAATTGATTTTTAATTGAGCATATAATTAGGTCGATTGGTGTTTTATTTATGAGATTTTGATTTAATTTGGGTCTGGCCCCATATGTTCCACCATGGTGAACACTTTTCTCGCCAATGATTCAATTTTTGTTTTGACAAACATGGACTTATCTCATATTTACTTTCATACTTTTACTCGTTAAGGATGTCTGTATGCCCTTTATTTATCTCTATTAAACACATATGATTTGGGTTATTTGTTGGAGGTGGCTCGTATCTTTGGTAAGATTCATGATATGCTTCTCTTAGATGGTTTTAAGATGGTTAACAAGCACTTCACAAATGACTCTCTTCCCTCTAATATATATATATATATATATATTATGTGGCCTTTTCCTGTTTAGACACCTTATTCTCTACCTCAGGTGACATGGTCAATGCTCATGAAATTAAATTTTGATTAGTAAGGTTAGATGACCCCCTAGATTGGATCCATATTTCCTTGTATTATATTCAGTGTAGGGTTGTTGCATGATATTTTTGGAGTCCCTTAGGAGTTGGGTTGTTACCATTCACCATGATCGATTGGTGTTTACAAAAGTTGAAAAGCTTCATATTTTGAATCATAGGGGTGTTCCCTTTGAAAACAAGTTGAATATTTTTGGTTATATTCTTTAGGTGTCTCATATTTATTATGTGTCCTATTGATTTCCTGGAAAGGCTTAGTTTCATTAGCTTAAGTAGATTTTGAGAGATTATTTATGGTCCAAGTATGGTGGATATTGGTGTTTGCACTTGGTGCCTTGGTATGTTTGCATTAAGTGTAAGGATAGTGATGGGGATTGGTTTGATTGATGTTTCCACTCGAGGGAGTGTTATGGATACCAAGAGAGTGATGTGGTATCTTGAGGGTCCCACTCCTTTGCAAATATTGTTTTGGCATAAAGTGCTTTCAATGCAGAATTTAAGTAGAGTTTGAGAGAGTTTACTACTTTGTAATATAATGTCATCTCTTTATTTTTTTCGAGTGTTTAGCTCTCTCATCTTTTAAAGCATCTAGATTACCTAGAACTTGGTGGTTGCTACTTTTTTGGTATTGTGAGGGTTAGTGTAGGTTTTAACCTTGTACAATTAATTGTTGTAAACAAATTCTTAATTAAAATAAAAAAATATGCAATAGAAAACACACACATCAACATAGAAATTTTATCTTGGAAACCCAAAATTGAGAAAACTAGCAAGATATTTCAAAATCTATTCATATATACAATATTGCAATACAATATATATCCCCCAACAACCATACGGCGACCAATCCATTTAGCCTAAATTAGAATACAATTGTATTTCCTTAAGAAAAATTACAAAACCACCATGTGCCACAATGCCACGTTTACAAAAAAAAAAATGCAAAAAACAACCCAAAAAAAATTTGTGACATTTCACCCAGACCCTCTGAAAAGGGGGGTTGTTGCACCTCCACTATTCCTAGTGCAACATAAAACATGTAGAAAAAGTTGTGTAAGTAATATAACACACATCTAACATTATCCCCCTTGTTGTTTTCCTTGCACATAAGGGGTCACTTGAGTAAATGACCAATAATCAAGGGAAATAGCGCCCATTTTTTCTGTACACAAAGAAAACTTCTCAGTGATCACATATTTTATTAATGAATTTGCAACATTCTTCAAATTTTCCACATTTTCCAACAATTCCTTCTTGTCTTCAATCATATCTCTCACAAAGTGATATTGAACATAAATATGCTTTGTCTTCAAATGATAAGCTAGATCCTTCACCAGGAAGATCTCACTCTGACTGTCACAAACTATCCTTACAACTTGTTGTAGCAACCCAATACTTGAACACAATCTATATAACCATATTTCTTCCTTTCTTACTTGAGTGATTTCCATGTATTCATCTTTTGTAGTTAAGAGTGCCACTACAAATTTTCTTTTGTACATTCAACTGATTTTTCCTCCAAATAGGTTAAACATATACCCACTTGTAGATCTTCTACGATCCAAATATCCAACCTAATTTGCATCAACAAAGCCATGAATGTCTAACACTATCCAATCCTTGTCTTCCTTTGTAGCATAATCCATATCCAATAGTGTTGCAGAAATACTTGAAAACCCTCTTTATTATTGTCTAATGCTCCTTCTCTAGTTTTGAAATATGCCCATTGAATACTCCCATTTCATGTGAAATTTCCAGTGTAGTACAAACCATTACATACATAAATCTTCCAACTGCATTGGCATATGGAACACGAGACATGCCCTCTTCTTCTTCTTGTGCCTTAGGACACTGATTTTCAAATAAATTTACACCTATAAGAATAGGAACCTTTACCAGTTTACATTTTTACATACTTAACCTATGCAATATTGTCGATACATAGTTCCTCTGACTTAACTGGGGTTTCGTGTTTGGTCGATCTCTTTTAATTTCAATTCCCAAGATAAAATTTGTAGCCCCAAGGTCCTCAATGTCAAATTTGGAGGACAATTGAGTTTTCACTTCCTAGAATATTTTCATGTCATTCCAATTAGCAACAAATCATCCACATACAAGACCAAAGAAATAACATGATCACCAACTAATTTGAAATACAAAATGCGATATTATTTGCTCCATGTGAAGCCAAGTAATAGTATATCAGAATCAAATTTTTTATACCACATCCTTGGTGATTCATGTAACCCATATAAATACTTCTTTAACTCACATACTAGCTCTTTATTTCATTTCACAGCAAATCCTTTCAGATGCTTCATGTATATTTATCCTTCTAGATCCCCATGCAGGAATATTGTCTTCATGTCCACCTATTCTACTTCATGATCAAAAGTAGAAACAACATATAAAATAAATATAATAGAAGTTAGCATGGAAACGTGAGAAAATATATCACCAAATTCTATTCCTTCTACCTGGGAATAACCATTTGCTACTAATTGACCTTTGTATTTCTCCACTATGCCTTTTATATTCAATTTCTTTTTAAACACCCATTTTCTTCCAATGGGATTCCTTCCTTGTCTAAGGTCGTCATTTCTTTAAGGTCGTCATTTCTTCAACCATACCCATTTTCTAGAATTTTCCATCCTTTTAATCCATTGCCTCCCTAAAAGTTCTAGGATCATCATCAATAATAAACAAAGAAAAAATAGAATGAAATTAGGTGGTGTATACTTGTCTAGCTGCTTTATTTCCGAAATTGATCTCCCAGTGCCAGATTTTGTGGTTCTTCTTCTTCTAATTCATGTTCTTCTGTAGAGTCTAATTCATCATCCTTCAATTCAAATTCTATCTTTTTTTGTTCTTTCACCCTTGGTAGGACTTCTTGTTTCACAACATCTTTGACTTTTTTGAATACTACATCTCGATTATACACAACCTTCTCAAATTCCTGGCCCCAAAGCTTATAACCTTTCATAACATCTTTATATACAATAAAGATACACTTTTCAGCATTCTTATCCAACTTTTTCCTATTCTCCTTTGGAATGTGTAAATAATCATCATATCCAAATACCTTAAGATGTTTAAGAGAAGGTTTCTTACCAATTCATACCTTATGTGGATTCTTTTCATTCAACATTGATAAGGGTGATATATTTATTAAATAACACATAGTGTCAACTACCTTTTCACAAAATTCTTGTCCTAACTCAGCACCACTAATAACTCTTTGTTTTCTCCATTAACCTCATGTTCATTATTTTTACAACTCTAGTTTGTTCAGGTATGTATAGATTAGTCCTATGCCTTGTTGTATTGTGCTTCTTATAGAATTCTTCAAATTCATTCCCACATAATTCTCCACCATTATTTGTCCTCGACACCTTAATTTTATTTCTCTTTTTTATTTTCCATAAGAGCCTTAAACTCTTTGGACTTGTTTTAAGGCCCCGAAAATCGATGCAACAACATCAGGGAAACCACCCCATCGGGAACTTAAAAACCATCCCTTATCTGTTTAGAATGGTGGCTCCGACTGAATTTATGGGACCAGTTTCCCAGTGGAATATAATTGAATTAATGGATGGATTTGTAACTATATGTAACTTGGTAGATGGAAATAATAACAAGCTTTCAAGAAATAATATATCTATCTACTATGTATCCCGGGAGTGAAATATATTCTGTGTGAAATATATAAAAATTATATTTCAGTGGATGCAAATGAAGATCAGACAAACACTTAAAGATATGAAAACTATTTGAAGTAATTGATTTAATTAAATAGTTAATTAAATTAATTGGATAAATCTTATATCACAACTTTTGAATGCTTGTATTGCATATGTATCAAAAGATAACATTATAACATGTCAAGAAGTGATTTAATGCCAAACTGTATTCAAATAAATACATGAAACAAAACATCATAAGATAAATAACAATTTTTCATTTGAAACAGAAATATAACACATAGGATAAAAGTACCATGTAAATGTTCACTCTGCTCATTTGAGAAAAAGTACTTAGTCCAGCCCTTTCTATTCAGAAAAATTCAAGAGTACAAAATTGCAACATCCGTAAAGTGTTCCTTTCAAAATTTCAGGACACCTTCTTCAGAGAAATGAAGAGGTTTAAATATAAAAATAAGAGTCTTAAAATAGTTATTATAATAAAAAGTTGAGGAGGTTTTAAAACAACCCTCATTAAACTAAGTGGAAATTAAAAAGAAACATAAATTAAAAGGGTGACTTGCTCGATGATTGTCCCATTGTCTCTTTAGCCATTTTTTACTTTAACTGAAGGATGTTAAGCATAGGATTAACTTCTGGAGGTTGGCCTAGCTTAATGCGCAGCTGTCCAGTGAAAACAACATCAAAAAGTGGAGGAAGCATGTAGGAGGATGTATCTGTAAGACAACGCAGCTTGAGCCACTAGTTGTGAGGCTTTAATAAGTATTTCCAATACTTATCCCAATCCAGCTTTTCCAGCTTCCTGATGTGTTCTTCTTTTACCTTTGAAACTTCTTGCCACTGTCTTACCAAGTCTTTCATTATAGGAAATGCACTGGGAGGACAAATGTCAATAAGGTTTGCAGCAATGAGATTTTTACTGGAAGTTTCCACATTGTTAGTAGCCACATCCTTTGCTCTGCAAATGGATCTTTCTGCATGTTTCAACTATATGTCCCAGTATGTAAACAATATTTATTTCTTTGAGTCTTCAATCCTGGGCATTTTGGCCTTTCGACCATCAACAGAATCCTGCCATGTGACAAAATCGGAAACCTTATCATCTATCTCTTAAAATATAATCCTCATGTCTGAAATGTGATTCATCAGTGAATCATTATGTTCACACAATTCAAGAATATTTGATAATTTCTGAAGAAGAAAAACGACTTTTTGTTGTGCCAATAAAGTATTTAGTTCTAAGGCCTCTTTTCTAAATTCATCAATCTTAGGATTATCCTTCAATTTCTCTGCAGAAAGTTGCAATTGATGGATTTGAGCATCCTTTGAACTAATTTCATTTTGGTGTTGAATCTTCAATTGGTCCATGCTCTCTTTGAGCTGTGTGACCTGCATCTGTAGATGTTGATTAATATTTTGTTTCTCTGCTTGTAGCTCAAGTTCTAGTTGGATGATTTTCTCATCCTTTTCCTTCATCAACTATTGGACTTTAAAAGCTTTTTCAATAGTTGCAGAGGCATAAGCTCCTATGAACTGAGTTAGGCATGTTATATCCTGTGAAGGATCTGCTTGTGAGTCTTTCCAAAAAACATCCATTGAGATATCTCCTTGAACAAGGGGTTGAGATTACTTTGATCTCCTTATTTTCTTCTATCTACTCATAACTGCAATGTGTTTTGCACTGTAGAAAAATTCCAACTGAGGGATTTCATCAATATTAAGTACAATTTTAGTAGTGGGGAAGATCGGGATGAATTCCACTCTCTCTATGCTTACCAATTTTTTAGAGGGCTTAGTAGTGAACGATTCTTGACTTTTCGATTGAGGTGTATGGAAAATGTGTTGTTGATGAGTAACTATGGCTCCTTGGTCTTGTTGGAGTTTTAAGTTAAAATCCTTCCAAACTTCACTTAGATTACTTGGAAAATCTACATCCATAGTTTGAACCTTGGATAATTTATATTGGTCTGTTTTGCTAAGGACTTTGGTATCCTTAGTTTCCAATTCACTCTCCTTTTCCTTCTCAGCTAGGGGTTAGGGGAATTCCAGCATTTTTAATGGAATTGCTTCCAATCTTTTGTTTCTGTATTGTTTGAATTTTGTTAATTAATGTGGATGGATGTGTAGGGCTGCCAACTTCTGAAGTGAGGAATAATTATCAAATGAATCAAAAATTTCATCAAACTCATCTTCTTCATGAACAAAAGGCCTAATTTTAACTTGGGTGGTAAAATTATTGGCAACTTTAATTGGGTCATATTGTTTGTTTGAAATTGTAAACAATTTCAAGCATTCAATTTGAATGATCTCTAGAAATGCATGCTTGTAATTGTCCAGACCATAAACACCATAATTAATTGGAAAGGAATGCCATGATGCTTTCTTAGCCTCCTTTAGAAACATGGTAAGTCCATTGCCAACAATCTGATATGCTACGTCTCTTGCGATAAGCTTTTCAGGAAAATACATGGGTAAAACGTGCGGTCAAGCTAAGCTCCTGAATACTTCTGACATAGGTGAATAGCCTTTCTCCAAACCATTTTTCTATGGTGAAAAAATCATCTTGGGCCTCTTTTGACAGTTTGGGGGCTTTCTCATTAAAAACAACTTGAAACAGAGGGAGAATGACTCCATGGAAAATTTTATAAAAATTATTCTCAAATTTTTATTCCCATAACATGTTATGAAATATATGAATGGGTACAGGGTCCTGGGTAGTCCATTTCCATCCCATGGCTGGAAAATCCAAAGTAAAACACACAACGTCCATGATATATGCACTCATATAAAACGGGGGGAAAATCTTGGAGGAAATAGAATGATTTTCCTATACTCCAAAATTTCAGTAGAAATATTATTACACATAATGTTTCCCCAATCCATAACATAAGAGTTTGCAACTGCTTCCATGAGAGGAACCCATTCTACTAAAAATCTGGTAGTGTCAGGCTGACTAAAAATCGTAGACATCATGGCAGCTACATAATAGTAGGGACTTGCAAGGTAGTCAGTAGAATACATACCCTTGTCATCATTCTTGTGCTTATTGGGGTTTCTTTGCCATTGCTTTATTGGATAGGATTTGAGCTCATTCTCGTTGGCTAACTGCACCAGAAACTCCTTGTCATAGAAATTTTCAAGGTCTGGGATGTGGTACATCAGCTTCAAGTCTTTAGCTTTGAAGGAACCAACCATCATTCCTATGCTAGACAAAGGAAGCATATATGTTCTCTAGGTTGTAGCAGGTGCAGGGTTTACAGGGGCCATCCATTTCTTGGCTTTCTTAAGCGCTTTAGACATCTCCACAGAATTCGGCTTATTTGAGCTCGCCTATGAATAAATGAGAAATGATAAGCAAAAAGAGAGAACTTTTTTTTTTCAAATGCACAAGTACCATAGTAATAGAAACGATTAACGAATGAAACTTAGCACGCTACTAAGATATGAATTCAATGCTTCTTACAGTTAAATCATTATGGAGGCATGGGCAACAAAACCATTAATTTATGGCATTAAAGGTTGATATGGGTTGATGTGCCCATATCATCATTTCAGCATTAAAAACTAGATATGTCTAATCGTAGTATTTCTCGTGTGTAAATATTCATTTAATATTGATCAGCTTAGTGTTTTCCAATTGCGATATTGCAATCCAAATATCGGTGAAAATAGATGGAGTGCAAAATGTTTGAGTTGTGAAAGTGTGATTTTTGATGTGTGATAGACTATAGCGCATCGGTGAATATGGCAAAGGGAAGAATGATTATGTTTACCTAAATGCGATGTGATGGACTATATCGCATCGGGAAAACATGGAGGGTGACAATTAGGTCATCGGGGTAGATTTGAGAAATGTGAAACGCTATTTGTGATTACCTACGTGGCGGAAATGGGTCCCGCGGGCTTTCCCTTATAGAATTCATTTATAAAAATGCATTTTCCCTTTATAAAAGTTCTTTTGCTTATATCGCATCACAATATGTTTAAAGTGACTTTTTAGGAGTCAAATGTGCTTTATTGTGATTGTGATATGCGATCTTTCTCTGCTTAAGTTCTTTTAAGGAAAAAATTCAACGTTTTATCCCTTTTTTATTCTTATTTCTATCTAATGAATCACTCTAAGGGTCTTATTTTTTTAACTCTAAAAAAATTAAAAAGGGTCCGCATTATTTTCTAAGGTAACTAATGCTAAAATTATGGGGGTTGTTGAATATCACAACAACTTGTCAAATATTTAATATTTCTTCGTAAGGAAATAAACCCATGGATTCCTCAAGGAGCCATCTACAAATGAGACATAATACATAGATTTACCTATTCATGGAACCAAAACATGTCCAAACACATCATTGTGAACCAACTATAATATTGTCTGCAACATCATAGAACTAGAGGGGAATCTTGCCCAATTTTGCTTCCCATATAAACAATGTTCACATAAAGCAAAATCCAAAGAGAAATTAGACATACCTTCTACCATACCATGACTATGTAGTACTTAGAGGCCCTTATCTTCGATATGTACCAGTCTTCGATGCCACATCATATTATTTTATTTTGAAGTTGTAGGATTTTTCCTTCATCTGCTCCACTCTCAAGAATAACGATTGTTGCACCCACCACTTGAAGTGCTTCCCAACGACTTATATGGAGTTCCAATCCAAACTCCCCTCAACAATATGATTCTCCTCAAAACATCCTACAAGTATCCTTCTCAATCACTATTTTTACACTTATGTCGCTCATGTTGCTTACAGAAATAAAAATTATAGCTAATCCTGGGATGTGTAGAACACTAGGGAGTGTTCTAATCCTTCCACCCATGAGCTTCAACTTGAATTTGACTTATTATATGATTATGTATTTCAATTCATCTCCTAAGAAAACATCATCACCATCAAATATTTCATTTTCAAAACCACTCCCTGTGAGTATTTTGTGAAAGGATGTGCCTCAGTTGACCATCCATGCCTCATGATCTATGTGCATATTTGAAGAAGCCAAGTACACACACCCTCATTCATCTAAGGATTTTTTTGCTTCTATAGAAGGAGAATCTTCAAATCCCTTCCCTTTCTTAGGAATTATGGCTCTGCAATATTTCTTGTAATGTCCTTCATTTCCACATCTCTGGCATACCTTTACAAAATTTATTGGAAATTTATATCTTCCTTTAGCTTTAGATCTCCCACTTAAGGAATTGTTTTTATTTCAATCCTAGGAGTATCCTCTTACAAATAAGGTATTTGAATTTTTAATTTCCATGGTTTCCATCTCATCCAGTCTGACAAAAAGGATGAGAATATTTCATCAAAACGTAAAGTAGTCGCATTACTACCTATGGAAATAACAATACTATCTCATGATTATGGTTAAAAAATAGCAAATTGATATAATTGTCTTCACATGAAATATTAACATCAAAAAATAATAGTTGAATTACCTTGGCATTTAAGGAATTCATATTCTCTATCACCAAGTCTCCATCCTTCATCCTCAGCTTATACACCTTCTTTCGTAGGGACAATTTGTTCACCAGGAACTTATATTGATACAAAGCCCCCAACTTGTTCCACGGTGCCTTTGATTTAGCTTATTTTGAAACTTTAAATAATATTGAATCTAAGAGACACAATCGTATTATTATATTTTCCTTTCCATCCAACTTGGTCTAGTCCTTTATTGACATCCTTGTTAGTGCAGTACCCAGATCCACAATGATCCACTAGTTATTTCCACCAAAAAATCTTCCATTTTGAACTTCCATAGCTTGAAACTTTTCCCATTGAATTTCTCAATCTCTATATTTGAGTTTCTTTCCATTTCCTTCAACACAAGAATCACTTTCGCATATCTCCCATTATAGCAGGATCTACTATAGGCCTAAGCCAAACTCCTTAGCCATAAAGGTGTCCCCTTTAAGCCAAAATTTCTCTAATACAAATTGTAAGTTTTAACCTTGTATAATTAATTGTTGCAAGAAAATTCTTAATTAAAATAGAAAGGATGCAATGGAATACACACACATTACCATAGAGATTTTATAATGGAAACCCAAAATAGGGAAAACCAACAAGATTTTTCAATATATGTTCCTCTATATAGTATTATAATATAATATATATTCCCCAGCAACCATGAACTGCCAATCCATTTACCCTAGATTACAATATAATCGTAATTCCTAAACCAAAACTAAAAATCCATCATAAAAAACCACCATGCAACATAAAATTCATTTTACAAAAAAATAATGTGCAAAAAACCACCAAAAATGAACTGAAAAAGTTGCCCAATTTTTTTCGGGGGTGTCGTCGCCCACCACCTACTACTCCCAATGCAATGTACAATGATTGGAGCTACTTTTTCAAACAATATAACACATACCCAACATTTAGTTATGATTTAAATTTCCATCATATTTGAATTTAGATGGTTCATGATTCATGTGTGGTGGAACTACCATGTTTTTTGTCTCATAGGTTGAGAAGGAATTTATTCATTGGGGTGATTTGTGGGATTTAATCTCTAGTTCTTGTAAGAAGCCACATGCTCTTGCTCAAGATATGATATCCTTGCTTCTAATTTCCTTTCTATTATGGGATTCTAAGGGCTTATCCCATATGCTAAGTTGTATAAATCAAACATTGAAATGCTTATGCCTTTATAGAGAGGTTGAAGTCAGTGTTTTTTCTAGCCAATTCAATGGTATGACACTCATTGGTTATATTGCATACTTAATTAGAGGCATGTGTTTATGCATATTTTATTCCCCATCCTAAATTCTTATTGGATATCTAGTGATTTAGAGAACAATTGGATGCGTCAATTGCATAATGTTTGGTCATGCCATATCTCTTATAATTTGAGAATTTTTGCATGCTTGTTGATTTCTTAAGGGGTTTCATCCAAGGCCAAGCTAGCCAAGAGAAAAAATCATTAGTCTTTGTCTTGTTTTTTAGCAATCCAATATGGTTAAGCACTTTTTTTAGGAGTGTCAACATGCCAAATAATGTTATAGGTTTCTTCGGGATTAATGTTTATGGGTGCTTTAGGGAAATGTTTATTAGTGGTTTGCATTATATCACTCCTCACCAATTGGATGCATCAATTGCATAATGTTTGGTCATATCATATTTCCTATAAGGTTAGAATTTTTGCATGGTTGCTGATTTCTCAAGGGTTTTGTCCAAGGCCAAGCTTACTATGAAAAAAAAAATTATATCCTTTGTCTTATTTGTTAGTGATTCAAGATCGTTAATCTATTTTTTTAAGAGTGTCAACATTCCAATTAGTGTGAGAGGTTTCCTGAGGATTAATGTGTATGGATGCCTTAAGGAAATGTTTCCTAATGGTTTGCATTATTTGGTGATTGGTGTGCTCAATTTTAATCTGCACCTGCATGGATTTGGAATTCTTTAAGGATCATAAATATATTTATTTTGTGTAAAACGATTTGTTCTCATGAAGATAGCTCAATATATTCCTTTCGTTCTACATGGTTCATCGTGAGATTCTAGCCAAATGAACTCTTATTAACAAAAGATTCCCATTCTTTGGACTAGATTAAGCATTTTGACTTTATTTTAATGCTTGCAAATATAAGGAACAAAATATGATCATATTATATATACCCGTGCATCCTTTTTTATATAATTTAAAATATATATATATATATATATATATATATATATATATATATATATATATATATATATATATATATATATATATATATATATATATATATATATATATATATATATATATATATATAATAGATTTAAAAATAAAAATAAAAAAAATCATTTCTCATCTAATATAAAGATCGCATTTTGTAAGTTCTTGAGAGGTCATATTTATTTTTACCCTCCTAAGATCAATACTATGTGTTCCCTATATAAACAACATATATGTATCATTTTGCAAGGTAAATCTATTCATGCATTTCATTTATTTTATTGGCAATGAGTTTCTAAACAAATTATCACTTATTAAATTAGCACATGAGCCTCTTCGTCTTCATGTTCCTCATATTTAGGAACTGAGATTAAGATGGACATTTATAAAAGTACAAATGAGAATAGGTATTGAAATCAAAGATACACTATCATTATTGCAGAAACAATTTATATCCTATTAGAGCACATGATTACTTGTAGGCATCACTTAATCCTACTACCTTGTAGTTAATGAGCCCTTGGTGAGTAGTGAGGGATTCATTTTTGGGCTTGTACTGAGGGATTTCCACCAAGGCCCTTAGAGAGGGGATTTTTTTCTAGGGCCTTAGAGATGGGCTACATATTGGTTTATGGAGCCCATGGAGCACTATGTGCAACATGGATGTAGGAGGAACAAGAGAAGAACTACTTAGTGACTAGAACATTGACTCTTGTGATTATGAAGTCTATTAATAGTAATGAGGGGTCAATCTTGTCTCCATATTCTAGCTTCAATTTTTTAACTCATCTTATGAATCAATGGAGCCATCACACGAGCTACCATATACATCCCTAGAGGATTTTTCAAGTGTTCTATTAGGGTCATATAATTTATAGGATCTCAAGGTGATTGAGATTTTATCTCAATAATCCTATATTGTAAATAATTTTCAATATGCAAATGATTTCCAAAAAAAAAAATACATAAAAGAAAAATGAAAAGAGGGTATATCTAAAAAAAATGAATAAAGAGAAAAAGAATAAAAATAAAGAAAACTTTGAAAAGAATAAAAATCAAATCAAAACCCCACAAAAGAAAATAACACTGAAAGTGCTGCAAATTCAAATGCCACTGCTGATAGACAGTTTTCCTTATGTCAAATGAAATAAGATTGTGTGGAGCTTGTTTAAAATGCCACAATGACTATTTTTTTTTGTTTACACCATACAACTTAATCATGGTTGAACAACTTTGAATTTTTATGAATTAGGTTAGAGAATAAAGATTCTCCAAACAGTCTAATCTTGGTAAATAAATAGTTAGGTAGAAAATTACATTGATTCAAATGTTCAATATAAATCAATAGGACAAATAATGGATAGGATAGAATAGATTTTTCATATAAAAAAAAAAGGACATGGGTTTGCTAGTCTAGATGCACCCCTAGCAGAAATTCAAAAAAAAATATTTAGTTTAGCAAAAAGAATTTAAGTGTGAAAGGGTAGGTAGAAGTGTTTTGGCTTTGAAAAAGGATTAAAATGCTATATCCTAAGTTTATGTTTCATTATGCAGAAGGCGCATAAAGAGGTATATGTCAAAAAAATTCGTTATCCTATGTATTTGAGATTCATTATGTATGGAGCACATAAAATGATACATTTGATTTATGCAAGGTCTCATCCTAAGTTTTTGACCCCAAAGAAAAAATTTCTCCCCGAAAAAAAGGTCTTGTCACATGTGTTAAATACCCCACAGTTATCTTCCATCTAATCTACCCGCTCCCCGATCAATGACCCTCATTAGCCTTCGCCCCTCCCTCTCCATCCTAGCTTTACCGTCGGGGGGGTGGTTTGAAATAATCATTTTCTCCACCTGGACCCACTACCACATGGCCTCCCCTCCGCTCTTCGCACCCCCTGGCCTAAACCACTAATCGCCTATTACCCCCACCCCCAAAAAAAAACCACCTTCCCCCTCGTTTTAAATATCGTCGTCCCTACCCATTACCCCCACTATTATCGTTGCACCACGTTGTTAATACTTTACTAATAAAATCACTTCTCGTGGTATTTTATTTGTTAACCATTTAGTTAAATCTTGATGACCATTAATTTAACGGACCCGCGCCATTTACAACATAAACAACCTTTTGTTATATAAACCCTACAATTTCATCCTTTTCAACATTTATTGTGCTATTATCTCTGCAAATCCAATTGTTTTACAGGTTTTCAATGCACCAGTCTTTATCAGTTGATCTATCTACAACCAAGTGACAGAAACTTACATCTTCTTCTTCAACCAACCACATAGTTGTTGTGCAATCCTGGTAACCATGTTCATCCTAGTTCCGGTCGAAATTATTCAGAATTAGTCAATTATGCCTCCTAAAAAGAAAAACCAGGAGGAACCTTTCAATCCATTAGTCCACCCTCCCATAGACTTATATCATGTTCCTTTAGCATATAAGGATTATAAAATAAATGAAACATGCTGTGAATTTGAGTTATTTGAAATGTATTGTTGGTTGGAAGACAAATTCCTTGATAAATCAGGTGATATTGGATGCTGGGAGTCAAATATTCCACATTATATCTTCCCTCACACCTTTCATGCCCCTGAATTCATTAGAAAGTGCCAAGCTTGTTACATTCCTAATCAAATAACTATCATTGCACCTACTGGTGAAATTATTTTCACCATCATTGCCCATTCAATTGACCAAATGATGAAAGCCCCCTTTGTGGAAAACAACACTCCTTTCTCCTTAGAAGCCCTTAATGAATTGTACCAAAAGCTCGATTTTGCTAAAAGAGCTAAAATCTTTGACATATTTGTACCTGAAAACACTCAATTTCCAAAGAAAAACCCTCCATACCCTTCCTCCATCTTCCATGATCAAGCCAAATAGATAATAATAGTCATTTCATATCTCCTTGGCTATTATTTTGATCAGTGGGTAGATGAACCCATTTTAGGCTTCCTTTCTATCTTTTCCACAAACAACATACCATCAATCATTTTCAATTTCAACCAATTCCTAGCAGATAACATCCATGATGAATTTCTCAAGTTTTAGACTGAATAAGTGTTTAAATACTCTTATATTTTGGTATATTTGTTTGTGTATTATTAGGAAGATAGATTCAAAATTTCCATGCAGAAGCTCGATGAGGAAGGAAACCAGGAATTAGAAATTTTCTGATCATCTTTGGTAATGAAAGAACAGAACTCTTACAAACAGTTCATTGAATAGTTTGTTCATCTAGCTATGAGTGTCCTAAGAAGTACAACAGAACCTAGGATAAGTGAGGGCATTAAGAGGATACTTCATTTGACAGATCAAGCCAATATAGGAGATGAGCACTTGTACCGCAATTACATTAAGATTAGAGTATATGGATGTGAGCTTGCATCTATAAGCTCCCAGAATTCCTCCCCATGAGGATTTTTTATCTTGAGTATATCAGACAAATGCTAAATGCAGATGAAATTCACTTTGTATCAACCAAAAAGAAGTCTCGATTCAGGATAAAGACACATATTAAATCCTTTATTTGAAATAGCATATCAGTAGGGGAGGATGCAGATTTCATTTTGAAAGAAATGAATTTCAGCTTGAGTTTCACTCGGTCCTATGATCCTCTGGGAATTATTTCAAAACTGAGAGTAGAAAACAAGACTGCTCCCTACATTCATACCCAGAGGCTTGAGATAGAAAGATACATGAACCAGTCAGCATGGGCTGAAAAAACATTGCAAGAGGCTGAGGAGTATCTGGTATCAACATCAACATCACAGACTCATGTCCCATTGGAAAAATTTGTGAAGAGGCAAAGAGAAGAAGAGTCACCTTCAATGACTGATAGTACTGGTAAATAATTTAAGATAATGTATAGGAAGAGGGAAAATTTGAATCCTAAGGTTGACATAGATAAAAACTCAGAGCAAGAAGTTGCTATGGTCATTAAATAAACACCTTCCTCCTCTCAAATAGGTGGCTAATCCAATACTTCTCCTACAACTTCTTCAGTATCTCATGACGAGCGAGAATATATTCAAAAAACTAAGGTTGTCCAAGGTGAGAAGGAAAAGACAGTATTTGACAGGTTCAGGGAGATAAAGCTTAAGAATGAAATTCTTAAGAACAACACCTATGCCTAATTCTAGAAGCAAACTTCCAGCTCTCAAAGAAGTTTTTTGTCAGTATTTGATTCAGAGAAGGGTAAGATGAAGATGGCCTTCCTTGAGGCCAAAATCCGCAGCCAAATTCAACATCTGACTACAAGAAGACAACATTTGAATTTGACATAAAAGATATCCATCCCATTGATCAAATGGAGATGCATAAGCAGACAGGTGAAATGATTTCTTCAAATCTGACTAATACTATCATAAATCTTTCCAAATTGTAGGTTTCCTTGTCCAATATCCAGTCACAGTTGAAAATGGAGAATATTTATTCTCTTGCTAAGGATACAAGAATTAAATCCTTGGAAAATTTCATGGTAAAGATGGGATATGACCCTTCAAACATGAAGGTTGCAGAGGAGATAATAAAGAATAAGAATGTTGACATAGCAGCATTGAGAAAATAGTTGAAGTTGTCAGCCATTGAAGATCCTCTTACCAAATATATTGAGGAGACAGAGACCCAGAAGGCTGATATGATGAAACTCATCATGGAGAAAAATGCACAAATTAGGCAGATGGAGACTAAGATGGAGAAGATGATCAAAGAAAAGGAGCAGACTGTAAAACTGTCTATAATACCATTAGATGTTGTACCTCTTACAGCCATTCCTACAGCTACAACTTCTACTCCACATAATACACAGACGACGGATGGTGTTGAACAATTGACTAAGGTAGTAGAAAACCTGTCCATTCAGATAGAATAAATTAAGAAACTGCAGGACCAAGTTAAAGTGTTACAGGACCAGAAGACAAGGAGTGAGGCCTCTCACTTAGCAGAATCACAGAGAGCTCATAAATTAATTGAAAGATAGCAAAAGTCAAAAAGAGAGTCAGCAATAGGACAAACCTTGTCCCAATCCAAGGAAATAATTTGGATAGACATCATGAACTCCAATGCTGAAATATGGCCTTGCATCCAGGTTATCTTTGAGCAGAAAGCGTTAATAAAAAAAGTAGCAGATGTTATAACAGAGATCAAACAAGAGTTGGAATAAATGCCTATAACAGCAACAAACATTATCAAGTTCCTAAACTCTAAGAACAGATATGAACTTGATGATTTGGGAGTAGAGGACATGAGAGAGACTATTATGGAAGTGAAGAGGATTTTTACCAAGAATAATCTAGTTGTTCAGATAGAAGAGAAATGTCACAGTCTGGAGATAGCAGTTAACAGATTCTTTTCCAGAATTGAGCCTTTAACACAAAAGGGTCTGCCTTCTTTATTTGTAATTAATGATAATTTAATTGCTTATGAAAATTATGTCAGAAAACTGAAAGAGATTGCCAAGGACAGCTCCAAATTTGCAAGCATCAAAGGCAGCATGACACGCAGAGAATTTTTAGAAGCTATGAGTAATGATTTCTTCATCCAGCATGACGTAAATCATGATTTTTTTGTAAAAACCACTTTTTCTAGATACACATAGTTGATGAGATTTACCGCAAGGTAATTAAGTTGACCATCCTAGATGAATATCAATGGGATAAACTCTACGAGTTACAGGAATGATCAGTAATTAAGAGGTAGTAAGCATAGGCCAGCACATCAGCCAGCGCAGCCCAGGAATAGGTATATTCAGTAATTTTTTCCTCCAAAACAGTGCCATCATTCCAGATCATTGTACACCCTTCCTATTATTTTTTAACAGTTTGATTTTATTATTTGATATCACGCTAATAATACACTCTCAGTTGAGACAGTGATTCTGTAAATCATTTTTGTAAATTAGTATAAATATTTCACTGTTTGAAGTATTAGGGGTTGATTGTTGAGTATAATTTATGCTAAGAATTGTAATTTTCTGGTTGCTGGAAGCATCAATAATACAAGGACATTCTTCACAGGATTCATGTGGTGCATCTACTGGTGACATTTTTCTTTTGTTAATGTGTTATTAATTGTTTTTCTTTTCTCTGTAGTTCTTAAAAGCTTAATTACATAACATAAATTGTGATGAATAGGATATGTTATTAAGAGCACCCTATTCTGGTTGTTTGTAATTTACATGTTTTCTGTTGACATCAAATTGAGGAATACTTCATTGCTCCTTAATTTCTATTGAATTCTACATTTCTTTCATTTTTATAATTCATTTAAAATCCTTAAAGATCCAGTTAGTGCAACCTAGCTTGCCCTATGAGACTCCTTCAAAAATTGATGCAGATCCAGTTAATTTGAAGACTCCATAGCCTAATGGAATTATAGAAATTTAGTCAACCAAACAATCCAAATCAAACAAACAATCAAGCACAGTAATAACTAGCCTAAAATTCACTCAAAACATAGCTAAATTTTACATAAAGATCCCTCTCTAAGCTGGCAAGGCTAGATCCCAGCTTCCAAAGTGGTTTTGATGTTTTCCTCTGTGTTTATTCTCACAATCTGGTAAATTACAGAACAATAACATAGTGGAAACCATACTGGGGACAAATTGAAAATATTGTAATTTTCTTTGAATTCATAACCCTAGTTTAAAAAGTGTATGATAGGAATATTTCCAAAGATTGTTTCCTTTCCATTTTTGTAAATAATAAGTGTGTGTGTGTGCCTTAGATTTTAATTTTGGCTCCCAAAATAGCTTACACTATATCTCATCCTGATCCAAAGTCTACAGTTATTGTTGATGATCCTGAAAAACTACTGAGAAGAAAAAGTATAGCAGAAAGCCAAGGAAGTAGCTGTCCTCCTTATAGAGAAAATTCTCTCCCAAAAGATTTTGTTACCCTACAAGACATTGAATTTTACTTACCTTTTGAACATAGTTTTTTAGAACTAAGTCAACCAATTAGGTAGATCAAACAGTGGTAGACCAAGCTACATTAATACGTCATTCTTTTGAAGTATAGTCTATCCAAATTCATGTTGACCTTCAAATTATTCAATATTTTGATAAATCGCAAGGTTTAGTTTCAGGTCTTGACCTTTCCTTTCACGAGGCATATGTCCAATAGTCAGTTGAACTCTCTACCCTGGCTTCTTTTGTAGATTCATCTACCTCATCACAATATTTTCATCCCAGGTCATCTAGTCCTACCCCTTTTGTAGTTTCCACTACTACCCCTGTAATTTCTCATCAAGAAAATCAAACCCCATCTTCTCCCCAATCTTCACCCACAATCCAACCTTCACCTACACCAAAGCACCAAGCTTCAATTCAGCCTCAACCTCTGATTCAGCCTCCCCCTTTCATCCAACAACCACCTTTTATCAATCTAGATATTGTTCATCCTCATATACTTATAATGGAAGCCAGATATACTCCACTTGTTCTTCATGCTCCTTTGGAAAACATGCCATAGTACTATCAAACAAGGATTCCACAGTTTGATGGAACTGGACCTTTCACTGCCCAACAACATGTAGACAGGATGAATGATAGTTTTGACCTTCAGGAAGTAGATGAGGAAAATGTCAAAATGAGGTTGTTTGCACAAAATCTCACTGGAGAAGTTAGGAAATGTTTTAAAGCCTTTCCTCCCACTAGCATCAATGATCTCCCTACATTCCATCAGACATTCCTTAATATATGGGAAATTAAAAATAACCCTCTTCAGATTCTATCAGAATATTAAAGAATTAGGAGGGCACCTGGGGAAAGTGTCCATGATTATTGCACTATATTTAATAGTGTATACAATGCAATTCCTGCCAACATTAAACCACCACAAGGTCTAGCCTTAATCAAATTCCCATATGGATTTGAGGCAGCCATATCTTATTAGCTGAGAGAGAGAAATTCCTCAACATTAGAAGAAATGCAAAGGGATGTAGTGATCATAGAAGTCAATTTGTTAGCAAAGAGGGCTAGGATAAGAATTGAAAGAAGAGTGACCATGAAAGAAGAACCCTCAACTTCTTCTGTTGATGCCAAAATAGATTCATTAGTTAGAACAGTAGAAAGAATAATGGAAAGGATTAATCTAAATGAAAGTCCTGCACCTCAAAATCGTAATCAAAATATTAGAAGAAATCATCCCCAAAACAAACAGAGGGAACAAAGAGGCCCAGATCAACAAATTAGACCTCCATTTCAAGAGAATTATGCTGATGATGATGGGGAAATTATAAAAGAGGTAGAAGATAACCAAATAAATTTGATGGGTATTAATGATGATGAAACAGTTTTTCTCACTCAAGAACAACAAGAGCTTTTTCAACTTTCCCAAACTGAGCTTGATTCAGAAGAATCAGATGATTACAAACAAGGATTTGAAAATGATATTATGGAATAATATAGGCAATATAATCTTAGGAGTAAGAATAATTCAGATACCCCCAACAAAAATAATTCTGAAAATCTTGCTAAGAAATCCTCTGATATTGTTGTTAATAAATTCACAGACAATTCTCCCAAGAAAACTACTGATAGTTCTCGCAAAAAGACAGTAGAAACTCCTGCCAAAAGATAGTTGAGAACACTTCCAAAACTACTCAAACTGATATCCCAACCACCAGTTAGCAAAAAGAACCTGTATCAAAAGAAATTTTTGAAAAATCTGATTGTTTGAACTTAATTAAGATTCAAACATCATTCAACATTGAGAATGAATTAGCAAAACTAAAAACTTTCATTCCTCTAATAGGATTAATGAACATAAATCTATACAGATGTCAAGTGATGAAGGCTCTAAACATAGGGGAAAACACTGACACTGTTAATTTGAATGATGATCAGCCTGAACTCTTATTTGGGCCAAAATTTGATGGAAAACCACAAGAAGGAGGTGTTCCTCCATTCTATGTTAACATTAATTTCCATGATAAGATTCTCCATAATGTTATGTTAGGTTCAAGAGCTTCGCACAATTTAATGCCCAAAGATGTTATGGAAAAACTTGGTCTTGACATTAATAGACCCTATAAATATTTGTATTCATTTGATTCCAGTAAAGTACGATGCCTAGGTCTCATCAAAGATATGTGTGTTACTTTAGCTGAAATCTCTGCCAAAAGCCTAGTAATGGATATAATGGTTGCAGATATACCCCCTAAGTATGGAATGTTGTTGTCACACTCATGGGGATAAAATTACAAGGGACCCTACAAATGGACATGACCTTTGATCCTGATTTATGCAGGAATGCAACAAAATACACATATAACCATAAATACAAAGATGCAGTGGAAATAAAATTTCCATTCATTAATATCAAAGAACTGAAATTTTCTTACAGACAAAATGGAAATAAACTAGCTAGGGCACTGGTAGCTTATCTCTGAGAAGAGATGTGGTGGCTACAAGCCTCTGAACTATGTTACAATGTGGCTCGAGGGCCTATTTATTATTGAGAAACAATGGAAAACCCTAAACATCCAAAAACCTAACCCTAGGAGATGAAGAGCCAAAACTATGGGCCTTGTTTGGGTAAATTGGTACATCAACTTCTCAGGGACGTAAATTTGGCATACCATCTCCATTTGACATGCACAATACATCATTAGAAAGATCTATCTGAGGAATACAACTTTTGAGTAAGCAACATGGTTCCATGTGTGCTCTCAGTTTTTCCAAAAAACGTCGTTTAGGGCCTCAAAAGGGCTCCGAAAGTTCAGGACCCGAAAAATGCTAAAAATAGTAAATTGTGATATAATTAAGAAAACTGAAAAACTAAAAGAGACAATGGTGGGGCCCCAAGTGGAATAGGCAGGTGGCCACCAATATCCACCTGGATCAACCTTTGCTACCATACCAGTGTTCAATCAGCAAAGGAGATTATATAGGGAGACTTTAATGAAATTCATGGTGAGTAGTCAGGATAAACCTCTTTACTTTGTCCACTTAGATTTAGACTCTCTCATTCTTTAAAATGATGGATATATCAATACTTAGGTTACCAATGCAGAAAATGATATTTGTGAAATAGATGAAAACCAAACACAAATAGCGGAACAAAACACTGAGCTCGAACCACTTTGGAACATGAGTTTTCATGGATCTTGCAGCAGAGAAGGTTCTGGAGTAGGAGTATGGGTTTCGAACACAGAAAATAATCATGTTGAAGGTCATTCATATAAGCTCAATTTTCAATGTACCAATAATATAGCTAAGTATGAAGCACTTCTATTAGGATTTCAATTGTTGAAAAAATTGGGTACCAAGAGAATTTCCATTCATGTAGATTCTAAGTTAATGATAAAAAAAATTAAAGGAGAATCCTCTACAAAGCATCCTATATTGAGGGCATACAAATATGTTGTGCTTGACTTTCTACAATTTTTTATGGAATATGATCTTGCTGAAATTCCTAGAAATCAAAACATCCTTGCCAATGGTCTAGATTTTTCAGCCAGCAAATGTAAAATGCCTCACCCTAATATACAATATATAGTGGAAGTAAAACATCGACCAGTTATACCAGATAATATGAGGTATTGGCAAGTGTTTGGAAATGACAAACAGATTGAAAACTTTCTACAGTATAAGGTGTAGAAATTTGAATAACTGATATATTATTCACCAAGATTCCCCTGATCACACACTATTTTAGCTTCATGCATAATACAGAATCTCTTCTACCATTGATCATTAATTGCGGAAATAAAATCAATTGCATGCACACATTAAAACCACAAACAATCACACATATGAACACAGTATTTAATGGGAAATATTAAAGCTGAAAACCCTAACTATCTGTATATTATATGTCATGGAGATCATGTAACAATCATAGTACAAAGCTCCTCACAAGCTCTCATGCACACCCTCAATTGCTACACACTATCAAGCTAGATCTAGCAAAACACATGCTCCAATCTTTTTCCACTTGATAGCCAGCCTCTATTGTGTAATTAATGCTATGGGATGGCTTCATTAAATAGATAAACCACCTGGCCTGAACTGCGCAATCCTCATGGGCTACTCCACCTATCTGTGTGTTGCAAATAGCAACAGTATAGTCACAACTGATAGTTAACCTGCTCTTTCACCTATCTCTGAACTGGTCTCCACTGAAACTGTCCATGCACTGAAGTTAACTGATGCATTCTTTAGTTGATTAATGAGTTTATAATTAGTGAATTAATTAACAATTAATTCACACCACTCTCACTAATTGTATAAATTAGTTAAACTGAATACAAATAGCTCAACTATGTTTAGATTAGTTAAACTGAATACAACTCCACTAACTTCCTCAATCAACTCCACCAAACTCTGTCACATGAGTTCTAACTGAAGCATCCATGCAATAGCTCCACTTAACCCTTAGGAATAGCGTAATTCCTTCTGTCAGCTCCTGTGCCACATCTGTGCACTTAACTGAAGTGCTCCAAGAGAATAAGATAATGTTTAGAGTCTAAATATTATTAAGAGCTAATAATATTTGGCATATCTATTTTTAGATTGGCAATCTAAAAATAGATTCCGCCCAGTATGTCTAAAACAGAAGTCCATCTATTTTTTCTGACTTGACCAACCATCCACAAATATAATCCTGCAACTCATAGAACATGATCCATATGTCTAAAAATAGACATAGTCTAAAAATAGACTTTGCGCCAAAAATAGCCTGCGGGCCCACTTAGTGAAGGCGACTCCTTTCCACTAAGCTCTTCATCTTGTTGCAATATCAACATAAGGATGAATATGAAGAAAATAGTATAGATTTAGAGTGTGAATTAGAATATCAAATAGTTGTACATTCTAATTTAGAAAATTAGTTAGATAATTAGAATTGCTTGAAACAGATCCAGAGAAAGAAGAGTTTGAAATGCTTCAGTTAAAGGATAATGTTTTACCTAGAGGTTTGGTGCCATTAGAAGAATTATTTGATTTCAATGATGTAGCTAAGAAGCCTAAGATTGAGCCCATAGGGGCAAATGTAGAAGAGTGTAATATTATAGGCAATGAAAAAGATCCTAAAATGATAAAACTTTCCAAATCACTGCCAACCGCTGAAGAAAAAAATTGCATTGCTTTATTCAAAGAATTCATTGATGTCTTTGCCTGGAGCTATGAAGACCTCAAAGCATATGATACTAGTATTATGCAATAGAAAATCCCAATTAAATAATATCAGAAGCCATTTAAGCAGAAACTTCAAAGAATAAATCTAGCTCTGATGCCTCTGCTTGAGAAAGAAATTAAAAAGATGTGTGATGCTAAAATCATAGTTCCTCTTAGGTCTCTAAATGGGTGTCTATCATAGTCCAACTGGGAATAAAACAGGAGAAATCATATTATGCATAGATTTTAAAAATCTTAATAGGGTCTCGATAAAATACAACTACCCTTTGCCAAAAATGGATCACATATTCCAGAAGGTAGTTGGATCTAGTAGGATTTCCTTATTAGATGGTTTCTCAGGCTACAACCAAGTTTTAGTTCATCCTGATGATCAAGATAAAATAGCTTTCACTACTCCATGGGGTACATTCATGTATGTGAAGATGCCCTTTGGATTAATTAATGTTGGAGCCACATTTCAAATATCAATGGATATTCCCTTTGCTAATGAAATTGGTAGGTTTATCATGGTCTATCTAGATGATATTACTGTATATTCAAAAACTGATGAGGAACATTTTTTACATCCGAGAAGAGTGTTTGAAAAATGTAGAAGGTTTGGAATTTCATTAAATCCTAAGAAAACACTTTTTGGCCTTAAAGAAGGAAAAATTCTAGGTCATATTATTTATAAAGATGGTATTAGGATTGATCCCAGTAGAATTGAAGCCATATTGAAAATGAGTCATCCTAGAAACATTAAGGAGCTTCAATCATTTATTGGTAAGATAAATTTCCTAAGAAGATTCATTCCCAACCTTGCAGGACTTCTCAAAAATATAACAAATATGCTCAAAAAATATTTAGAAATAACATGGAACATTGAAGCTAGGCAATCATTTGATCAATTTAAACAAGCACTGACAAAAGCACGAGTCCTGATCAATCCAAATTTCACTAAAGATTTTATAATATTTTATTTTGCATTTGAACATATTGTTGCGGTTGTTTTATTACAGAAAAACGATGAAGGATTTGAACAACCCATTGCATTCATTAGTAAGGCCTTAAGGGATGCAAAATTGAAATATAACATAATGGAAAAACAAGCCTTTGCATTAATAAAAGAAATCAAAGATTTCAGAGTGTATATCCTACATTCCCATATCATTTCTTTTGTACCAAATTCAGTGGTCAGGGATATTTTAACTCAGAATGGACCAGATGGTAAAAGAGGTAAATGGATTGCTAGCATTCTTGAGTATCAAAGGACAAGGACTAGCCAAATTGTTAGTTGAATCCAACTATCATGCCTTGGATATCAACTTTTTTGTTGCATTAGATGATCAACGGGAGCAGGCAACTCCACAAATTGATGAGGCTTTTCTGACCCCACCCTGGTATGTAGACCTCATATTTGTTTTATTCAATTTAAATTCTCCTCTTGGTTTAACAAAAACAAAGGCTAGATTTCTAAAGTTAAAAGCAGTCAAGTTTTGCATCATAGATAAAAAATTATATTCGAAATATGTTGGTGGTATTTTACTAAAGTGTCTATTGAAAGATGATACAGAAAGAACTATGGAGGAATTCCATGAAGGTGATTGCGGTGGACATGTCTACTGGAAAACTATTGCTAACAATATCATTAGAGTTGGTTTCTACTAGCCTACCCTTTTCCCTGATGTCCATAATAAAGTAACCTCCTGCCACAAATGCAAAATATTTGAGGTAAAAATAAAAATGTTTCCTCTGCCTTTAAGACCCATATATGTTGAAAGTACTTTCCAACAATTGGGACTAGATTTCATTTGTGAAATCCATCCTCCATCCTCTGCCCAACATAAGTGGATTCTCACAGCCACTGATTACTTTACTAAATGGATTGAAGCCACACCTTCCAGATTAGCCACTGATGTTGTTATCATTAAATTTTTGGAAACCAATATCCTCTCCATATTTAGTTTTCCAAAAAAACTCATTAGTGATAATGTTGCAGCCTTTAAATCCAATAAAACGATAGATTTCTATAGTAAATACCATATTACTTTGGGGCATTCAACTGCTTATTACCCTCAAGGTAATGTGTTAGCTGAATCCTCAAATAAGAGTTTGGTCAACATCATAAAAAATTTGTTAGAAGACAACAAAATTTCATGGCACAACAAGTTAATTAATGCACTTTGGGCTGATAGGCTTACTACAAAGAAGTCAATTGGCATGTCACCATATCAATTGGTTTATGGGATGGATGTTGTTTTTCCATCCTCTTTGGAAGTTCCAGTTATGAAGATGATTCAGGAATTGCAGGTTGAGCCAAATGACACTCAGAGGAGGATTAACCAGACTATTCAGTTACAGCAATCTAGGGAAGAAGTCTACAATAAAATACAGGTCATCCAAGAAAATGTTAAAAATATTTTTGACATAAGAACTAAAGCTGATGATTTCAATCTAGGTGACATAGTTTTGAAGTGGGATACTAGAAGAGAGGACAAAGGAAAACATGGTAAATTTGACAATATTTGGAAAGGACCTTACATCATTTATGCTTTCAGAGGACACAATGCATTCTTTTTTAAAGATCTAGATGGAATAGAAATTATTGGTGGGCCTGCATTACTTTTCTTAGGAATAGAGAATTGTCTTTATTATTAGGATTAGGTAACCTATTGACAGAATTTGAAGCCTGCAGAGAAGGCCCTAAGCTTTCGATTGACAGGATACCATATTTACTCCAAAAACAAAAGAAATCAGGTGAAGACGTTGCTGAAATGGAACACTCAAGGCTACTGATCAAATGTTCTTGGCACTTCACATGGAGAAGTGCCATCCCCAGTTGGAGCCACTGTTAGGGTCCTATAATTTATAGGATCTCAAGGTTATTAAGTATTTTATTTTAGTAATCCTAATATGAAAATGATTTCCCAAAAAAAAAATACATAAAATAAAAATGCAAAGAGGGTATATCTAAAAAAAATGAATAAAGAGAAAAAGAAGAAAAAGAAAGAAAACATTGAAAAGAATAAAACTAAAATCAGAACCCCACATAAGAAAATAACACTGAAAGTGCTGCAAATTCAAATGCCATTGCTGATAGGTAATTTTCCTTATGTCAAATGAAATAAGATTGTGTGCAACTTGTTTAAAATACCATAATGACTAGTTTTTGTTGTTTACACCATACAGCTTAATCATAGTTGAACACTTGAATTTTTATGAATTAGGTTCGAGAATAAAGATTTGAAAAACAGTCTAATCTTGGTAAATCAATAGTTAGGAGAAAATTACATTGATTCAATTGTTTAGTCTGAATCAATAGGAGAAATAAGGGATACGATAGAATACATTTTTCATTAAAAAAAAAAAGGACATGGGTTTGCTAGTCTAAATGCACCCCTAGCAGAAATTTTTTAAAAAATGTTATTTTAGAAAAAAGAATATAAGTGTGAAAGGGTAGGTATAAGTGGTTTGGCTTTGAAAAAGGATTAAAAATTCTATATCCTAAGTTTAAATTTCATCATGGAGAAGATGCATAAAGGGGTATATGTCAAAAAATTGCTTTATCCTAAGTATTTGAGACTCATTATGTATCAGGCACATAAAATGATACATTTGATTTATGCAAGGTCTTATCCTAAGTTTTTTACCCCAAAGCAAAAGTTTCTCCCCAACAACAAGCTCTTTTCATATGTGTTAAATATCTCGTAGTTATCCACCATCTGATCTACCCGCTCCCTAATCAACGACCCTCATTAGCCTTCGGCCCCCCATCTCCATCCTAGATTTACCACTGAGGGGGGTCTGAAATAAGCAGTTTCTCTACCCGGATCCACTACCACGTGGCCTCCCCTCTGCTCTTCACACCCCCTTTCCTAAACACTAAACACTAACCGCCTACTACACCCCCCCAAAAACCACCTTCCCCCTCATTTCAAATATCGTCATCCCTACCCATTACCCTCGACATTACCGTTGCGCCATGATGTTAATCTGTTACCAATCAAATCACTTCCCGCGATATTTTATCTGTTAACCATTTAATTAAAGCTTGATGGCCGTTAATTTAACAGACCCACGCCATTTACAACAAAAACAAACTTTTGTTATCTAGAACATGCAATTTCATCCTTTTCAACCTTTACTGTGTTATTATCTTTGCAAATCCAATTGTTTTACAGGTTTAAAGTGTGCCATTCTTTATCAAGTAATCTGTCTACAACCAAGTGACAATAGCTTACCTTTCTTCTTCAACCAACCGCTTAGTTGTTGCGCAATCCTAGTAACCCTTTTCATGCTAATTCCAATAAAAAATTTCAAAATTAATCAATTATGCCTCCTAAAAAGAAGAACTAGGAGGAATTTTTCAACCCTTTGGTCCACCCTCCCATAGACTTAGATCATGTTCCTTTAGCAAATAGGGATTATAAAATAAATTAAGCATAGTGTGAATTTGAGTATTTGAAATGTATTGCTGGTTGGAAGCCAAATTCATTGATAAATCAGATGATATTGGACTTTTGGAGTCCAATATTCCACACTATATCTTCCCTCACACGTTCCATGCCCTTGAATTCATCAAAAAGTGTCAAGCCTGTTACATTCCTAATCAAAGAGCTATCATTGCCCCTACTGGTGAAATTATTTTCACCATCACTACCCAGTCAATTGACCAAGTGGTGCAAGCTCCCTTTGTGGAAAACAACACTCCTTTATCCTTAGAAACCCTTAATGAATTGTACCAAAAGCTCGATTTTGCTAAAAGAACTAAAATCTTTGACATATTTCTACCTGAAAACACTCAATTTCCAAAGAAAAACCCTCCATACCATTCCTCCATCTTCCCTAATCAAGCTAAACAAATCAGAATAGTCATTTCATACCTCCTTGGCTATTATTCTGATCAGTGGGTAGATGAACCCATTTTAGGCTTCCTTTATATCTTTTCCACAGACAAAAAACCATCAATCATTTTCAATTTCAACCAATTCCTAGCAAAAAATTCCATGATTAATTTCTCAAGTTTCAGACTGAAGAAGAATTTCAATACTCTTCTATTTTGGTATATATATTTGTGTATTATCAGGCAGATAGATTCAAATTTTCCATGCAGAAGCTCGATGAGGAAGGTAACCAACAATCAATAATCTTCTAGACATATCTGGTAATGAAATAATAGAAGGAATACTCTTACAAACACTTCATTGAACAGTTTTTTCATCCAGTTATGAGTGTCTTAAGTAGTACAATGGAACCCAGGATAAGTGAGGACATTAAGAGGATACTCCATTTGAAATATCAAGCTAAGACATGAGATTTGTACATGTACCACAATTATTGAGATTAGATTCTATGGATGAGAGCTTGCACCCTATAATCTCCCAAAATTCCTCCTGTTGTAGCCTCTACAACACCCTCCAAAAATCCACCCTCTAAAAAATTTTTGGAGCCCCCTGAGCATCGAAAAAGCTAAGTTAAAATCTGTAAAAGTTAAGAGTCGCTGAGTCGCAAAATGGTTCTTTTCCCCAAATTTTCAACCCAACGACCCTTCGACCTCTCAGGTCTCTAAGTTGCTAAGTCGCAGATCTCTTGGATTTTTCAAGATCACGACCCCGCGACCCCCCAGGTTGTGAGGTCGCGAGGTCGCACCTCCCTTAAAACATGGAACATTGTGATCTAGCGACCTCATTAATGGCTCGCACGCGCGACCCTTTTATAAATAGGAGGGTCGCTAGGTCGCATTTTTTTCATGTGACGGAGAGAAAAAACGCTTCTGATAGGCCTACTGGAGCGCGATTTTCCTGGGTAAGTTGTCGTTTCCTCCTGTTGTTTTCTTTTTTTACTTTGTTTCCATGTTACCTCTACCTTAGCCTTTAAAGACATCCATCATCCCTCCTCTTGACCCTTTAGGACTTGAGATGCCCTAATTTCCCTAACACTCCCCCTCCTTGCACAATCCTGTAACCACAATTCATCCAGCCTCCTTGATATGTGTTTTTCTCCTGAAACTGCTTCCCCTCCTCTGTTTTGATGGCCCACTTAGCCTTGCATTATTTAAAGTTAAAAGGAAATCTATTGCAATAATGCAATGGACCACGTCGCATGCTAAAAAACTCGGCCAGCCCTAGTGGGACTTCCGACCTCTGCGACTTCGCGACTCGTGTGACCCTGCAACCCCGGTCGCTGAGTCCATAGGTCACAGCCGCCCTCCAAGCTATTTTTCATGACCCTTGTGACCCAGCAACCCGGTCGCAAGTCACAGAGTCGCACTCTCCTCGAACTGCCAAGTGTTTGCGACCCAGCGACCTCGCGACCTGGTCGCCAGGTCGCAAGGTCACTTCCTCCTAAAAGTTTAAACCTCGCAACCCTTGCGACCCAACGACCCAGTCGCAAGTCACTAACTCACCCCTTCCTTTGTTTTCAATTGGGAAAAGTAAATAAACTGTGCCTAGGCTTTTATCATTATGGCATCTTTCTTATCCTAGGATTCTTTCATGAACATGACAGGTGACTTCGAAGCACACTTAGAGTGTGTCCCCGTCTCTTCAGACTCGAGCGACATGGGACCTCCAATGGCCCGCAGAAAAAACAAGAGCCCAGAAATAGAAGACATATAAATGGATATACCAATGTCCCCACCCCCAATCTACAGGGACACCTCGTGTACATTTTCTAAATGGGACAGCATGAGTTGGTATCAGGTATACCAGGAATTTGTTCGGCCGGAATTCCCAGAAGGCCTCCCCGACTAGAAAGTATATATACAAGTTAAAAGGTTGAAGCTCCACTATGCAGGTGCCCACCGTGCTATATTCCCATGCGCGGAGGTCATTGAGTGGATCATACAAAACACCGACCCCAAAAAATGGGTAATTCGGGACTATGAAGGTAAAGCATTTGCGATTCATGGAGGTGAGGCTATTGGGATTCATCTCCCAATGACTCTTGGTCTTCCTTATTTCCTAATATTATTTATTATACAAAATTACATATTCACACCCATCCCATAGGATTAGGTGTCAACATTCCCCCCTTTAATCCGAAGGGATGTTGGTGAGCCCAAGCATCGATCTGAATTTTTCAAACTTTTCTCTTCCAAGTGCTTTGGTGAAGATATCAGCATTTTGCTCATTTTTGGAACAATGATGTAGATGGATGGTTTTGGCCTGAACATGATGTCGAATTAGATGGTACTTTGTATTGATGTGCTTTGTTCGATCATGGAACTTTGGGTTCTTGGCCAACTTTATTGCAGAAGTGTTGTCGATCATGAGTGGAGTGGAATACATTTGTTTCATCTGCAAATCTTCCAGGATTTTCCTGAGCCACACAATTTCCTTTGTTGCTTCAGTTGCTGCCACATATTCTGCCTCGGTCGTGGAATCTGCTGGAACTGACTGTTTGCGTGATCTCCATGAGACATCTCCTGATCCAAGACTCATGGTGTAACTTGTAGTAGACACCCCTGTTTCTTTGTCGCCATCAAAGTCTGAATTAGAGAATCCGATCAAGCTGAAGTCACCTACCTGTGTATATTTGAGTCCAAAGTCTTGAGTCCCCTTCAAGTACCTTAACACTCTTTTTGCAGCAGACCAATGTCCCTCACAAGGTTTTTGCATGAACCTTGAGAGGATTCCAACAGCAAATGAAATGTCAGGTCTGGTGGTGGTCAGGTAGATAAGACTTCCTATAAGTTGTCTATACTTAGTTGCATCCTCAAATTCCTTCCCTTCAATAGATGTGAGCTTCAAGTTTTGTTCCATTGGAGTGGTTAAGGGATTACAGTCATCCATGCCAAATTTGTTCAAGAGATCTCCAATGTACTTCTTTTGAGAAAGAAATATGAATTTAGGATGTTGAATTACTTGAATACCCAAATAGTAATGAACATGACCCAAATCAGTCATTTCAAAACCTTTCTTCAACTCTTTCTTCATGGATGCAATATAGCTCTCATTGTTTCCTGTTATCAAAAGATCATCTACATATACCACAAGATATACAACTGTTTTTCCAAATTTATTAACAAACAAAGTTGCATCATCAAGATCAAAATGTTTGAAGTCAAGTTTTAGAAGATGCTTGGTCAATTTCTCATACCAGGCTCGTGGTGCTTGCTTGAGGCCATACAAGGATTTTACAAGTTTGCAAACTTTGTGTTCTTGACCCTTTACAACAAATCCTTCTGGCTGGGACATATAAACTTTCTCCTTTAGATCTCCATTCAAAAATGTTGTTTTTACATCCATCTGATGGACTTTCCATCCATTCTGAGCTGCTAAGGCAAAGAGAGTCTGGATGGTGGTCCATTTTTCTGTGGGAGCAAAAGTTTCTTCATAATCGATTCCTTCCTTTTGTGCAAAACCTTTTGCCACAAGCCTGGCCTTGTGCTTGTCAAGTGAGCCATCTGCTTTGTACTTGTTCTTGTAGACCCACTTACAGCCAATTGGTTTCGTTCCCAAAGGCGGATCAACCAGCTTCCAAGTGCTATTCTTTATCAAGGCATCATACTCCTTCTGCATCGCTTCTTTCCATTCATCATGAGAAGCGGCTTCTTTGAAGGAATTTTGTTCATGATCTGTAGACAAACTCAATTCACAATTATAATCAATATCCATATCAACAGGAGAATCAGAATTATCTACATCACCTTTGATTTGTTGAGTGGAACTTCTTGTTCCTGTTTTTCCAACCTCATCAGGATGAACATTCTCCAGTGTCTTTGTCAGCCATTTGGGAGGACCTTTCTGAGATGGCCCAGGCTGGTCATTTGACTGAGTTGGGATTGATTCAAGATTCAATCTCCCAATTCTGTCAATCACATCATCCAATGTGTCATCCGTGGTTGTTTCTTCATGTGGGGAGAGAGTGCTTCAGGACATGATTCCACAGTTTGATTCAATATAGGAATCCCCCTTTCAAGATGTGGCATCTGATTATCAAATTATTGGAAAGACTTTGCATGTGTGAATCTATCCAGGCGATCAAGTTGCCGCTCAACAACCTTGTCACTCTTGGAAGATTCAAGAAATATGACATCTCTTGCTATTACAAACTTCTTATTTGTTTCATCATAGAGACGATATCCTTTGGAGGTATTGGAGTACCCCAAGAAGATACATTTTCTGCTTCTAGCACCAAGTTTGTTCCTTTGACCCTTGGGTATCAAGGCATAACAGGTGGACCCAAAGACCCCGAAATGCTTTACCGAAGGAATGTGGCCATGCCACATTTCAAAAGGAGTTTTGTTTCTAATTGAACTTGAAGGACACCTATTCTTTATGTAAACAACACATAGAACTGCATCAGCCCAAAACATCAATTTCACATTCTTGAAAAATAACATGGAGTGGACCATATTTAAAATAGTTCTGTTCATTCTTTCAGCTACACCGTTATGTTGGGGATTATATGGCACAGTTGTTTGATGTTTGATTCCATGTTGACGAAGATAATTTTCAAATTCGTTTGAAGTGTATTCTTTTCCGTTATCAGTACGTAGAGAGCCAATATGTGTTTGTGCATCATTTTCAATCCATGCATGAAAATTCTTGAAAGTTTGAAAAGCATCAGACTTATTCTTCAATAAGTAAATCCAACACATTCTGGTGTAGTAATCAATAAATGTCATCATGTATTTATTTCCATTTGCAGAAGTAATAGGCATAGGGCCACATAAATCTGAATGAACAAGCTCAATTTTTCTATGTGCTCTGGAGTGTGAATCATGAAATGGCTGTTTGTTATGCTTTCCTAGAATACAAGCATCACATTCCTTAGGTTTTCTAGGAATTGTAGGCAGTCCATTAACACCATTTTTCTTCAACAAACGAAGGCTTTCATAGTTTAAGTGTACAAATCTAGCATGCCATAAAAGACTTGATGGGAATGTACCTTCATCATGATGTGAACTAAATGCAAAGTTTTGAGCATGAGCAGATGAACCTTTCAGCTTCAAGAGTCTCCCTTCTTCTATTCCCTCCATGACAAGTGAGTGATCTGATGCTTTTCTGACCTCTACCTTGCCATCAAACAAGTGAATGGAGTTTCCTTGCTGGCAGATTTGGACCAGGGACAACAAGTTTCTCCTCAACTCAGGGAGGTATATAACCTCATGTAGAATATGATCTGGAAGACCAGGCAACTTAAGCCTGACTGTGCCAAGCCCTGATGGCTTGAGTTTGGATTTATCTATGAAATATACTGCTCCATCAACTTTGTTAGTGAGTTCTTCAAAAAAATATTTTCTAAATGTCATGTGACATGTTGCTCCTAAATCTAGCAAACAATCATCTCTCCATGAAGTAAATGAAACATCAAATAAGTCTTCAGTTACTCCATTGTTACAATGTGCTAGAACATAATGAGCGGATTCAGGTGCTTTACCTTTGTCTTTGTCATTAGTTTTACCTTTGTCTTGATTTCTTTTGCTGCTCAATTTTCTCCCATGGTGTTTTGCATTTGGATGCATCATGTCCATCTTTATTGCAACGTGTGCAATGAAGATTGGATTTGTCAGATTGTCTGCCCCCCCTTTCTGTGAAGTTTCTTCTTCCTCTTCCTCTTCTGCCACCTCTTCCTCTGGATGAATCTGGAGCATGAATCTTTTCTCTATGTGCCAAGTATGCAGCCTCTTCGGAAGATGAAGGGACTGTCATCTTCCCAAAAGCTTTCTCTCTTTCTACAAACCTTTTCTCAAGTGTATCAAAGGTGATATGCTCAAGGTTCCCACTTGCTTGCAAAGACTCAAGATAATGTGAGTAAGTCGGATATAATGCCTTAACATATGCTGTGAGAGGTATGTCCATTTTTACACCAGTGCTATCAATATCATGCATGATCGATCTAACTTCTGAAGCTAAGGAAAGGGGATCGTCATTCTTCATTTCAAGATTGAACAACTTAATCATCAATTGAACATTTTCTAATTCTGAATGTGAGTCATAAAGTTCTTTTAGCTTTCTCAAGGCATCATAGGCATTTGAGAATGATGAAATTTGGCGACTCACCTCTTCTTTTACGGAAGTTGCAATCAAGGCATAGGCCTTGCAGTTCTTGTTTTCCCAAATGGCGAGCTCTTTGTCTGAAGTGGGCTTTGCTGGTGGATTTCCTTCTTGTCCTTCACAAATTCCTCTCCACAACTCATTAAAAATGAGTGTGTGTTTAATATTCCGAGACCATTCAAGATAGTTCTCTTTGCCGGAGAGAACCACCCCAACAATAGAGATGAGAGAATGCATTAGTTTGCTGGAAAAAATTCTTTTGAAGAGGAAACAATTCTGCTAGAAAATTTTCAACTCTGGAAATTTTCTCAATTAAAGGGGACAAAAACTCTTTGCTGGAAAATAGACTGAATTTAAAAGGACACAAACTCTTTGCTGCAAATACTGAATTCTACACAAAAAAATATATGTATATTTTTATTTTTTTTGGAGAAAAAAATTTATATGAAAATATGGTGGAGGGGGAAGTATTGTTGATAAATGGGGCGCTATTATATATGGGCAGTATTTTATAAAGGAGACATTATTATGAGTGTTGGAGGGGCGGTATTATAAAGTGGTGGAGGGGCGGTATTATGAAGGGCGGAATGGTATTGAAGGATGGGAGGGGGCGAAATTTAAAAGGTGGATTGGTATTAAAAGATGGGAAGGGTGTATTAAAAAATGGGCAGTATTGAATATTATGAAGGAGGGGCGGTATTATGGAGGGCGTGTTATGGAGAGGCGGTATTTGATACTGTATTGTGTGATAGCGTATTATGGAGAGCATGTTACATATATGGACAGCATATATATGGAGAGCGTGTTACATATATGGACAGTGTATATTATGGAGAGCATGTTAAATGCGGAGACTGTAATATGTGCAGTGAGGCGGGTGAGGCAGGAGGGAGGGAGCGGCAGTCGGGTGAGGAGAGCGGTGAGGGGTAGTGGCGTAGGGAGTGTGGGGGAGTCAGGTGGGGAGAGCAGTGAGGGAGTTGGGTGAGGGATTGAGTGAGGAGCGAGTGAGGGAGTCAGGTGTGTTGTCTGCACTTGCGAGAGTTGCAGGGAGGGAGGAAGGGGCGTAGAGGAATTAAGGCGTGAGGGAGATGTGAGGAATTAAGGCGTGAGGGAAGTGTGAGGGGGCGAGGGGAGTGTGGAAAGAGGGAGGCCGAGAGGCCTGTTACAAAAAATCTGGAATGGCAGAGTTGCAGGACTGCTAGAATTGCAGAATGGCAGGTATCTCCTGGAACTGCAAATTGCAGAATTTCAGGGACTGCAGAATTGTAGAATCTCCAGAGGCTGCACAAATAGAACTGGGCAAAAAATTGCAGAGATAGATTAAAAAAAAATGCAGAATTACAGTACAGCAATTTAATAGGAGTAGCAAAAACTATCATAAAAAACTGACTGAGCAAAGGAGAGGGAGTTACACCACAGGCAAAAATGCCAATAGTGGGACTAGCTCTGATACCATGTCAAACCAGGAGGTAACTCCTCAAATCAGAATGTGTATTAGCTGAAGAATGTACATGCATTTATACATGGAGGTGAGGCTATTGGGATTCATCTCCTAATGACTCTTGGCCTTCCTTATTTCCTAATATTATTTATTATACAAAATTACATATTCACACCCATCCCATAGGATTAGGTGTCAACATTCTCAAGGGCTCGGATATTGAGTTTTACTACGCACTGCCGGAACGAGATCAGATCTTCACAGAAGAATGGGCCACCACCCACGCAGTCGCCATAACAGATACCCTGAGAGGGTGGTGGGAGGAGCCCGAAAAGTTCAAATTCAAGAAGGATCAGGAATATCTAGTGGCAGGGCTCAAGAAGGTATATAAGCTGGTGGCAGCTATGCTTTGCAGGATATACGGTCGTCCCGATGCCACCACTTTCAGCGGCACATGGGTATCCCTGATGAATTATGTCACTGTGCACCACACTCGTTTAAACTGGGCCAGCATGATGATGGCTTCTCTCCAGACAAACATATCCTCGGCATTAGAGCCAGAGGAGGGATATTCATCTGAGTTCTACATGGCTTCCTACTTGTTGGATGTTGTTTGTTCCTGGTGCCACTTTGAGGGATGGGCCCACAACTAGGATCTAGAGCAGGCGTGCCCAATTCACATAGAGACAAAAGTATTTTTGGACTCTAGGTATAAGCAAGACATAGAGCCAATCTTGCAAATCTTCATCCTGGCACTCTACAGGAAACTATTCGGTCAAGACACTCCATGCATGTCCTGGCGAGCCATGGAGATGTTAGTCAAGGTGGCACATTGGTTCCCACTCACAGAATATACCTTTATTCGAGTCTTTGGTTCATTCAATACTCCCCATGCTATGCCCCGATATGTTACGGATAAAATGCTCCTTCATGAGGTTTGTTTTCAGATGACTTTCAGCTTCTCTAAGGTCCTGACCAAAGGTAAGAAGAAGTTGTGGCCTAGACTGCCTCTCACCATCGGTGCCTACATGGTCAAGGATTTCAAAGAGGTAGAGGCAGAGGCAGAAGAAATGAGAGGTTTTCACCTAGGGCCGTTGGGTCACCGGACATATGACCCAGAGAGGATAGTCCCTTATCACTGTAAGCGGGCTAAGTTCAAATGGAGCTACCAACACACTAAGTGCCCATATGAGGATGAGAAAAGAAATTGGTATAACATGGATAGGCAGCTTGCCCCGAGGGCGTGGTCCGATCAGGAAGATCCAGATGATCACACGTTGGAGGAAAGAATCCATGAATTGGTAGGCGCTTCTTCTTCTCATGCCAAGAAGCCTCGAACCAGCACAGGTCACAACACTACTTCCCAACAGAAAGAGCAAGAGGCCAAAGCTCAGCGCGAAACTGAAAAGAATACAAAAGAGAATGAAGAAAAGCGTAAAAGGAACCTGAATGCAGATCAAAAGAAGAAGTAGGCAGAAGAGGCCTGAAAAAGAAAGGAAGAGCAGGAGGCTGAGGCTGAGGCGGAACGACAGCTCAAAAGGGAATTAGATCAAGTGGAGGCTGAACACAAGAAGAAAGAGGAACAAGAAGCAGCAGCAAAAGCAGAGCGCAAGTGGAAAGCAGAACAGGAAGCAGCGGCAGAAGTAGAGCGCAAGCATAAAGCAAAACAGGAGAAGGCAAAATCAGAGCGGCTTCAGAAAGAAGAGGAAGAAAGGAAAAGAAAAGAAGAGGAGGATCGAATATCAAATAACATCAAGACATCTCCTCCAGTCACAGAATCACAAACTGAGCTGCAACCCATCGAAGTGCCTGTAGTCAATACATGTTTTTCCCTCTCCGAGCCAAGCTCTTATGAAGGGCAAGAAGAAGAATTATTTAACCGTACAAGGCTCACATATGATCAGTTCTCCTTCAAGATCCAACAGGAGAAAAGGAGATGTCTTGCACGAAACCATTCTGCCCCAATCACAGTTGCGACAGAGAAAGATATATTCCTGGATACTAGGACTAACCCAGTAATGATAGCATCGGCCAACAATGCTTTTTCCATAGCCACAGAGGAAAATGTAAACTAAATTATTAGAGAGATCCTCTCTCTACAAAACAAGTTACAATAATTGGAGCAAAGGGAGGCAAGGGCAGAGCAAGAAAAGATGGCGTTAAAGGAGGAAATTCAACAACTTCTTGAAAAAATTGCTCCTGTTAATGAAGTACCGCTCACCGTCCGAAGAGAGTTGGAAGTATTGGAGGTCACCATGAGGCAGGTTTATGGGAAAATGTTCACAACAAAACAAATAGTTGCTCCCCTACTGAGATCCCAAGCAGAGACTAAGCAGAGGAGCAAGCAACTGAGGGAGGTCTCTGCCGCTTTGGACAGAATGATAAAATGGACAGGTCGGTACCCACAGGCTGCGGAGAACCTACCAAAGAAAGACTGGATCCACACCCAGGATGCCAAGGTCCATATTCAGATTAAAATGCAGTCCAAGGATAAGCTATCCAAGGACCTAGAAAAGGTAATGGCCGCATACGAGCTTTGATCAACGGCATCGACTCAATGCATGCACTATACCACATTCCATCGTTGGGTGAATTGAGCGAGGAAAAGACATGGGGACAGGTGGACCAGGAGATTCAAACATTTCTGCAACCTATCAGACAGGCCGCTGCCACTCCTGATCTTGCAGCATCGCAGGAGAACTTGGGTAAATTCATTGTTACACTAGTTTGGATCCACACTAAACTAGCCTCTTTAGCCAACCAAGTCACGCTCAAAAGAGAGACTCTGATTCCAAATGCCTTGGAGTGTCTGCATCGGTTAAAGGAAGAAGTTCCCTTGATCTCCCCAGTAGCAGCAGATTATCATGCGTGGCAGAACTTCCTTAGAGAGCAACAAGTTGATTCCCCTAACCTCACGATCACGCACACATTCTCATGATCAGATGGCAGTAGGTCGCAGGTCGCACTTTGCAACTGGGTCGCAGGTCGTACTGTTCAGTCGAGTCGCAAGTCGCATCCTCCATTCAGGTCGCAAGGCAGCCCAATGGTCAGGAAAGTGAAGAGTCTAGTAGCCCAAAGGGAAAATTTTGGTCTATAAAAACTTCCTTCGGGAAGATTGTATGGATATTTTTTTTGGGACTCAAAGAGTTAGAGAGTATTGTATAGAAGGACCACACACTTTTGAATATGAATACAGATACTTGCTAAATTCCTTTTGGATCTGATGTGGTTTTATGTGTGAACACTATGAGTATTTTGTTTGCAGTTTCTAACATATTTTTATTAATGAAACTGTGTTGTCAATTACGTTATTTATGCATTATAGTTTTCTAAATATGTGTTAATGGTGCTCAGTTTATTTCTCTTTCTCAATGAATGTTAATAGCTTTTTTTACTGAACTTTATATTTTCACCAAAACCATTTAAGGAATTGAAGGGTGTTCTGCCATAAAGAATTGTTTCTTCTGTGGTTAAAACAGCGTACAAGCATGACCCTAATGATACACTGTTAACAGCATTTCCTTTGGCCCCATGCTTTATCATTCAGCTTTCTACGCATATTGTTATATATTCATTTAACTCATCAATCATATATCTTGTATCATCTGAATAAGCGGGTGTCCACAGGTTCATTGAAGTCCTATCAAGACCCAAGGAAAAGAGAATTAAGCGGTAGCTAGACCCACACCCCGGACGAGATCCCTATTCCAAACGGTTTAGAGTCTAGTTGGGAATTTTTACCGGGGAGATCCCCTGTTGTTGGCCGGACAGATTTTCCCGTCACCAGAATTGGTGCTAGAAGGAGGGCCTGATAGCAGCCTCCCAGCACACGAGTAACATTCCGTTACAAACTCCCCAAGGGGAGGCCATAAATGATGACACCGTTCCTCCCCCTTTGGAAGATATCCAAGGGGAGGAAGCTCCTTATTACGAGGTCACCAAGGAGAAGTTAAGAGTTCTGTGCCCGGTTTCCCGTAACCTCATCAGGGATTTGCAGTTCACTCTAGTCATCAGTTTCTTGACCCATACTAGGACCCCTGCTGCTAACCTCACTTGCAATGGTGCCCTTGTAAATTCCCTGCCTCAGTTGGTAAATTTGATGGTTGAATACCTCGCAATGGATATTGAGAATAATGAACCTATTTTAGAGCCCCAAGGAGATGAAGAAGAAGATCCTGACGTGAATGAACCCCATCTTGACCCTCAACCTAACCAGACCTAGAATAACAACAATCAAGTCCACCGTCCACTAAGAGGAGGCGAGGGAAATAGAGGTCGGGGAGATAGAGGCCGTGGACAAGGTCACCATGTCACCCACCGCCGTTAAAACCAAAATAGGGCCCTGATCTATAATTGGAGATATCTTAGAAATATGGCCAACCGCGAGGAATGTCAAGATGAGCACTCTCACCATGAAGGGGAAGCATCCGCGTCAGGTGCGGGAAGTTAATCTGAATCTAAAATCAGGCACCACGAGCATTCCAAGTAGGTGCAACTGCTTGCTTGGATGGCCCAATCCCCATTAGATCTATTAGGCCCCCTCCATGACATGCCTAGGCACCCTGAAAAGCACCTCCCCAAGTTTGACCCCGAGAAAGGCACACTAGCCAAAGACCACATAAGTAAATTCTACCTTTCACTGCAAATTATGAGAGTTCAAACAAATGATGTTTCCTGTCATATTTTTCCCCACACTCTTGAGAATAAAGTGGCCACCTGGTGTCGCTCTCTCCCAAGTGCCTCCATAACGTCATGGGACCAATTCCGTCGCATTTTCTTACAGAATTTTTCGGAGGACAAAACCCCCTCCATGCTCCTCACGGAGTTAACTACCATCAAATGCCAAAAGAAAGAGATGGTCAGAGATTTTAATCAGCGTTTCTCTACCATACTGAACAAATTCCCCCCCAACTTGGTATTGGATGACTCCATCACCATAGATTACTACACAAAGGCTCTTCCCAGGGACATTGTCGTTTTCGTAAAGCGTGAGGCTAGGGCTACCCTTGCAGCAAATTACGCGGTTGCCCTTGCCGTAGAAAAGGACATTCTTTCCATAGGGGTCATCGATCATGAAGGATGAGACGATCACAAACCCACCTCGAAGAAGAATCAGTCTTCCACACTCAAAACTGCGGATAAGGACAAAGATACTTTTGACTTCGAGAGTATAGCAAAGACCCTTAAGCTATTAACCAATGAAGTCTCTGATCTAAAGAGAAAGGGAACCAAGACACAAAAAGCCCTTTTTCAGAAAGAATACCCCCACCACCAGCCGACCTCCATCAAACCCAAACATTGTTCTCAACGTGGAAGAAATCGGAAAAGATAATTTTTGTTCTTTCCACCAGGCCTCCCACTCTGAGAAGACATGCCCCCAATGGATTGGCAACATGACTGCAGTAGTAAATCAACTCCTAGATGATCAAACCCTAGGGGACGTAGAGGAGGATGATGTCTCTGACAACGAAGAAGATCTGCCCCCTGATGAAGAACCAAAATCTATTGTCCTTACGTTTGATGTGATCTGCGGGGAAAGAACCCATACCATCACTGATATCAATGTGGCTGACCACCCTAAGGTCAAGCGCGTGCGAAACTATGGCCTAAGAAGTAAAGGACCAGTTCCCAAACAGTCCTTCAAAGAGAAGAAGAGGGCCTTCTTAAGGAAAATCTTACCCCCAGGGAATGAACAACAAGTTTTTATTCCTCAGAAATCCACTCCTAACAACACCCGAGTGAACCACAAGAGCAAGCTGCCAGTAGGGTCGCCCAAAACCCCCACTGAAGCTAGTCCACATTCTGATTCTAGTTACAACATTGTTGAAGACATGAAGAAAACTAGAGCCAACATCTCCCTTTATGAGCTTGCCCGCATCACCAACCAATGGGAGCTTATTCTCAAAGCCTTCGCCAATGCCTCGAAAACCAAACCTATGAGCACCACATCTGCCCAAGCTAGTCCGAGCTTCCAGTCTATTGTGAATGCCATAAATGCAAACTCCAGGGGATCTACTCCCCCCTTTCTCCTGTCGTCTAAAATTTTCAACTTCAACATCCATAACTACCTGGTTGACTCCGGTAAAAAGTTGAACATTCGCCCGGAGAAAACTGATGCTAGGATTACTCAGCTTGACAGATCGCAAGTGCCCACTGTAGGTGAACTAAATAATGTCATCAGCCACCTGTCCTCCAACTCTAGAGTCCACCAGTGTATAGACATTGTAGTCGTAGACATCCCGGAAGCCTACGGTCTCTTGCTAAGCAGGGACTAGTCCAACAAGCTACAAGGGTACTTTGCTACCGATTGGTATCACCTGTGGCCTCCCTACAAGGGTCAAAACAACCAAATCAGAGTTGAGAGTGAACCTTATATGAAGCATACTATGACTGACTTAGACGCTACTAATGAACATGTCAGCTTTTCGCAAGAAGAGCTCGGCATGTGTTTCTTAGAGGCCATCTTCGGATGTTATCATCCCCCTCAGCCCCCACTAAACCCAGAGGTCCAATTAGAGCTAACACTCGTCACTGAAGGCAAAGTTGTTCCCATCATACTCCAAGCTAAAATCTCCCCCCAACCCACAGCTCCGGAGGAACCAGAAGATGATGTATGGACCTTGTATTATGACGGTTCCAAGATGCATGACGGAGCTAGCGCGGGCTGCATCCTGTTGGATCCCCAAAAGAACAAGTTTTTGATTTCATGCCAGCTATAATTCCAGTGCACCAACAATACCGCCGAATATGAAGCCTTAGTCCTTGAACTTAAAAAGGCGTTGGACCTAAGGGTAAGATGCTTAAAGGTTATCGGAGATTCTGAGATCATCACTCGTCAGGTATGCAATACCATCCATTGCTTGTCTCCGCACTTAAAAGCTTACCAACAAGAGGTATGGCGTCTAATTTCTGCTTTTGATGCATTTGGTATTAAATCTATGCTTAGAATGCATAATGTAGTAGCTGATACTCTGGCTAACGCTGCTGCTAGGTTCACCCCTCTAAGAGTTGGGTTTTCTATTGAAATAGTGTATAAACCATATGTGCTAGATAACATCACTAATTCACGCATCTTTGATGATGACCAACAAATACTGGAATTCATGCTCAGCACCGAGGTGTTTAAAGACGCAGTGATAGAAGAAGCGGACCATGATCAAGCCTTGCAGGAAGAACATGATAAACGCTTGGGAATAGTGTCGCTTGAAAAATTGTTCAATCTACATAACCATTTCCGCGGACCCCCAAATACCAAAATACAAAGTTCCACCTTGGCACATCGACAGGTAAACTTAGGATCAGATGAGGACCTGAATTTCATCAACCTCAGGAAAGATTGCTTCGACCAGGAGAAGCAAGCTTTCATCCAACTATTTCGGAAATACTGAGATGTTTTTGCTTGGAAGTATGATGAATTGTGTACGTATGACACTCGAATTATTCAGCATGTGATCCCTATGAAGGAAGGAGTGAAGCCTTTCCAGCAAAAGCTAAGAAAAGTGCATCCTACTGTTTAGTCAATTTAGTGTTCCTAAATTGATAGCATAAATTATCGACCAGGGCTAGTAAATTGTTGAAGTGAAGTGCATCATATGTGCCTAAGTATCCTCTTCCTACTTCGTTGTGTTTAGGGTCTTTCTAATGTTTTTGGTTTTATGTTTAATGTTATTTTATGCTAAGGGGGGAAAACGAAATTAATAGCAAAGAGGAATAAAAGGAAATGTTATTGAATGGACTAAAACAGAATTTGATTGCAAGATCTACTCTAAACTAGGAATGATAAAAAAACAGAGAATGCTAATCCATAGATTGTAAAGCTGCTAAGAAAGTAACTCATAACATTAAACTTAGTCCAATTTGTTTCATTAGAGATATATTGGAACAAACTGAGAAAAGGATTATTTCTGATGTGATGAGGATCTCCTAGAAAACAATAACTTAAAACATTATAGAGAAATCTTATTCATTGTTAGAGATTTGTTGGAACAACTTGAGAAAAAGATTATCTATAACATAGTAAGGATCCCTATGCTAAAATAACTTATGACACTAGAACTATATCTCATTCATGAATTAGAGATTTTGTTGGAACAAGTTGTGAAAGAGATGAAGCCTAATGTAACAAGGATCTCCTATAAACGATTAGTCTGCAACTCACAATATTACTATTAAGTCTTATTCAGGAATAAGAGATTTCTTGGAACAACTTGAGAAAAAGACTGTTTGTAATAACATGAGAATATTTTACCTAATTGTAGAACAGAAAATGCCAATAACTCAAAATAATATAACTAATTCTCGTTCATATAATAGTGATATGTTAGAAGAGCTTGAGAACAAGAATAGCTTATAAAATAATGAGGATCTTCTAAATCTAACTAACATAACTGAAATGAAATTAACTCAAAGTACTACAACTAGATCTCATTCATGTATTAGAGATATATTAGAACAGCTTATGAGAACAATATTGACTATAATATTATGAGGATCTTCGATGTAAGTAAACGACATAAAACATAATGCAAAAAGATGAACTCAGAAAACTGCCTAAGTAAGAAATATAACAAAACAGAATTAAAGGTTACTTATCTGGAAAGCATGTAAAAGCCTCTTCAGATAGCAAGGGCCCTCTACTATCAAATTGGCATACGAATCTTTAACTCCTTAAAGTTTCCTTCAGAACAGCATCAAAATTATGCTCCTTTAATTAAAAATTCTCAGAAACAGAGTGTCACAGTATTTGAAAACTAAAAATATCAACTATCTTTCTCGGTTCACCGAGTTATTTTTATAGGCAATTACATCACTGATATTGAGTAAAAATAGGCATAGGTGTCTTCTACAATCAAAATCAAACTAAAACTCCTATTGAGGACTCATGATTTGCTGAAGGAAAATCAAGAGTCCTTATCCTTATATAAATCTTCTTCTTGGATCTTAGCTCTGTCCACGTGCATAATCACTTCCAGTTTTTTACTCAGCCTTCGTGGATGACAAGGAATTATGCAGGAGAGTTTTGGATTCTAACCATATACTTCTTTCCCTCATATGACACCTGTAACCTGTTTAAATATCAAGATGGCTATGGAACATATGACTAGCTACAAAATGACTGTATTTTGTAGCTAAAACTGCTCAGAAATAATTAAGACAACAAAATCACAAAAGTACAACAAGTTAGTCATTGCATGTATTCTTAAAGTGATTTTAATCATTCTTATTGATCTTTTAGGCCTATAAATGATAAAGGATTGATGGAATGAAGCGGATTTTGGTGAAAATAAAAGACATTTTTAGGGCTCAACACCTACGCTGGAACCAATGATTCAGAAAGAACTTAAGAAGCTTTTGTATGCACGCATCATCTTCAAAGTTCGGCACTCCACTTAGGTATCAAATCTGGTCCCGGTACGGAAAAAATCCAGTGAGATCCGTTTGTGCGTGGATTTTTGAAATCTGAATAGGGCCTCAGACAAAGATAACTACCTGATGCCCCTTATGGAACAGATATTGCAAGCTGTATCCATATCTGAAATTTTCTCCTTATTGGATGGGTTTTCCAAGTATAACCAAGTGCTAGTAGCTAAACCCAACAGATTAAAAACTACATTCCGAACTAAGTGGGGGACTTTCACTTTAAGGCGCATGCCCTTCGGATTGATAAATGCTAGGGCAACTTTCCAACAAGCCATAAATATAGCTTTCCGTGGTCTAATACGACAAAGCGTGGTAGTATATTTGGACGACGTCACTGTGTTTTCGAAACACTGGGGTGATCACTTACACCACCTCAGGCATATTTTCGAAATATGCAGGAAGTATGGGATCTCACTCAACCCAAAGAAAATTGTTTTCGCCATGTCAGAGGGGAATCTGCTGGGCCACATCATAACCAAGCAGGGTATTGTTGTAGATCCCGAGCGAGCGAAGGTCATTGCCCAGATTCCACCTCCTAGTAGAAAAAGGGCCATGCAATCTTTCCTTGGGAAAATCAACTTTGTACGAAAATTCATATCAGATTTTGCCCAAATAGTCAGGCCTTTGCAGGCGATGATCAAGAAGAATGATATTTTCAAATGGAATCCACCTGAGAAGGAGGCTTTTTATAAAATCAAGCAGGCCATAGTAGAAGCACCATCTCTCCAAATTCCAGACTTTAGCAAAAGTTTCATCTTGTATACCTTCGCCTCAGATTCATCACTCGCAGTTTTCCTCACACAGAAAGACGCTAAAAATGATGAACGACCCATATCATTCATGAGTACTGGGTTGCAAGGCGCTGAACTAAATTACCCTGAGGTTTACAAGCAAGCTTACGCAGTATACAAAGCGGTCAAGAATTTCTGGCCATACATCTTGAAAACCCATGTCACAATGTTCATTCCCCACCCAGTTGTTCGTTCACTTTTCGTGCAACAAGAGCTGGGTGAGAGATGATGAAATTGGATGGCATGTTTCCAAGAGTATGACCTGGAGTTCAAACCGGCACATATTTTCAAAGGACAAGGACTCTGCCAAATGGCCGCGGAGGCTGCAAGCTCACACGGGGTTGAAGAAGAATGTTGGGAACAAGAAATCGGCATGTATCAGAGTGACCACGTACCTCAGCAGAGAAACCTTTCTTGGTACTCTGAAATTTTGGAATATTTGGCCCATGGCATAATGGACCCTGTTTTGATTGCTCGGCAGAAAAGCGCAATAAGGCCGCTAAAGGCTGCATCCTACCAATTAATACAAGGAAAACTTTTCAAGAAACATTACGATGGAGTTCTGCTACATTGCCTGGAACACGGTGAAGCACAGAGCATCCTGACCAAACTACATGATGGACCAGCTGGAGGACATTTTGCAGGTGATACCACTACCCACAAAATAATGCGCGCAGGCTACTATTGGCCAACCCTCTTCAAGGATGCTCACTTAAATGTCTGGAAGTGTACCCAATGTCATAAGTTCGTCGATCGGGAAGCGCGGCCAGGTGCTCCATTACAGTCAGTGGCGGTAAAGGAACCCTTTCAACAGTGGGGGTTTGACGTGATTGGAGAAATCTTACCGCACTCCTCCAAGCAACACTGATATATCCTCACCACTACCGACTATTTCACCAGGTGGGTTGAAGTGATACCATTACGCCAAATCAACGATCAAGAGGTAATAGAGTTTGTCTCCTTGTTGCTCCAAGCATAGATTACATTGCTTGTTTTTGGGTCGTTTTGAAAACTTTCTTTTGGTTTGGAAGATTGCAACATTAGTTTGAGTGTTTTATTGTGTTTGCTTTTCATTTTATTGAACATTCAATTTTGATTCTTATATTCGCAATAATCAAGCTAGTGTTTATTTTGTTTTTTGTGTAACTAGTGCTTTGTGTACTCTTTTTCATTGAAAAAACCAAAAAGACATATTTTGCATTCTTTCCTTTGCATCGAAAGTGAAAACTTCTTTTGCATAACTAGCAGTTGATAGTCTAGGAAAGAGTTTCATTTTCGTTTGATTGTGTTAGATGCATTAGTGGATTTCTTCGCATACTTTCATTGTTTGCTATTGTTTGAAATATCTCCATCCTTCTCGTAACTAGCATTCATTGAATCAAAAATGATGTTTATTTGCATATAGCTTGCATTTAGGAAATTTGAGATCCAAATTCGGTAAGGCCTTGAACCTAAACATAATCCAAGATCAATTTTAAAATTCATTCAATTAACCTAAGGAAGCATTGAAACCTAACGCAACATTTTTAATGGTCTAGGATAGAGACGTGTTCCAGCGTCTTAAAACCTAGTAGTTGTCGTTCACCATTTGGCTTTAGATAGCGCTTACAGACTTGTGCTCCCCGTACCGTCGAGTATATAAAGGGAGACCCCTCTAGGTTGAAATCCTTTTATCCATAGGAAGTCGAGTCTAACGCCTTGTAATCATGATACATCGAACACAGCATTCGGAGAGACTACTTGCACGTACCTTAAGTCCTTGGTCATTTCTCTTTCATTTTATCACCAAGGTGTATATGGCAGTTGACGGAAACCTGGTACACCCTCTTGCTTAGAGTACCCGAGTAGTCATTTTGATCTTTTCATGACTCTTTAAAAAGAGAAGAGATCGTCGAGCACTTGTCCTTTCACGCTCGTTTAAAATTTAAAGTGACTAGAGTCATATTTTTCTTGTTTCTCGACTCTTAGAACATGAAACAACAAAATCTGGTTTTAGTGTCATAAAATTAATCACCTACGATCACATGCCCGTTAAAAGTGTTATTACTTGGCTTGTTTTTGTTTTCCTTATATTTTGATCTTGGAGCCTTGGATTGGTTATCTATTTTCCTTCCTGTTTTGAAACACAATCACAGTGGCGGAACCACCAGTTTTTTCATCCTCACTACCTCGTAGTGGTAGTACTTTTCCAGATGTTTCTTTTGAAACCCCTCAGTCCACTAGGTCTATTGAGTTTTCGCAGCCTATTCTCCCGACTATCTTGCCTCTTGCTACTCGATCTCCCCCTGAAGATCCAGTTGAATTCAATTGGCCTCCTTCTAGTGCTTGGTCTGGTTTTGGGGAAGAATGAGATTTTCCTCCTCTTACGTCGAGCTCGCCATTTTTTGTTGTTGCTATACCTCCTAGTTCCCGTAGTCTTTTCAAAGATCTTACAGCGAAGTCAGACATGGATTCATCCTGTCCTATTGGTAGTGAAGAAATGCATGTTTCTACAGGATAATATCAGCTTTTTCCTGAAGATGTCCCTCATGTTTCTACTCAATCTTCTCCACCATCAATGTCACTTCCGCTTGGATATAGGTCCTTGAGTCAGATTATGTTCGGTGTTGCCTCTATAGCGCAATACATCACATTAACTCTTCCTCAGAGTTCGGTCCTCCCTTCGTTAGGACTGCCACCTTTGACACCTGGTTCATCGGTTACTGTTAAATATGTCCTAGTCCAACCAACTGTCTGTGTGGCGTCATCCACACCAGTTGTTACGACTCAGTCATCAGGATCTTTTCACACTCGCAGGTCTATTTTTCTCAATCCTATGTGGCCTATTAATCCCGGTCCTAGTAGATCACAATCTAGTACCGCAGAGGCCCCACCTACTTCTAGTGCAGTTTCCACTACCCTGGTGATTCCTGGCGGCCTTACTTTTGAAGAGTATCTATTGGTTGTTTAGCAGCAGAGCTCTCAGGGTTCTCAGCAGCTCCAAGCTCCTGGCAATCCTCGCTTCCATCACTATGATGTTGTTGGTAATCCTGTATATTCATTCCCACATCATTATGATGTATATGCTAATCTTGTGTATTTTCCTCCTATTGATTCTCATCAGGTTGTTTATGATCCTTATCAGACCATTTCTCATCTTAGACCTACCTTACCTATGCAACCCTCTGGCTTGCAAGGACAACCCTCATCGGGACAACCTTTGGCTCAGCAAGGCTCTACCTCTGGTCCACAGGGACAACCTTATGGTCCACAAGGCCAACCTTCACAAGGTCAACCTTTGGTCCAACATGGTCAACCCTACGGTCCGTCTAGTTAACCTCAAAATCAACTAGGACCATCTTATGCTTCTGGGGGGAAAATTTATCCACCACAGGGACAACCTTTTGCACCACAACTGCCGCCACACGTTCTGTATGGCAAAAACTTTGTGCCACAAGGAAAACCCTATGCTCCTCCTCTAGGTCAACCTGGTTTTTAGGGACAACCTGGTCCATCGCAATCATCGAGCCAACATTCCCCACAAGGGCAACTCGGTGGCCCTCAGTACTCGGTTCAACTAGCTTAACAACCGATTCAACCTACTCCTTAGCCAGTTCAATCGATTCAGCAGCTAGTTCTACCCGTTTATAGTCATCCAAGTTTACCCGCTCAATAGCCTGCTCAACCTGCTCAGCAGGGTCCGCCTGCTCAACCACAAGGCGCTTATTACCCTCAAGGTCAATATCAATCGGTATATAGTTCACTCCAAGTTTCTTACCCTCAAAATCAACCTGTATATCATCAACCTCAAAACCATGCTTACATTCCATAGCAGACTCCATACGCTGCTCAGCAGGGACCTCAATGGTCTACTCCGAATCAGTATCCTAGTCCTAAACCCCAGTATAAATTGAGTTATCCTGCTTCTAACCCCTATGCTCGGAATCCTCTTGGACAGAATTCATGGGGAAATAATTCCTCTCGGACTGGGTGGAATGTGAACACGGGTCCTTATCAGAGACCTTTGATGACTTTCAACACTCAATTACCATTTCTTGCTACATTGGAATTACTTGATGTGTTAAAGTTAACGAACGATCCCATTCTTCTTAACCCATATTGGCCTCTGGCTCTGACCAAGGTTCCTGGTGATTATCCTAAATTTGATGGCAAGTCTGGCGAAGACCCCCAAGTGCATGTTATGACCTAACATTTGTTGTGTTCCTCTAACTCTTGGGTTGATGATTCTATTCAGCTCCATCTTTTCCAACAAACTCTTACTGGTGCCACTGCAAAGTGGTACATTGAGCTATCTCGTGGCGTCTTCCAAGACTTCAATTCTTTAGCCATGGCATTCCTTAAATATTTTCATTTTTCGGTCCGCTATGAAACCGTGACGCACCTCCTCACTTCATTGAAACAGGACCGAGCTACTCATATCTCAGATCATATTCATGAGTGGCGACGTCGTCGTCGCATGATCAAATTTGAAATTCCTGATAAACTTCTAACTCATTGGTTCACCGCCTCATTCGTCAATCATATTGAAAAAGACATAGCTATGGGGGCATGTGTAACCGAGGAACAAGCCATTGCTTACACCCAGTACCTTGATCTTCTGTACTCTCAGTCTGGCACATTATTTGATATCTTGCCTAATTCTCCTCGACATGGAACTTCTAAACCACCAGTGACTCCATCCGTCGATGGTATTATTGGTTCTCTGTCTCAGACTTCTCAGAAGTCTTCTTCCTCAAACTCTGGGAAGCCGAAGTCTACTTCTTCCAATAATGTTGCTTCTCAGTCCACCTAGAATTTTGGTAAACCCGCAAAAGTTAATTTCGTTCAGGCCAATCTGGCGGATAATTCTTTTGAAGGTAAAAAGAAGGGTAAAGGTAAGGCCAAAGTCGATGCCCCGAAATATGATTCTCAGAAACCTCGTGCTAGCGATGGTTCTCAACGCAAGCCGAAGTACCTTTGTTTGATTTGTGATGACGAGCACTTCACCAAGGACTGTCCTAGATGGTCCGAAGTGAGCCAGTTGCTCAAAGGCACCCAGGGAACTCCGGTCATTCTTAAATAACCCTTCCCATCTCAACAAAACCAGATGGTAGAGCAACCTCATTCCTCTGCCCCATTTGGCTCTCAGGTGTTCATGATGAACAATTTTGCAGCCATTTCTATTGCTACTCAATCGAAAGATTATACCGAATCGTGTCAGGTAGTGGGGAAAGAAATCTTTGATGGTCCTCCTTCTCCACCTATTTCTGGTCCTCTTGAGATTGAAAGGCCCAGTGATGAATCTTTTGTACGACCACCTTCCAAAGGTGTACTCCGTAAGTCTTCTTACAATCCCAACACCTGAGCCACTGAGCATTACAGTATTGTTGAGGATTTGGCTCAGGGGCCATCTATAATGTCTGCATTAGAAGTACTTCAGAGTTGCGTGTCTCAACGGAAGGCTTTGTTGTCTGCAATTGGTGGGGTTGATCATGCCGATACTAGCCTTCTCACTTTCGATTTAGAGAATTTCGTTCCACGACTTTCGCATCAGATTGCGCTTATTATCCAAGTGGTTATTAATGGTCTCGATATACATCGAGCAGTTGCGGACGAGGATGCATCAACCTGTGTCATATCATCTTCTTGCTGGAAAGCTATTAGCTCTCCAGCCTTGAATTCATCGTCAAATTCCCTTGAAGCATTTGATGGAAGGGAATCAAAGACTTTAGGTGTTCTCACTAGTTTACCGATTACTTTGAAATGGAAGACAGTCAATGTCGAGGTAGAGGTGGTTGATGCCAAACTCAATTATAATCTTCTCATCAGTCGCAATTGGACTCACACCATGTTGTGTGTTCCATCCACTCTCTTTCGTGTTCTGAAATTTCCACACGAAGGAAATATTGTTACTATTGATCAATTGTCCGTCTTCACCTCTTCTTCCAAGAACAACGTTTCGTATGTGGATAAGATTCCTACTCCCTACGAGAGCATTGGGCCAAACCTTTTCAAGGATCTTGCCCTCATGGGTATTTTTCCTCTTCCTCCACCAAACACTATTCAAATTGATATGATCTCTTGGTCTGATGACCCTTGGATTATCCCTTCGCCTGAACAGATCGAGTCCTTCGGAGATTCGATGTCGTTGAGTCCAATTGAGATTGACTATTGTGAACTCATTTCAGCTTCGAAAACTCCATCCTCTAATCATGCTCCTTTGAGCATATCTCTTGACATTTATTCTCAATCCCCCTGGCTTGGTGATTCAGATTCACCTAATCCTTTGAAAGAAGTGTTTCCCTCTGATGAGGCCATCGTGGAAACCATGTCTCGAAGAGCTATCGTGGGATGATAGTCATCATCGTTCCTCATTCATGCCTAGTCTTGGGGCCATGTCTACATGTCTTGAGCTATTTTCATCCTCCTCCTCTTCAAATTCTAATTTTGAAGCATGACGTTTTTACGGAAGGTAACTTGAGTAATATTACATGAACGATTCCTATTGACATTTTTGTTAAATCGGGAATCTTCGAGAACATCCATATCGGCGTCACTTGTTCTTCTGATGAAATCCAAGTTTACACTAGCCTTTTTCGCGAGTTTCGTGATGTCTTTCCATGGTCTTGCGAATAAATTCCCAGCATTGATCCTAGTATAGTGGTGCATACTTACCCTGGTTCAAAACCTGTTCGCCAACGTCTTTGTCCTATGCACCCTAGAAAAGCTACGAAGTTGAAAAGCTTCTCAGAGCTGGTTTCATTTACCTGATTCCTTTGACAGAATGGGTCTCTAGTATTGTTCATGTAGATAATAAATAGAGAACCATTCGATTCTGCGTTGATTATCGTGATATTAATCGAGCTTGTCCCGAGGATAATTATCCTACTCCCTTTATTGATCAAATCATTGATGACTGTGTCGGGAATGAGATTTTTTCCCTCATGGATGGTTTTTCTGGCTATAATCAGATTAACATTCTCCCAACTGATCAACATAATATTGCCTTTATCTCTCCCTGGGGTACTTTCGCTTATAAGAAGCTCCCTTTTGGCTTAAAGAATGTTGGGGCCACCTTTCAGCGAGCGATGTCGTATGCTTTTCATGATGTTCGTCACATCATTCAGCCTTATCTGGATGACCTTCCAGCTCATTTATCTAAGCGTATGGACCATCCTAACCATCTTAGTCAGATTTTTCTTCATTGTCGACGTTACAACATTCAGCTTAATCCGCACAAGTGCATCTTCTGCGTTGATTCCGGTAGACTCTTGGGGTTTATCATGTCAAAATATGGAATTTGCCTCAATCCTCTCAAGGTTGAGGCTATTATCAATCTCCCCTCTCCCTCCTCATTACATCAGTTGCAGAGTTTGCAAGGGAAGGCTAATTTTCTACGTCGTTGCATACCTAACTATGTAGAAGTGGCTAAAGGATTCACACAATTGTTAAAGTAGGGTGTCCGATTATTTTGGGATGATATTGCTCAGAAGTATTTTGAGGTACTAAAAACATTGTTTGTCAATGCTCCTCTATTGCATTCTCCAAATTATCATCGTGATTTTTCCCTTTATTTAGCTGCTACTTTCAGCACAATTTCCATGGTTCTGGTACAAGACGATGATGATGGTAACGAGCATGTTATATATTACTTGTATCGTAACCTTAACCTTCTCGATACTGAGACATGCTATGCACATGTCGAGAAATTGGCGTTAGTTGCAGTTCAATTAGTTCAGTGTTTTCGTCATTATATCCTTTTGCATATTGTGACTGTGAGTTCTGATTGCAACCCTATGATCTATATATTGTCTCGACAATTGCTGGGGGGAAAATACTCAAAGTGGATTATCATCCTCCAAGAGTTCGATTTAGAATTTACTACTGCCAAGTCGAAGAAATCATTAGTCTTTGCTGACTTGATCTATTCCCTCCCTTCCAATTTTGCTCCGTCTCATTTTGAGGAATACATTCCAGACGATACACTTTTATTGATCAGCACCTTCATTCCATGGTACGGTGATATCATCATCTATCTCCAGACTTCTACTTTCAGATCTGATTTGATGAAGGATTCCCACCGACGCATGTGACACCAATCACAACCTTATTGTATAGTCGGAGATACGCTCTATCACGTCGGAGTGGATTCCATACTCTGCCGATGTTTGACTCTCAAGGAAGCTGAGAAACCCTGAATGATTGTCACAGTGGTGCCTGTGGTGGTCACATGTCTGTTTATGCCACTGCACAGAAGATTCTTCATGCTGGTTATTTTTGGCCTTCTATCTTCAAGGATTGCATTGTCGTGGTTCGCAAATGTCATGATTTCCATATCTACTAGCTTAAGATGCATGCGCCACCTATACCTCTTCATCCTATCATTACCGTTGGTCCCTTTGCAAAGTGGGGCATCGATTTTATGACGTGTAACCCTCACTCAGTCGGGGGGCATGCTTATATTATGGTAGTCGTTGACTACTTCACCAAATGGGCTGAAGAAATTCCGACACTTGTCGTTGACGGTAAAATAGCTACTCAATTCATATTCAATCACATCATTGCTAGGTTTGGTGTCCCTCAAGCCATCATTACCAATCATGGTTCCCATTTTAGGCATTATATGGTGGCAGAGTTGACTTCTAAGTTGGGTCTGCGTCACGACAGCTCAACGCCGTACTATCCTCAGGTCAATGGCCAAGTTGAAGCTGTGAAAAAATTTCTTGTCACCATGCTTCAATGTACAATTGGGATCCACAAGTGCAATTGGCATCTCATGTTATTTTTGGCTCTTTGGGCGTACCGAACCTCAGTTAAGAATGCGACTGGATTCACTCCTTTTCAATTGGTTTATGGTCTGGAAGCTACTCTCCCGATTGAGTGTGAAATACCTTCACTCAAGTTGGTTGTTAAATTATTGTCGAACATTTAGCCAAAAGAAGAGTGTCTTATTTACTTAGAAAGGTTGGATGAAACCCACCAGTTTGCTGCTCTGGTTATCAAAGCACAGAAAAAGCGAGTCAAAGCTCATTTTTACCAATCAGTTTCCCCTCGTTCTTTCATTGAAGGAGACCTCGTCCTCCTGTACGACCAAGCTCATGAGAAGATGGGGGCAGGAAAATTTCAACCCATGTGGAATCGGCCCTACATTATTAAACGTGTGTTGTAGAATGGGGCCTATGAGCTCATTGATTATGAAGGTCATCCTCTAGAACAACCCAGAAATGGGTTGTATCTCAAAAAATATTATGCATGATTTGTGTACATAGGTGTTGTTTTCATTTTTGTACATGTTTTGGTTTGGTGTGCTTTGCGAGCATTTTTCCTGCTTATTGGGTATTTCTTATTGTGTAGATGTCTATTACCCCTTATGTGGGTTTTTCGGATGGTGCTTCCCATAGTACCGGGAATTTGTCTTCAGCAGCCTGGGTAATTTATAATCTTGCTGGTGAGTTGATAGATCTGCAAGGTATTTGTCTAGGAAATTTGCGTAATCTATAAAATCATCATCATATGAAAAATATCCATGTAGGCAAATAGATGTATATATATATCGAATGTTTGCATCATTGTGCATCATAAACTCAAAAAATATGTCTATTTATGTTACATATCGAGACACCATGTCTCCCAAAATATATAGATATAAAACCTAGGTGTCTAATCGACGTGATGCTCATGGTAGCATGTCACTGCCCATACGAGCCGCCTCAATAAGTGGTGAATGCGGCTTGGCACCCCTATGGTATGTCCCTGGTAGGCACGAGTAAAATCGTCGAAGCGTGCATAGTTCGGGACTCCACATGTGATTCCCTCTAGGTTGCACACGATCTCATCCTCCTCGCCTCCCTCGCCATGAGGGTAAAAATCGCAAAGGATTCACCTCGTTATCAGAGACATGCCTACAAGTATCTGTGGGCCAACATCTGCAAGTGAATGGATTTAACATCAGAACATACATAATAAAAAAAAATCATAACACTAATGAAAATTAAAGAAAATGAGTCTTACCCAAATATTCATCCCAATCCTCTCCCTCCGGGAGTGGGAGGTCCGGATCACTAGTAAAATCTGTACCAGAATAGGGCCAGTCCTCCACGACGATCAACTGTCGGCAGAGCCAATCAAAGAACTCTAGTCTCTAGGACATCTGTTGACTACTCCTTCCCTTGGCATCATAGCTGCCCATCGGGCCATCCATGGTTCCCTCGCTCGTGGTTTCGGGACTATGAGCTCCTGATGCTGGAATATTGGTATTCGTTCCAGGAAGAATGATACGAGGATAGACCCATAACCAAATTTCTTCAGTTTGGTCTTCTTTCACTTTGTTAACTGGCGTTTCATATTTATTGTCACGACCTCTTCCCAGTTGTATATGGTTGGTGTCAAAAAGTCTACAGCAAGAAGAAACTGTGTCTTTTTTTCTTCGTGCGGTGCTTGCGATCCCACAGCTCGTGTGATGGTATGTAGCACTACTTTTAGTGCCAAGTCTGGGATAGTCTGGATATCGACTTTCCCACTTCCTGATCCCTTCCGTGCCCCTGGACATACCCTGTCAATCACCATGGACATGCTCTCCATGCAAGGTTGGGTGGCCGTTAGGATTGGTGTTGCTCCCCTCTGTGATAATCCTGTTATGAAGTAGACATTAGAAACATCAATCTCAAGTTCCTAATCTCGAAGGATGAACTTTTACTAATTCTCATCCCATATGCTGATCAAATATTGTAGCAGCTTCGGTTGAGCTCGGAGACACGGTGTCAAGAAGAAATTCTTCAGTCCATTGTCTCTAAGAGCTTCCATGCATCTCTCATTTTCCATGGCAAGCTCATCCTCTTCATTGTGTTCCCGTTCTTTCCATTTGATTACCATTTTTCCACTTTCTACCTGCAAACATCTTCATATGGATAGTATTAGCTATTTTTGAAACTTGGATTTGTAAAAAAATGGGTCTTTAACTTGCATTTTTTAAACAAAAATAGTCTTCACGGTTAGCGCGATTGTTTCTCAAACAGTCGCGCCAATGGGCGCGCCCTAGTTCAAAAAAATGGGTGATTGGCGCGAGTCCGTGCCTGAAACTCGCGCCAACCGCTGTGCCCTAAATTTTAAATTTCCTCCCCCAGAAATCGAAATTAAGGGTTGCAGGCAGAAAAAGAAGACTTAAATGGCTCTTACCTTAAATTAACGGATTCGAGATTGGTTCGCTAGATCGTCCGCTATCGTCACCGCAAAATCGCAGTACCAAATGGGTAACTATTGCTCCACAAGAGGTAAAAATTGAAAAGTAATTATTTTTACCATTTTTGGCATTTTATAACTTTTAGAACCCTAATTAGGTTTTAAGATGTATTTTTCGATTATTTTATTATATTATTTTCGAGAAATGGGTTTTACACGTATCTCTTGTGCAGCAACAGGTTTTTAGGCCCTAGTGATGAAGCAGCGACAATCTATTAATTCATATATGTTTAATGTTCTACATGGACCAATAGAAAAGGAAAGGAATGTTGTGTTAAGAAAAGACAAGAAATAGAACATGAAAATGAAAATGAATTTCTCCTTAGCTCATCTGGAGTGGTGTTGGAGGTTAACGAAAGTAGGAAAAACTTTTACAAAACTTTGAGGGATCTAGTAGAACGAATGTATAGACATTATTTCCACTTACAATACAAAAATAAATCCAATGATTCCAAGAACCAAATTTTATTTAAACTACAAGAAGATTTTCTAGAGAATTGATCAATGAGACATGTCAAACTTTTAATATCAAAAACGTACAACAACAAAAAAGAAGGATTGAAAAAGTAATATTCATTTAAATGTTTTTCTAGAATTATATGTATATATTACTACAAAGAATGCATTTAAAAATATCACTTTTGTTATATTTAGTTTTCATATATCAATATAAAAATTAAATAGTTTATTGTCATGTTACTTTTTCAGGAAGATTATGAAAATCCCAGGATGAACGAGCTGATATCAAAAATATGCCAGTAGGAATGTCCAAAAGGTGTACAAGGAGATGGTCAAAGAAATGGAAATAATTGCATCATACGAGGAGCCATCTCAACAATAACATGTTTCAAATGTAATATGTAATCATTGAATTTTTTAATTAGGTGCAATACATAAATAAATTAGCATTAAATATTAATTTTCAAAAAAAAAAATGGAACCCATTCAGCACATAAAACAGGACGACAAGGAAGAAAAGGATTGATGGAAACAAAGTATGGAATTGCGCCAACAAAATTATTGTTGAAAGAAGGCATGAAATTTGGTTTTAAAAGAATGTGTACAGTTCATGAATCAATTCTTACTATGGTACATTTATTTTCGATTTACATTGATGTATATTATTTAATATTGCAATTTTAATTATTCTTGCCAATGTAGATACACTCATTACACTTTATTTTTATGTTTGTAGATGGAATTTGAAGAAGAATAAAATAATCAACACAATGAACAAAATATTCCTCCAAATAATTCAAGTCATTGAAGTAGCTCAAGCAGTGACAGCAGTTCCATCAAAGAATGATGAACAATATGTTTAGATATCAAAGCAAGGCGTTGTATATTTTTAAATATTTGTTTGTGAAATCATGCATTTTGTTTAATGTAACGGACATAGCGTCCCAATTCAAACACAAAAGGATACCAATAACTGTCCCATTTTGGATGACCAAGAGTGTCTTATTCATATATATATAATAAAATATGTTTTAATTTATTCTATTGTGTTCTCCATTGTCGCTGTGAAATGTTACACCACTGATTAAATATTATAATGAAGAGATGCAAAATCTGATCATATAACAAATTCATCCAAACATCACATTCAAATGCACTAATAAAAAATTAATTGATATGAATATTTTTATACGATATGTGTCAACTTTTGATGAATGATGATTTTTTTAAAAATCACAATAATTGCATTGTCGCAGGTCAATGTTTATAAAAAAAAAGAAAATGAACATCGGTGTGTGTGTATGATATGCTCACCAGTGCATCACTACGACCTATGAGCACCGCACCAAATACCAATACCAATTAGAACATCCGGTGCACTTTATCGATGACTACAACCCAGGCAAAAAGGCGTGCATGCACTGGTATGGTCTTCCTTTAACGCATAAGTGCATTTTTACACCTTAACGGCCTCGAGTGTGTACACACCCCATACAGTTGGATAGCACGAGAATGCATCGGTGCTTTCGTATTTATAACACACCGGTATAGTTTGCATTAAATTCCTCGATGCTTTAGAAATATAATCTGAATATACCGATGCATGCACCTTCTATCGTCCCAGTGCGTATTTGTTGGTGGCACGCACCAGGATGTTGCTAAATGCCCCAGGGCTTCAAAAAAACAAATTCCATCCTAATGCTTGGTATGTTTACAGTATCTGTGCGTACCAGTTAAAACGCATCGGTGTGTTCACATGTGATGCGTGCACCGATCAAAAAAACATCCGTAATAACCTCCGGCCACCTAGGTTTTTTTAGTTCTGTTGAAGTTCCGTCAGAAGCTCTGTCAAAACCTCCGTTACCAAAAATGGATGTTGTAGAAAATTTTTTTTTGACAATTTTGGCCAATTTTATAACACTAAAAACCTCCTTTATAACCTCCACTAAAGGGTATTTTCCTTGTAGTGAAACCAAACTGAGCTTGGATGCCTCATAATTCCTTCACAATCTCTTAAGGAATTTTCTTGTCTCCAACCACCTGTTGAGGGCTTCTCGAAGAAAACCATCTCCACCCCCAAACCTTAGTATTTTTTTGAGATCACCTCACTTGGATCCAAAATCTTCCAGCAATCGAAATCTCAAACCAAGAAAGAATCCCATCACACCTTGGTTATCCGAAAATAAAAATGCAATGCTAAAATCCACTATCGAAACTCAGAAAAATCCATGCCAATGATAGAAAAAGAACTAAATACCAACATGCACATACCATAAAACCAACTAGGGAACCATACATGCAACCTGTTACCTGCAAGTATTCTTGTTGAATATGCTTGATCCAAATTTTACTCGCTTGATTCGTGTTTTCCATGTCCTTCCTTGGCTTTCCTTGTCCTTTCTTTTCTTGCTTGATCTATGATCCGGATTTATGCAGGAACGCAATAAAATACATAAATAAACATAAATGCAGATATGCAGTAGAAAATATACTTCATTTCATTAATATCACATAACTGAAATAAGTTTACATACATAATGGAAATAAACTAGCTCGGGCGATGGTAGCTTATCTCTAAGAAGAGATGTGGCAGCTACATGCCTTTGAACTGTGTTACAATGACGCTCAAGGGCCTTTTTTTATGGAAAAACATGGGAAATCCCTAAACAACCAAAACTCTAACCCCGAGAGATGGAATTCCAAGAGTTTGTGGACCTTGTTTGGGTTAGCTGGGAAACTAACTTCCCGGTGTCATAACTTGGTCATATTATCTCTGTTTGGCACATACGATAGATCGCCAAAAATATATCTTTGAGTACTACGGTATGGGCCTGATGCAGACCTAAAAAAACATCATTTATGGGGTCGAAACTGTTTTGGAAGTTTAGGACCTGAAATACTGCTAAAAATGGTAAATGCTGCTATAAACAAGGAAACAGATGAAACCGATTGGAGGTCTAGGTGGAACAGTTGGGTGGCCATAAATATACACCTGGATCAATTTACTTCTCCTCTTCATGTTATTCTCAACTCTGAGACTAGTTCCAAAACTGAACTGACAAAATGCTACCAAATGATGCTCTGAGGTATTTTTATTATTAATGCCTCTATTTTTCTTATTTTCCTTTATTTTCCTTCAATTTCCTCCTCACGTGAAATTTGTGACCTTTCACCTTCCTTTTCACCTATTTTCCTTTATTCCAAAAAGTCAGCTTGGAATAAGTGTCCCATGACCTTGGTCTTATTTTTCCATTATTAACTTTATTACATGAACTTTTAACTCGGGTTTGTTAAAGATCTCTCGCCCTTAGGGGAACACCGTCCTCGGTGTTCTATGACACCTACAACTAGAAAAACCGTTGAAAACCAAAAACATACTACCTCTAGAGCTTTATAACCCAACTCATTACAGCATTTACAATAACATGTGCTCAAAATAAAAACCATCATGACATTCTGACAACCATACCGCTTATTGGAGCTTTATAACACAACTCATTACGATATTTACAATAGCAATGATACATAAATATTTACAAATACCAAAACTCATTTTCCTCCACCGACAAACAATGAAGGATACATAGCCCGCATCTGATCAATCATCTCCCATGTAGCTTAATTGCGCCCAAAGTGCTTCCACTGCACTTTAACTTTCTTGATTTCTCGGTTTTGTAGCATGAGTTGTTTCGACTATAATATGCACTGATTTTTTGGTTATAATTCTCCTTATGGTTCCACCTGCAATACAGACCAATCAATAACATGATCAACATCATTTACATATCTTTTAAGCAATGAAAGATGGAAAACATCATGGACTTTCACTGTTAGAGGTTGTGCAAGTATGTAGGCCACTGGTCCAATCCTCTCAAGGATATCAAAAAGCCTGCAATACTGTGGTGCCAACTTGGCACATGACCCAATTCTCAAGGAGCTCTTCTTGGGCTTGATGCACAAATACACATGCTCCCCAAACTGAAACTCCTTAAATTCCCATCGTTGGCCTGCATAACTCTTCTTCTTGTCATGTACTACCTTTAGATTCTTCTTAATAACATGCATTTAATGTTCCATGTCGGCCAACATTTCTGATCCAATAAGTACCTTGTTCACTCGATCACTCTAGCTGATGGGAGTGTTACAACTCCGCCCATACAGTGCCTTAAACGAATGCATCCTCAAAGACTCCTGATAACCATTTTTGTAAGCAAACTCAACCAATGGAAGGTACTCCACCCATCTCCTCTATCGATGCATGACATACATCCTCATCATATCCTCCAGTATCTTATTAACCCTCTCTGTTTGTCCATCTATTTGTGGATGATAAGTTGTGTTTAAGGCCAACTATATCCCCAAGCATGCAAACATCTCCTTATGAAACTTAGAAGTGAACTTATCATCCTTGTCTAACACAATCTTCTTCAGAACACCATGCAATATCACAATCTCCCTGATGAAGAGTTGTGCTACCTCACTAGATCAATAAGTAATCTTCACTGGAACGAAGTGAGATACATTGCTCATTATATCAGCCACAGCCATGATGGAATCAAGTTGCCTTGATGTCCTTGGAATACCTGTAATGAAGTCCATGGAAATGACCTCCAATTTCCAATCTGGAATCGAAATAGGCTGAAGCAACCCACGAGGATGCTTACACATTGCTTTGACCTACTAACATTCCAAACACCTAGCCACAAACTCTGCCACTTCCTTTCACTGTTTTCAATGTCTTTTGATATCCTAGGTGGCCTGAATATGTCTTTGCATGAAACTCCCTCAATATAAGCTTCTTGAGCTCACTGTCATTTGACACATATAACATGTCCCTGAATCTCAGCAAGCCATCTATTGTAAGATGATAATCGACATCCTTATCACTCGTACACTATTGTAACATGTGCACAAGCTCCATGTACTTATCATCTCGTTATCCTGCCTGTAAGATTTGATGTTGTAAATTTGTCCCATATCAACTCAGTGCTGCAACATGGTTCAACTGCACTTTCCTATTCAGAGCATATGCAACCCTCTTCTCCTTTCCCTTGATGTATCTTATCTTGAAGTCAATCTCACTAAGGGTATCCAACCATATATATTTCCTAGCATTAATATTTGGTTGGTAAAATAGATATCTCAACCCATTTTGATCGCTCATTAATACAAACCTCCTGCCAAGAAGATTATTCCTTCACTTCTTCAAGCCGTGAATAATAATTGTGTTGGGAAACCAGCTCCAAAAATAGAAGGAAAGAGATATCAATGCCTTAGAAATAAGCCACTTCGAGGGGGAAACCTCCAATACATTACATAAATGAACAATTCTTCGATGATTCAAATTACAAAACCTCCTTTCTATATATAAGAGTCCATGGGGCCACAATGTAATCCTAGCCGACCTAACAATAATAATTTAAGGGCACAATAATAATAATATGGGGGTTATAGGGGTACAATAATAACAATAAGGGGGTTACACTAACAACAATAAGGGACTATACTAGTAATATAGGGACCTAACATTCCCCTCTCCTTCAAAAAAGTGTTGTCCTCAATGCTTGATTAGCTCTAGGTGCTTCTGTATAAAATTCTCTTCCTCCCATGTAGAATCTTTAGTGGGTAAGTTCTTCCACTTGATGAGATACTCTGAAATTGATCGATTCCGTAGCTGTCGAGTTCTTATTTCTGTGACCGCTTCAGGTTCCAATATTATTTTTTCTTCCTCATCAAGTTCTGGCAATATTATTTGAACTGGAATATTTTAACCTATAACCTTCTTTAAGCATGAAACATGGAAAACTGGATGCACTCGTGAAGAAGTAGGAAGCTCCAATTTGTATGCCATAGTACCAATCTTTTGCAACACCTTGTAAGGACCATAGTACTTTGGCGATAATTTGTTATCCTTCTTAGCTTGCTTGAGGGACATTTGTTTGTATGGTTGTAGCCGTAAAAATACCCAATCTCCTACATCAAAACTTCTCTCGCTGCAATGTTGATATGCCTATTGTTTCATTCGATTTTGTGCCAACTTCTTGTTGATGCTCGATGTGATCTTCCACTGCTTGAACCTTTGAATTTTCTCTTAAAGATGATGTGATGGAAGGTGGATGATATCCATAAAGTGCCATAAATGGGGTCATTTTTGCTGCAGTATGGAAGGAAGTGTTATACCACCATTCAGCGAGAGGTAACCACTTGACCCATTGTGTTTGTTTATCAGATACAAAACAACGAAGATATCCTTCCAAACATTTATTTACTATCTCGGTTTGACCATCGGATTGAGGATGATAAGATGAGCTATGAGCTAATTGAGTACCCAAACAAGAAAATAACTCCGTCCAAAAATTTCCAGTAAAAATGGGATCTCTGTCGCTCACAATAACCCATGGGTTTCCATGTAGCTTTTGAATTGTGTCCATAAATGTAGTAGCAACTGTACTTGCTTTAAATGGATGAGATAATGCACAAAAGTGTGCATACTTGGTAAGTCTATCAACTACCACCATGATAACACTCTTTCCTTCGGACTTAGGTAAACCTGTGATAAAATCCATTGAAATCTCCTCCCAACGTTGACTTGGAATGGATAAAGGTTGTAGAAGTCTCGGGGTCTTAATTGTCTCAACTTTGTTTTCTTGAAAACCAAACATTCCGCCACAAACTTTTGAATATCAGATTTAAGGCCATCCCAAAAAAATTCTTTCTTCACCCTGTGGTAAGTTTTTAAAAATCCTTAGTGTCCTCCTAAAGGAGAAGTGTGCAATTCCAGAAGAATCTTTTGTTTTAGTTGGGAATTCTTGCAAAGATATAAGCGATCTTTGTACCATAAGGAATCATTTTTCCAACTAAATGTATCAGATGTACTACGATCTTGCTGCAACTTTTGAATGAGTGTCCATACATCTTTGTCCTTCTTCCATTCATCTCTTGCTTTAGTTATCCAATCTGGTTGGATAATAGAAATGGCACAAAGCAATGCTTCCACCTCTTCATTCTTTATTGAGAGTGCATCTGCAACAACATTAAGCTTTCCTTTTTTGTAGATTATTTCAAAGTCATAACCCAACATCTTTGTGACCCATTTTTGCTGCTCTTCTGACGATAGTCTTTGTTCCAAAAAGTGTTTAAGACTATCATGATCGATTTTTACCTTGAAGTGTCTTCCCATTAGGTAAGTTCGCCATTTCTTTAGTGCATGCAGTATTGCTAACATTTCCTTCTCATAAATAGGTTTCTGTAAATACTTTCCTTTAATTGGATGACTTTCAAAAGCAATGGGTCTTCCTTCTTGCATTAAAACAACACCAATTCCATTTCCTGAGGCATCACATTCCACAATAAAGGTTTTTGTGAAGTCTGGCGTAGCTAAGACCGGTGCTAGGCACATTGCCTCTTTAAGATGTTCAAAGTCCTTAGTTTCTTCAGGAGTCCATGAAAATGCATCTTTCTTCAATAATGTTGTTAGAGGTGCTGCTATTCTCCCATAATTCTTAAAAAACTTGCGATAATACCCTGTTAATCCGAGAAATCCTCGCAACTGCTTTATGGTTGTGGGGACTTTCCATTCCTTAATGGCTTTAATTTTGTTAAGGTCTACCTTAACACCCTCGTGAGATACAATATGACCCAGATATTCCACCTCTTGTACTCCAAAGAAACATTTGGATGTTTTTCATATAATTGTTTCTCCTCCAATAGTTTGAGCACCCTGTCAACATGTTGAACATGATCCTTCCAAGACCTGTTGTAGATTAGTATATCATCAAAAAATACTAGCACAAATTTTCTAAGGAAGGGTTTGAAAATGGAATTCATCAACCCTTGAAATGCAGAAGGTGCATTGGTAAGGCCAAAAGGCATGACCAAAAATTCATAATGACCCTCATGAGTTCGAAATGTTGTTTTTGGAATATCTTCAGTCTTCATTCTAATTTGATGATATCTTTAACGAAGATCCAACTTGGTAAAATAAATTGCTCCATGTAATTCATCCAATAATTCATCAATCACAGGAATGGGAAATTTATCTTTAATGGTGAGCTTATTGAGCTCCCTATAATCTGGACACATTCGCCATGATCCATCCTTCTTGTGTACCAATACTACGGGAGCAAAGAAAGAACTTTGACTAGGTTGAATTATACCCGCCTCTAACATTTCTGCAATCATACGTTCAATTTCACTCTTTTGGAAGTAAGGATATCTATAAGGCCTGATGTTTGGAGGAACACTTTCTAGAATCAAATGAATAGCATGATCATGATCACGAATAGGTGGGAGTCCTTTGGGAGTTTCAAACACCTTGGAATGATTGTCCAAGACTTGTTGGAGATCTGCAGAAATAGATGATTTTGATGTTGGAACTTCTAGTGAGCATAATTGTGAAATTACGCCTCGTTTTTATTTCTTTAGAAGCTTTGTCATGACATTAGAGCTTATTATATTTCCCGAATTCCCTGCAATACCCTGTAATTCAACTTCCTTTTCTTCTGAAAAAAAATTTCAAGAAAAGTTCTTGAAAATTAAAATCTACCGTCCCCAAAGATTGTAACCATTGTAATCCTAGTACAACATCAGCACCTCCCATAGGAATGGAAAGCATTGGACTATTCAATACATATTCCCCCATGGTTATCTTGATATTATGGCATTTTCCAGAGCAATTTATAGTTACTCCATTTGCAACCATCACTTGACGTTCTGGTGCTGGGTATAGGAAACAATTCAATTCCTTAGCTACCTTACAATGAATAAAATTATGGGTACTACCTGAATCAACCAACACTATTTCCTTTTTCTTCTTGATATCTCCTTCTATCTTGAGATTTTGAGGAGGGGTAATTCCTGCCAATGCATTACATGATATGGTCAGACTCATTTCTTCCTCTTCTACAGTTGGTTCCTGGTGTATATCCTCTTCTTGTTCATTTTCTTCTTCCTCTTCACAATCTATGTAAAATAATTTATTCTCAGCACACTTATGACCTTTAGTGTATTTGCTATCACAACTATAGCAAATCCCTTTTGCTCTTTTTTCTTCCAATTTTTGTGGTGTCAACCTTGTAGGTTGTGGAAATCTAGGCGTAGCAACACTTCCTTCTTTATAGGAGTGGTAGGCTTCCTTGTTTCCATAATTTTACATTCAATTTTTCTTGCCAACCTAAATGCCTTCTCCAATGAATTAGGTTCCAAAATGAAAACTTCATGTTGGATGTTATCCTTTAAAGTACCTATGAAGAGATAAATCATGTGTTCCTCTGGAATATCAATTGCCCTTATATTCAATTTTTGGAAGTCCTCAATGTGCTCCCCCACTAAACCCTTTTGTTTGAGATTTATCAATTGGCTAAAGAAGGTGTGGTTCTTTGTATCCTCATAATGTGCTATCATTTCCTTCGTAAAAACTGATCGAGTGACAATTTTTTTATGGGAGCAAAGCCATCGATACCATAAAAATGTATTTTGTTCTAAATGTAAAGTTTCAATGCGTACCTTTTGTTTTTTTTGCCTATTATGGAGATCAAAATATTGCTCCATCTGTAGTATCCATGTTACAGGATCCTTTCCATCAAACTTCCTCATATCCATTTTTGGAATATGGTGGTTCTTCCCGCCAACATTAGAGTTTATGAAATCACTATTAACATTTATTTTGTTCTCATCGTGAGTTTCCTCTACTATATCTTCACCATTAGGAAAAATTTCTTGTATCAACTTTGTCAAACCTTGTATGTCTGCTTTTAGATCATTCTTCATGTTTTCTATTTTTTCATCGATCTAAGCTTCCATGTCATCCATTTTAGATTCCCTGCCAGCTTCCATGCCATCTATCTTAGATTCCATGCTTTTCTTCAAACCATCCATCTTAGTTTCCACACCTTTCTTCAAAACTTCCATATCATTTTTTGTTGCTCTTTGCGAGAGTGAAATTTGTTGCACTTGCTCTTGTAATTTTGATATGTCATGTTGCCATTATTCGTCTTCATGAGTCATAGTAAAGCCTTCTAAAGGCTTAATGGGTGTTAAATTCTTTTTAAGGGCCATTTTAGAAACCAATATTGATATATATTCTACAATATGCCCTTGGAATCAATTAAACTTGATTCTTCAAACAAGACTTATGCAATTCGGGAAAAAAAATACATACCTTTTACTTGCTTTTGTAGAGCTCTATTATGAAATTGAATTATCTCTATAATTGCATATCCTCAATATCTAAAATTTGGCCCTGTAGTAGTCCTCTGAAGCTTCTTTCAAATGCCACAGGTCTGACTTGATTTGGATTCTTCAAGAAAAAGTTATTTCCAATGTCCCACAATGACCTAATTATGGACTGGTTCAGTAGAGCGAACTTGTACGACTTGCCACGTGTCACTATTTTCTCCTTTGGCTCTGAAATTTATAGACAGGAAACTAAATTCTGTGTACTTCCAGTCACCTTTTACAGAATTCCAATCTGATGCTCAAAGAGAGAGTTATGAAGATTTTCCCATGATCACCTCTTTGAGATGAAATTAGGGAGCCTAAAAAATACCTAAATTCCACAGATCATATCTCCGAAAATATTGCGAACCAAGCTCCAAAATTTTGCGACGATGTTCCTCGGGATCTTGGCTTCGCACTCTAAAAATTTCAGCTTCTGAACCTTCGTAGAACAAAAGTTATAGCAAAAATTCCGCGATGACTTGTTTAAGTGAAATTCAGGAGCTTGCAAAAAGCCCTACCTTCCACAGATCATATCTTCGAAAATATTGCAAACGAAGCTCTGAAATTTTGCAACGATGTTCCTCAGGATTTCGGCTTCGCACCCTAAATATTTCAGCTGCACAGGACAAGAATACATTATGGAATCAAGAAGTATTAAAAATCTATAAGGTTTTGATAAAATCATATTTGAATTAGTCCTAAATGCGCGCTTTTTCCTTCGAGAAGAGTGCCTTCTGCATGCCTTTTTTCCCGATAAGCACGCATTCCTGGAAATGGAAAAAAGTCACTTTCCGAGACCACAACAAGAAAAGTACAGTTACTCTTTATGTGAAATTCACCTAAGAACAACCACCAGTGCCTCCTTAGACATTATGTGAGCACACAAAAGAATGTTTGAGCACACAATGGAATCACACCTCTCCCTTGGGTCACCATCCATCATGTACCAAGGGATGGAAGGAGCATTTGAAGCTCACCTATATAAACCCACCAAGATATGAACAAATGGTGATCACAAGGTTATGCTGGCCAAAGTTGCCCAAGCAACACCAGCATTTTGTGTGACCCAGAGCTGGAGCTAAAGAGGACTCGATAGTTGGCCACCCAACATCTTAGTCCACCATAGTAGAGAGAGAGAGTTAGACTGCATCAGAGGCAGAACTTGGAAGGCAAACATCCTTGCATCGGGACCTAGAGCCATTTCCTAGAGGCCCTTTGGTAAGTGGGTAACATTTCCTTTTATTCCAAACATTTAATAAGAAGAGGCCATCAAGCCATCGTTTGCATTATTACTGTTTCGAACTATCTATATAGCTTCTTTTGTGTTTTTAGTTTTAGTTTTTTAACCAGAGCATACTTCAAGATATTATTTCATTTAAGTTTTATGCTTTTGAGCTCCCCCCACATAATTTCTGTTACCAATGGTTTAGAGAGTAGACCACACTCTCTAAGCTCGTGTGATTTCGTACACCCATGTGTTGAATCCACCATGACAGGATTGGCGACTCCACTGACATGTTTCAAGTTTATGTGGTTGTGCCATCTTTTGCGGGAGACCCTTTGTCTATGCTGGTGTGGAGCTGACAATCCTATGACCCATATTGCAGTCCCTAGACTCACTGAGGTGACAGACCGAAGAAGGAAGCTCCTAATCTTTTACTTGCAGGACTTTTGCACGCAATTTTTTCACACAGAGGCGCATTGCGCGCGTTCAGGAGTGACTTGCGCACAAGAAGACGCACCTGTCAAGGGTTTTTGCACGCAAATTGCAGAGAGATTTTTTTCTCCATATTTTCTGCATTTTTTCTGCTTGTAAGTGTGTTGGGCAACCCCTAATGTATCTACCAACACGTATGTTGATACCCCACGGCTTCTGAGAACTCATTTTTTGCTGCTTTTCGTAGGCATTTAGTTAGTTTTCATTTAAGTTGGTTTTTGCAAAAAGTGTTCACATAGTTTAAGTAGGGGGCGAATTAACCATTGCTATCCGAACAATTTATGTTTTTTGCACATTCTGGTATGCACACATAGCTTAACTAGTCCAAGTAAGTGGCCCATGACCACACATGCATAAGCTAGTGTAGAAATTGTTTAGTTTAAATTCAATTTTTGCATTTAGGAAATTGTGGGACTAGGATTGAATCGCCAATTAGAGCAAGTAATCTTTGTTGTCTTTGCACCATTTGGTGACCCTAGACAAGCATATGAACACTCTACATTTTTGATCCGCCATCTCCCTTTAGTCACTCACATAACCTAACTAGGAGGTTTTGGAAGCGGTCCAATATTATCTGCAAATGCTTCCTATCTGAGCAAGGAACATCGTCACATAGTTTAACTAGGGGAATTTTGTAAAGGATCACCAATATCCATATGTTCAAATTATGAGATTGTTCACCATACTCTCATGCACATTCACCCACTAAGAAAATAAAGCCGCCTAAAAGTAACTTAAATCAACTCACTAAATTCTCCCCACAGGGGCCACAAGAGAATTTATAGATTAAGTTAGGATAAAGGGGGTAGGCATCCAATAAGCTGCCTTGATCACGCTTCACATTGAAACATATAATTTGTGTTTTTAGGGAGCTTTAAAATCCACCTTTCATCCCACGGAAAAGAAAACTCGAGCGCAGCAGAGACCCGATTCAAAGGGGGTTAGGCTTAGGCACAGTGCGTGCAGTATTAGTTGGGGCTACCTGACCCGGTTGATACTCGGTACTATTAGCTAAATACGAAGAAGCCCAAGACTCAAACACTCACGTGGGATGGTGGTTCTTAGTGGCCAAAACTAGGGCATCCTTTACCCTATACGTGATGGTGCAGGCAAGTGCCAGACCTTCTACTCTTACCTTGGTTGATTCTCTTCGGCTGACTAGGGGCGTCGCCAGCTCTTACGAGACGTTGTGCCAGCACTCGCAATAAATCCTCTCAATACCTAGTTACCTTTGAGTGTGTGAGGACGTATTAAGTCTTCTAGGATTTTGAGTATCACGCACAAACAAACAAAACCATTTTTTTTCTTGATTGATCACATAGATTAAGTTAAAGGAAAATTCATTTCGTTTTTGCTTTGTTTTATGTGTGTGGCCATAAATTTGTTGTGATCACAGACTCGATCCCCTCAGAAGTTTTTTCCAAAACCTAACCTGGTCGACACTCAAAACATTTCCAACAAAACCTCGTCGGTCCAGGCGTCTTTTCGACCTCCCCCCATTAACGGGAGGGGTTCCAGGTCTTTTGCCATTTAGGCGTCAAAGACAGAACATTGCCACAGTGGTTGGTTCCTCATTTCTTGGAGCAACCTTAGTTGGGAACCCTAGTCAATATCCCAACACCACACCACACATCACTTCCCCCTCATCCCCTGGGGGCCAGAGGAGTGCATCCCATACGGGAAGCCATTTGAATTCACAATAGGGCACGTCACAGACTAACCCTCATTCTAACCAGAACTTTGTGTCTTCACACGTTGCCATGGCGTCAACCTCCCAGTCACCCTTCTTAGCAGCGTTAAATCTACCGGATTTGACCAAGCTCACCAATGACCCCATCGCACACAACCCCAATTGGCCTCCCATGCCCACGAGGCTCCCTTCATACATACCAAAGTTTGAAGGCAAGCAATCAGAAGACCCAGGAAATCATATAATGACCTTTCACCTGTGGTACTCATCGAATAGCATCGTTGACGATACTATTCGGTTGAAGCTGTTTCAACGCACTCTTACAGGAGTGGCCGCAAAATGATACGTAGAGAAACCCCCTGCTTCACATAGAACCTTTAGTGCCCTCGCTACCGCGTTCCTCACGTACTTTCAGTTACCCATTCACCACGATTCGAGAATCGAGTTACTGACTCATTTCAGACAATCCCCCTCTACCCATATTTCAGAACATCTCTATGAGTGGAGACGACATCGCAGTTTTTGCAAAGCACAATTCGAAGACCGAGTCCTTTTAGATTTATTCTTGAAAACTCTGACGGTGGATATTTCAAAGGATGTGGTGCAACGTAACCCCACATCCAAAGAGGACGCAATCAGTAAAGCCCAATAGCTTGAACTAATCTACACGCAATCAGGATACATATACAATATTCTGTCCAATGCCCTGCGCCTGCAATCTTATCAAGAATTTCCAGGCGTGTCTAACTCTGCAGACGGACTTATTGGGTCAATGACCCAAGGGTACCTAGGCAGCAGCAGTCAGAATCCAAGTTACACACATGGGTCTACCTAGAACATGTCTCAACCCAGATTTCAAAGTCATCATATGCAGTAGAAAAATTTGACTAATAGGGCGCCAGCGTATCACCAAGGAGGACCTTATCCTCTGGCTAAGGGGACCCAATACGTAAGAAGAAAAACTGATGGAAGAACTCCCCCCTAACGGCCAGGTGTAAACATGGGACAGCAATATGCTCAGTCCCAAGCACATAACCCACCTACGAAAAACAATGCACAGGTGAACTTTGTGCATTCGTCCCAAAATCAACCACACAAGTATGATCAGGAGAACTACCCTCCTAACGTGGTTAAAATAAAGGTAAAAAACAAGCCCAAAGGGGACCCTGGACAGGGGGGCAACAACCAACAGTGCCCACCGCGACCCCAGGATGGAGGTAACTCCAACCGGAATCAGAACCAGGAGCCAAGAAATGCCCTAAAGCAAGGAAAAAGGCACCTTTAACCATTCCAAAGATTCCTTTGGAACCATTGCCAAAAATGGTGAAAGGGCCTAATAGGCGAATAGGTAACTACTCCAAAGCAGCCCACAATTACAACATCATAGACGATTTAGCTCAGTCACCTGCTACTATGTCCGCTTTGGAGGTACTGCAGTCGTGCCCAAAGCAATGGAAAGCCCTACTTTCCGCATTAGGTGTCGTCGACCCTATCGACACACACATGATGGCTTTTAACTTAGACAAAGCCACCCCTAGGCTTCCCTCCATGGTCGCCTTCCAAATACCAGTATCGATACAGAATATCACTATTCACCGATATGTCATTGACGTGGGTGCATCCACATGCATCATGTCAAAGAATGTATGGCAAAAGTTAGGAGCCCCCGAACTCAAACCTTCCATCATCACACTCAGAGCATACGACGGTCGTCCCGCGACCCCCGTCAGTCTCTTCCAAAATGTACCAGTCTGCTTAGCCAGCAAGATGGTCCACATAGACATTGAAGTCTTGTATGCTCACTTGGATTACAATATACTCCTTGGGTGAAGTTACATGCACGCCATGTCTTCCATATCATCCTCCTTTTTCCGCATCATGATGTTCCCCCACAAGGATCGAATCATCACAGTAGACCAGATGACGCACACTAAAAAGCGTCCCTTGACCAACACAGATATGGTTCTACCCTATGTAGATACAGCCATAGATATCCTTTTACGGTATCAAGAATATGGCCCCGGCCAATTCAAACCGTCGTCTGTCCTAGGGTCATTCCTCAGAGATCCTCCTATTATCCCTGAGGTATCGCCCGATGCCACAGGGGCCCTGGTGTGCATGATGTCCACATCAAGCACCAAGGTTATTCAGGACACAGACTCAAGCAGTAATGACACCGAGGCATCAACTACTATAGCCTCCCTAGTCTATGCCGCCTCCCAAACTCCTTTCCTCTACCCACCTCCTAGCTTCACCTCCCAGCAGGTCTTGGAAACACTGGTATTACCCAATATATCATTGGCATTCCCAGTGTGGTACCTTTTTCCTCCTCCAGGAATGCCAGCTACCAATGTTACTACATTTGGGTTAAAGCCCCCGGTCCCGAGGAGCCCCAAAATACCCAGGTAGCAGTCGAAACCACCCCCGCAAAAGAAATTCCCACTGCGAAATCGGCGACCACGATAAATAAAATAGCCAAGAAAGGAAATAAAGTGGCGACCCCCACCAAGCAAAGGGAGTCATCAACCTACGCTATATGCGATGTCATAGGACACCCTACTCATGTATGCCCGAAGTTGGATGAGTTAAAACCACTCCTCGACTGAGAGGCAGGCACCTCAAAATGGCATTCCCATAAAAAGGAACTTGCCACCAAAAGTACAGGAAAACCTTTGCATACCAATCACACAAGCGCCCTCTATGACACCTATGGGCATTATACCCACCATTGTCCAGAAATACCACGGTATAGGGATGCCTTACACGCGATCGAGCAATCCTATCAAGATGATCCCTCCGTCCAGTCTATCAATGACGAGCCACGTACCATCCTATACTTACAAGAGGAGCACCGATACATAGAGTGCCCCCCAGTAATGCCCATTATACATTGCATGCTATGTGATGAACGTGGCCACTACCTTGAAGAGTGTACTGCATTGGAATTCATTCATAGATGGTATCCAATCGAAAGATTTTATTACGTGGGGCTATGGGCAACCCAATTCACATGCCCATTATGCGTCGACAATCACCTATTGGAGGATTGTCACTACATACCTTACTTTCGGCTAGCCCTTGCTAGCCTCTGCTTAGCCATAGTTTTCCTTTCCCAAGAAGATGATATGGATGTCGAATCCATCGAAAGCTCCATGACCCAAGCAGAGGAGATGAGCGGCTCTATCATGTTCTTGTCAGCCGAAGAAGGGCCTAGCATGGAACCCATAGTTACCCCTACAGGCACTTCACGAAACCCACCCGCATGCATGTTATGCAAGCAGACATACCATATAGTAGTCCACTTCCCTGACTTAGCAGCATTGCGACGATGGTACCTCGCCCGGCCTCAGACCACGCATGATGGGACCCCCATATCACGAAAATTTTTCCTGATATGTCAGGGTAATCATTATGACCGACATTGTACTTATGTCTCACGGATCTGTCCCACTATCGACATGATTAATGTCGTATAAAAGAGGACGAGCGATCTCCAAGAATGGCATAAAATATACATCGTCGATTCAATGTCCCCACCACCGCAGTGGTGTGTCAAGCCTGATAATACCACACGCCAATCACGTATGCCCCAGACCAAGCCTAGGATAACATGCATCCTATGTGATCTAAACAATCACCGAATCAACCAATGTAGAGAACTCAAACCCCTTGCAAATAGTCTCCGCATAATCTCGCCTCTTCCTCAAAAACTTCTCTCTAATCAAGAGAAAATCACACGCACTTACTGTCGAATTTTATTACACTTTCATCATACATTTAAGTGCACGCATCTCCCCAAGCTGAGAGTAGCTAGAGCAGCATTAAGTCAACCACCCACCAAAAATGGAGGCAAGTCTCAACCTACGATGCAAAAATGGAAATAGAAGACTACTTGGTCTGCAACCAACCCTTTCCAAGCGTTTACATCTGGAACATCGAGTAGTGTAGAATCTCACACTATCTACTCCATCAGCACTGTGATACCCTGCACCATTTGCACCAGTCATAATCACGCGCTGGAGGAATGCTCGCTACTACAAGCATTCAGGCACCTCTGTAATAAAAACATCTTCCACTAATCGGAATTTGACTATCCTAGTGGGAAAGCCAACCATCGGCTCACACCGGACTCCACTACTGAGATCCTTCCCTCGCCGCATGCCAGCAACACAATTCATCACATACAACTTGTGTCATCGCACACCCAAAACAGGATTTCAACCACCTCCTCGTCATAGGAATTTCACTTTATTCCTGTCACAAAATACCAAGGCACCTTATGCCTTTGCATATATTTCTGTGAGATCCCAAAATTACATACCACCATCGAACTTCTTGATGACACCCAGCCTCTAGAATAATGCTTAGTACAACTAGAGCTAGTTGATGAAAACAGGCGAAAATCGTTGCAACACAATGAGGCCCATAAAAAAAGGGTAAAAGCATCATTCGACCGCCACATCACCCCTCTCTCATTTACCTAGGGAGAGCTAGTCCTTTTCTATGATGTCGCAAAAGAAGCCTTAGGGCCAAGAAAGTTCGAAACCTTGTGGAAAGGGCCCTATATCATCAAACATTGTCTCTGGCAGGGAGCATACATCTTGACGGAACTGGACAGGACCTACCTCACTAACCCCATCAACGGCCTTTACCTCAAGAAATTCTACCCATAAGGGCCCCTATAGCCCTTATCCCCTAGAGTTAGAGTACACAAAAATCCCAACACCAAAATATTTTTGACCCAAAAACCTAAACGCGCTCAAAATATCACCATGGATCACCAGCTTGAACCCTATTTCAGATTTGCTGATGGGGCATCACGATGGTCTCAAAACTTAGTTGCAGCCACCTGGGTCATCTACTACCCTGAGTGATCACCACTGTGTTCAAACGCGCGTGTGCATCGAATCAGCAACCAATAATCAGGCAGAATATGACGTTGTTATGGGACTTATGTGCAAGGCCCTCCATCAGGGCATCCTCCATATGCATGTCTACCTAGATTCCCAGTTAGTGGTATTGCAGTTAAACCAAACATTTGAAACCAAAGACGAAAACCTATTTAGAAAATATTTGTGTGCTAGAAGATTAAGCAGACAATTTGATTGTATTACATTCTCACATGTATCAAGGAATAAAAACCAAACAGCTGATTACATAGCTAACAATATCCTAGACTAGAATGCATCACGAATAAACCACCATACATAAAAAACCAAAAACATATATATCCATCAGCATAAAACAAAATGCATAAACCGAAATAGATAGCACACCGTGTAGAGCTGCAAAAAATATCTCTCATATATATATATCAAAAAATATGTGTATCGGAGTACAAAAATAGTATCACTGGCCCATTGGCCAGCCCAAAAATATAACAGTCGTCAAAAATAAGCGAAGCATCCTCATAACGGGTGCTTTCCCTGTGTACAAATCTACTTTAGGGGGTGCCCCCTCAACAGGAGCACCTGGGCCCAGCACTGCTCCTGGTGCCAACACCGGAGCTGTTGTCGCCACTGCAACAGCAACCCGTCGTAGATTGGGCCGGTACTCCCTTTCGTGGGCCATCACTGTCTCTAGCCAAACCTCCTTGAGATCATCCATAAAACCTCGGGTAGGCACCCCATGGGTCAAGTGGTCTAATCGACCTCGGAAGTGCTTTAGAGCGGCCACCTAAGCCGTAAGTACTGCGATGTGCGCCTCAGCTGCATTTGCACGAGCTCTCTCGGCTACTACCTCAGCTGCAGTCGAGCTACTACCCTCACCAGAATGTATAGCACCATCTCCGCCAGGTCCACCAGCACCCCTGCCTGGTCCACCTACAGCACCTCCTCCCCGACCACCCGGCAGTCGTGGTAGAGGATCGTGACCCACCAGTGGGGCCACTGGGTTTCCCACCTTGCCAACATCTTCACGAGTAACCAAAATAATGTCAGTGTCAATAAAAAACACTCAAGTACACAAAAACATACGTAAATGCAGAAATATAGCACATAATTGCGGGACCCCAAACATAACTGAAAGGGAGACCGATATCTGGATCACCCTGAAAATCCATCCCCGCATACGGGTATGGAAAAAACATCTGCGGATTGGCCTCAAACCAGGCCTCCGTCATGTCGTTCCAGTAACGACCCACCATGCCACCACCGTCGCGTGGCATCATAGGAGCCTAACTCCTCATGCGTGGCTCCCTCGGCCCCCCAATAGGCACAGCCACCACGGGCCTCAGCAGCACAACCCTCTCGTACATAATGTTGCACAAAATTCTAGCGTACACAAATGATTTGGATCCACATTGGACCCTGTTCAGTTACGACACCATACCATCAAAGCAGAAGTGGGAAAAATCAAAAAAATGCATGTTCCTCAAACGGCATAAAACTCCCACCTGTGGGCCCGATGCCCGATGAGGTGCAAACAACCCCGCCAATCACACAATAATGGCCAAAGCACACTTCTCAGCCACATCTATCACTGATGCGATATTGATGTACCCCTCAGTAAGAGGCGTGCCACCGCAATGCCTCCACCGGAACCTGTCCATGTTCACTTGTCCAGCAGGAAGTGGATACCTCAGCACCTCGCCCTAACGCAGTAATCCGGTCACAAAGTATATATCCGTCTCTAGATGGATAATCAAGTTCATCCCCCTATAGACGGATAATCAAGTATATATCCATCTCTAGACAGATTGTCACTCCTAGAGACAGCCTAGAGTTTCCATAGACTAGTGCCTAGGACATCTTATCATAGCAAGGAGCGTATAATATAACTTGGGTGTCAATCCAAAGGCTCTCATGCTATCTCTTGTAGAACAAGGAAATTGATTTTAATGGGACCAGAACTTACCGAAACTGCCACAAAGAAAGTAATGTTGCAGAGACAAGATGCAAAGCTCCAACACAAAAGCATCAGACAGTTAAGAGACAATTTACTGTAAAGAGGGCCGATTCAAGTAATATGCCATAGAAATCAAATATCAGAAGGTGTATGCAGTGAAAGAAATATAAGAAGATATTAATTAACTTTGGACTGATACCCAGATACACAACAGAACCATGCATGGGCTTACCAATCTAATAATCCATACATGACAATGGTGTTTTAAAAGCACCCTCCCAAAGCAACTAATATAGCAGAAATATGGATGAAATGAACATGGAACAGTATGTCATGCCTGAGCCATATTTAAAGCGCTTGACTGATTTAAGTATGGGCATTAGCTAGGATGAATCCTTACCAAACCAGTGAGCCACTCGCATTCCAGTAACATGACACTAGAAGATGGATGAAATGGAATTTTATATTAAACACATTAGAGAAAGTTACATACTGTGGAATACCAAAGACCATAATCCTCTAAGACAGATATAACTCCTCCTCACTGAGACCCTACGGGCTCTGAGCCTTCACACAAGAGCTTATACAAAATGTATACAAAAATACATTTCACTGCACCATTCTCTGATAAAAATCTGGAACCCTTACAATGTCTTTCTTCCTCCTTTTTATAGAAGAAGGAGAAGAGAAACTAATAAAAGAGGTAGGTGAGAACAATTAATTGTTTCATTAAAAAAAAGTGGCGGAAACATTTCGCGCCCATACCATTTGACGGCCATGAAATATTACATGTACTCTGCGGCCAGCTCCATGAAGTAAATGCACTGGATAGAAGATCACTTTAGAGGTGTGAAGAATAAAATATATAACACTCTGTACTTTCCTGAGAGAAAAATCTGTTGAAGTAAGACCTGGATGATAAGATTTTTATGTACTTGTACTCTTTGTCTTCTGAATTCCGAATTGGAATTTAAATTCTTCAATGCCAGACACTGCATTCCTTGGATCTTTCATTGATATTTTTTGCCGCGACAATTAATATCTCCATCTGAAAATTTGCATTTTGAATTTCTCTGGAGGTTTCGACAGATTTTAACCCCTGCTTCATTTAATGTTGGTCATATCATAGTGGCTCCCAGATCTTTCTTCACAATTTTTTCTCCTGAAACATGGTCCTGTCATGCGTTCTCGGCTTCTGTAATGGAGGCAGTGAATCATGGTAAGTTTTTCCACTGTTGCACACCTGCAAAACCCACGAATATGTTAAAGAAAACCAGGCACAGGGACGACGACACGACAGTGTTCATGGACGTGGTGGCGCAGACTCATCGGGATGTCAAAACGACGTGGGGTGGTGGAAGACACTGAGGAATGGCGGAGGAGGATTGAAGGAATACGTGAAATTAGACGTGGAAAATAGTCCTTTGACCTAAAAATATATATGGGGGGCTTGAGGATGTACGATGGAAACGCGTGGCGGGATGACGTGGAGGGAGGCATGAGTCAACAGCAGGACATGTAAATTATTATGGGCCATATGATCAAAAACGAAATCAACGGTTAATATTGTGTCGTGTGGTGATGCGATGGTGGGCCACGGGCGATGTGGACGGGAGTTAAAAGCTGCACGACTTCGGAAAGCAAGAGCCGTTGGATCGAATGCTTAAGATCAGACGGTTTATATGAGTTTCGCTGCACATATTTGCCCGGGAGATAATGCGCGAAATGGAGCGGTTTTAGAACAGTGGTCTGGGACGCGTGGCGTCTGCTGAATGGAATCACTGGGATTTTGAGAATACCGCCTGCTGCTGAAAATTTGTGCGAAATAAACAGGCTGATTTTAGGGGTAAGGCGCAGTGGGGACCACTGGATAGGGACAGGTTGTGGGCCGTTGATCCATGATTGATCGTGTGGCTGAGAACACGCCCGATAGTTGTATACTGCAAGCGCTTTCGGATTTGGCGTTTGGTCTCGGGGCTAGGTCGTGTGGAAGGAATAGGTGTTGGGGCTAAGGCTGAAGGGGCTAGGCCCGATATAATTTTAAGTGCAGATTTTAGCCCTTTGTCCAATGTACTTCGTGGGCGGGAATGGTAACGATAGGCATGATATGGAGGTCTTAGGCCACGACAGAGGTTTTAAACCGATTCAAATGGGACAGCAGGCAAAAAACTTGAATGGAGGGGCTAATATAGTCAACATCGGCTCCATCTGGGGACGGCGCGTTCATACTTGGACGTGTCGAGAACCTGCAGACCTCCTGATCATAACCTTATGTAAACCCTATGGACTCTGCTCTCAAAAACCTTTTCCTTTCATGATTCATTATGACACTCGCACCATTCAGACAGCAATAAAACAAAAAATTAATATACAATATGATACAATCAGGCCACCTCGACCTGAATCAGAATTGGAAGTAGGGCTTTAAAAATTTTCCATTTACAGGGGCATCCAGCAAGTCACCTTGCAAATTCTCCAATATAAACGTGTTATTTCCTCCATGTTCCACAATTTTGAATGGGTCGAACCACAGTGGATCGAACTTGCTATGTTTTCCCTTTTCAGCCCTCCTGACACCCACCTGAGTACTAGGTCTCCAATCTGCAATTTTCTATCTTTTGCATGTTGATCAACTATGTTTTTCATTCTTTCCTGATATTCAGCTAATCTCTGATTTACTTGACCCCGTGTTTCCTCTAATTCCACCAATTGATTGATTCTTTTGACCATATCATCTGGTTCTTCCTGACTTGCCTGCATGAAACATGCCACTGGCAAGGCCAGCTGCACAAGAAACACTGTTGCTCATCCATACACCAATTCATACGGAGATTTCCCAGTTGCTCTCTTGCTAGTGATTCTATTCGCCCATAGAGAAAATTTCAATTGAGAATCCCAATTCTTCTGATTTTCATTTATAGTCTTTTTCAAGGCCCTCACCAGAGTTTTGTTAGAAGACTCTGCCAAACCATTTCCCTGTGGATAGTAGGCTGTGGAGTGCTTCAATGTAATATTATACTGCTGGCAGAAGTTTGCAAATTTTGCAGACTTGAAGGCCTGTGCATTATCAGTCACTATTCTAGCAGGGCAGCCAAACCTAGATATAATGTTTTCCTCCATGAACTTTATGATGACAGTGTCAGTAGCATTCCTTGCAGGTATGGCTTCCACCCATTTTGTAAAATAATCTGTGGCAGTTAATATCCATTTATGTTTTCCACTTGATGGGGGATGTATTTCTCCAATAAAATCTATTCCCCATTGTTGAAATGGCTCATTCACATGAACTGGAATCAGGGGCAGAGCTGCCAACTTCTGTCTCTCAGCAAATTTTTGACATTTATCACATGCTCTAACCCAAGTAAAAACATCTCTGAATAATTTAGGCCAGTAGAAACCAGCCTTTAAGATTTTATGAGTTGTGGCCCTACAGCTGTAATGGCCTCCACAAATTCCCTCATGAAATTCTATCATTATATTCTCCACTTCATTTTCTGTGAGGCATAGTAGTAGTATGCCTGAAGGATATATCCAATATAATTGGCCATTAGAAACTATGTACTTCTGTGAGTCTTAAAGCCCTGTATTTTGATTTATCACAGCTGGGTGGACAACTGAGGGTCAAAAGATATTCCACTATTTCTTTATACCATGGACTGGTGAGATATTTTATATATGCTTTTTGAGAGGCCACCTCCAGTCCTTGCTGTTCTTTTTCATTCTCAAATTCTTCATTTGCTATCATAGACAAATTTATGCCCAGGGCCTGGTAGTTTGATTCTGATAAGATCCTTGCTAGCCCCTGTCCTTTTATCAACTTAGTAGGCTTGATATCCAAATCATATTCCTGTATCTTTGCAATCCACCTCCCTCTTTTTCCTTCACTGTCTCCTTGAACGAGGATATCCTTTACAGCAGCTGTAGGGACATATGCAGTAATATGAGACTGCAAAACATACATTCTGAAGGCTTTGAGGGACTTTACGAGGGCATATGCTTGCTTCTCCAATATATTATATTTCAATTCTGCATCATGAAGCACTTGACTGAAGAAGGCAATAGGCTACTCATATCCTTCTTCATTTTTCTGCAATAACACTCCAGCTACTGTATGTGGTGATGCAAATGAAAAGATCATAAATGGCTTTGCATAATCTGGTCCAGCTAGCACAGGAGCTTCAGCAAATGCCTGTTTTATTCTGGTGAATGCCTCTCTGGATCCCTGAGACCATTTTACTTCATTGTTCTTCTTTAGCATATCTGTTATATGCCTGACTATCTCAGCATAGTTAGGGATGAATCTTCTAAGAAAATTTATTCGTCCCAAAAACACTTGCACTTCTTTCTTATTTCTGGGGAGAGGAATACTATTTATGACTTCTACTCTTTTGGGATCTATCCTTACCCCATATTTATTTACAATATGTCCCAACAGTTTGCCTTCCTCTAATGCAAATAAATACTTTTGTGGATTAAGAGAAAGGTCGTACCTTCTGCATTTTTCAAAAGTTCTTTGTAAATGCTCAATGTGTTCAGCATCACCTTTTGAGAACACTGTAATATAATCAAGGTACACCACCAAAAATTTATCCTTCTCCCCAACAAAAGCAATGTCCATTGCCCTCTGAAAAGTGGCCCCTGCGTTAATCAATCCAAAAGGCATCCTGGCATACATGAATGTTCCCCATGGTGTAGTGAAAGAATTTTTCTTCTAATCCTCCAGAAGCACAGCTACCTGATTATAACCAGAAAAACCATCCATCATTGACATTCTAGAGGCTCCCACCACTTTCTGCAGGATGTGGTCCATCTTGGGTAGTGGATAATTATCCTTCAAAGATGCTCTGTTTAAATTCCTGAAATCCACACATAGCCTTATTTCTCCATTCTTCTTTCGAACAGGGACCAGATTTTCCACCCATTCAGAGTACCTCAGTGGTACAATTATTTTGGCCTTTAATAACTTCTTAATTTCCTTTTCAATGGAGGGAAGCAGCAGAGGATTTATCTGTCTAAGCTTCTTCTTATAAGGTTTTGCATCTTCGCTCAAAGGAATTTTATGCTGCATTATATTAATATCAAAATTTTTAAGGTCCTGATAGGACCATGCAAACACATCTTTATAGGATTGAAATAATTTCAGGTATTTTTCTTTATACTCCTCTGGGACCTTCTTGGATAATTTTCCAATTTTAGGATCAGCATTAGTACCCAGATTCAAATCTTCCACCTGATTTTCTTCAACCATCTTACCAGGATGCACTGGGATATCATTCTTATCAAAAAATCTTTCTAGAGGCACCAACCCTCTAGGGATGACATTTCCTTTTAACTGCAGCACTTTATTTCCTACCATCTTCTCCTCCCATTTATTTTCTGAAACATTCTCAGCCTCTTCTTCTTCGCAATCGTCAATCTCCATATTAGAGAATTCTCCTACTGTTTCTAGGAATCTCTTCATTTGTTCCTCATCTTCAAATACCTACCAATGTTTGATATTATCTGGGATAGATGGTCTATAACGTACCTCAATTTCATACCTCAAGAGAGGCTTCTGAGGAGGACAAATGTACTGGCATCTACAGCAAGAGAATCTGCCATTCTATTCTGCTCCCGGGGCATGAACTGGATATTAAATGCTGAGAAGAAATTCTCCACCATGTCCCATACTTCATTTCTATAAGCTCTCAGCCGAGGGTGTTTGGTTTGACACTGATTTCTGACTTGTCTGACCACCAGCTCAGAATCTCCTAGGACTTTTAAACATTGTATGCCCATGCTCCTGGCAGTCTGCAATCCCAATAGCAGTGCTTCATATTCAGCTACATTATTAGTAGCTCTGTATTCCAATTTAAAAGACAGTGGGATCCAATTTCCTGTAGGGGAGATTAATAATACTCCAGCCCCGTTTCCTTCTCTTGAATTTGCTCCATCAAAATGTAGAGTCCATACTCCTGCTTCATGATCTTCTAAAGGCTGCTCAGTCTTGATTTGACAAAAGGAAGGTTCGTGAGCATAATTTTGATCTTCTTCTAACATCCAACATGAAAAATCTCCTTCCTTGCTGTAGACTGGTGAATTCTCTGAGCTGTCAGCCTTAGTCACCATCTTGACAAATCTGGTTTCTCTGTATAATCTCCTCTCCTGGCCACCGAAAATTGGAATAGTGGCATATGTTAAGTCTAGTTTAAGTGATCCACCAATTTTTGTTCCTCAGGACCTTGACAACAGCATGCCAAAGCGAGCTGGGATGTCGGCCACCACGATGTCCATTACTACGCTTTTTGCTGGAATTTGGGCCAGATTGACTACTAAATCCTTAATCATCCCCAAGCATTCAACTCTTTTGGAATCTAATGAATAGAGGTCTTTGTATGGGCGTGTGATTTGTAGTCCTAGTTGTTCCATGACTGTCAGAGGCATAAGATTATGGGAAGCTCCAGAATCTAACATACAATTGTGTAGTAGCAGGTCATGAATAACTAGAGAAACATAGAAAGGGGGAGTAGAGGGATCTATCTCCTCAACATGTGGGCCAAAAACTACCATGGGCCTTTCTTCTTGAAGGTTAAGACTGTCTAGAATTATTGGTGCTTCAGGAGGGAGCAATAAAGAAGTGACTTGAGATTGATAAACAGGTTGTTTTAGCAGTTCAGTCAGGGGAACTGGGATCTTGACTTTCTCAAGTTCTTTTTGTAAATTGAAAGCAGGAGTGGGCTTTTCTATTGCAACTTCTTTTGACTCTTTATTTTCAGCTGAAGGTTTGACTTCTTTTGATACAGACTCAGCATTAGGGGGAGTGACTACTTTTGAGGAAGAAGGAGTTTGATTGTTAGACTGCAGAGGTTTGTTTAGAGGACTCTTACCTTTGTCTGTGAATTTCTGCGTTGGTGGTTCCATTTGAGCAGGTGCTTCTTTCTGGGGAGGTTGTTCTTCTTCATTTTCTTGAGTACAAGTTCTCTTCCTGGAATATCTGAGGTCATATTTTCTATTAAAATGTGCTTGCATGAAATCATTAAACTGCTTGCAATAATGATCAATCTCTTCTTCTTCTTCTTCTTGCAAAGGGCATTCTATTTCATCATTATTTGAAAAAGCAAGATTTGAATCTTCTAGCTCGTAGGCAGCATCTTCAGTGGAGTCATCTACTGGGCCTTCCAGGTACAATGGGTGTGGTACTTGGTCCTGTTGCTCTTTAACTTCCCTTGGCAATATTTCCAGGGGTGGCTTTCTATACTGAGGATTGTAACCTCTATTTGGAGCATTATAAAAATTCTTGGGGGCTGCATTCTTGGCCTCCAATTCGAGCTTAACCAGCTTTTTGTTCATATTTCTTATTTTCTTCATATTGTCAGGGTCTCTGTCCTGATTTGAAGTGGATACTTCCTCTTTGCCCTTCTTCTGGTATCCTGTTCAGATTTCCCTTTTAATTTCCCAGTGGAGGCAAAATTTGCTTCCAGCTTAAGAGCATATGACTGAGCATCATCTAAAGTGGCAGGCTTCCTTTCCCTGAGAGAGAAACCAAAATCTGAGTCAAAGGTTGCTATGAAAACAACTTTGGCAGCATTCTGATGAGGCTTCATATCTGCAGGGAGGTTTAGATATAACTTATTAAATATTTTAATAAATTCTGACACTCCTTCGTTATGTTTCTTCTTGAGCGTATTGAACTCAGTAAGACACTGTCCATGATCCTTCTTTTCTCCCTATTTTCTGAGAAAATTATTTTCCATATTGTCCCAGGTGGCTATGGAACGGTTTCCCAATGTCTTGAACCATTTTCTAGCTTCACCATCCAGAGATTGCACAAACAGTATTAAGACCACATCTAAATGTTCAACATTAAATTTCTCTACAAAAGAGCAGAAAGTTTCAAGATGTTTCTAAGCATCAATTTCATTTTCCCCAGTGAATCTGGGCAAGATCTTCAAATAATCTTGTGGCATATCATTCAACACTTGGGGTAATGCCAGGGGGGCATATTTATTCAACAAAAAGGCTGGGACGTTAGCCATTGGGGGAGGAGGTTGTGCAGCAGTTTGATGTACAAATGGAGGAAGAGGTGGAGGTGGAAGTGGAGTATGAATAACAATAGGGATATATTGAACAAAAGCCTGAGGTGTGGATGGGAATAGATCATGGTTAACAGCGGCTACCTCGGTGACTTCCTTGACTTCTTCGGCCTCAGGGGTAGGGTGAAAGCTATCTCCAATTCTAACACCTCCTCTAAGTGGGCTATCTGAGTAGTAATTTGTGTCTCCCACAATGGAGTCAGGGTTTTCTATTGGGACTTCTTGAGAAGAAGAATATGGATAATCTTCTACGGAATATTCAGGGATTTCAGCACGAACTAATTTCTTCTCCTTCCAAACTCTTCTATGGATGATCTTTTTTGGGTCAGACACGGAAGGTGTATTTGGTTGTGATGTATCTGATCTCAAATGTGGCTTACGAGGAGCCAGGACTACAAATAGATTTATCAAATAAGAAGCAGTGGAGTCGCCAAGGTGAGAGATATACAACTCTTCAACTCTCTGTGCTCACCTGATTAGAGAGTGAATATGATTTGTCGAGGCCCGGGGAAATTGATATTCTTAAATTCGTCCCCGACAACGGCACCAGAAAGATGTTGTCGACAGAAATTGTCACTCCTAGAGACAGCCTAGAGTCACTACAAGAAAAAAGGACATTGGTGAGGGGCGAAAATGGTCACCATAAGCTCATTGGTGAGGGTCAAAAGAACCTTCGTCACCAAAAACTGAACGTCACCAAAGGTGGCGTCGCCGAAAGTATAGGTGTTGTGGTGACATTCAAAGTCTGTCACCAATAATGATTTATAGCGACGGTCTTGGAGCATCAAAATCAGGTCAGACCTGTGGTATTTGAAAGAAGCTTCAGAGGGCTACTACAGGGCTGAATTTCAGATATCGAAGATTTTCAAGCACAGAGATAATACAATTTCAATATCGAGCTCCTCAAAGCTAGTAAAAGGTGTGTATTTTTTCCGAATTGCATAAGTCTTGTTTGAAGAATCAAGTTGAATTGATTGCAAGGGCCTATTGTAGAATAGATATCAATATTGGAGTCTGAAATGGCCCCTAAAAAGAATTCAACACCCATTAAGCTTTTAGAAGGCTCTACTATTACTCATGAAGATGAAGAATGGCAACATGACATGTCAAAATTACAAGAGCAAATGCAACAAATTTCGCTCTCGCAAAGAACAACAAAAAATGAAATGGAAGTTTTGAAGAAAGGCGTGGAAACTAAGATGAATGGTTTGAAAGCTAAGATGGATGGCATGGAAGTCGGCATGGAAGCTAAGATGGATGACATGAAGAATGATCTAAAAGCATACATGGAAGGCTTGATGACAAGCTTAAAACCAGAAATGATTCCTAATGGCGGAAATATAGGAGAAGAACCTTCTGATGAGAACAAAATAAATGTTAATCATGATTCCATAAACTCGAATGTTGGCGGAAAGAACCACCATATTCCAAAAATGGATATGAGGAAGTTTGATGGAAAGGATCCTGTAACATGGATACTACAGATGGAGCAATATTTTGATCTCCATAACGTGCAAAACACGCAAAAGGTACGTATTGCAACTTTACATTTAGAACAAAATACATTTGTATGGTATCAATGGCTTTGCTCCCGTAAAAAAATTGTCACTTGGTCAATTTTTACGGAGGAAATGATAGCACATTATGAGGATACAAAGAGCAACACCTTCTTTACCCAATTGATAAATCTCAAACAAAAGGGTTTAGTGGGGCAGCACATTGAGGACTTCCAAAAATTTAATATAAGGGTAACTGATCTTACAGAGGAACACAGGATTGATCTCTTCCTAGGCACTTTAAAGGATAACATCCAACATGAAGTTCGCGTTTTGGAACCTGATTCATTGGAGAAGGCATTCAGGTTGGCAAGAAAAGTTGAATGTAAAATTATGGCGACAAGGAAGCCTACCACTCATTTCTATAAAGAAGGAAGTGTTGCTACGCCTAGATTTCCACAACCTACAAGGTTGACACCACAACAATTGGAAGAAAAAAGAGCAAAAGGGCTTTGCTACAGTTGTGATAGCAAATACACTAAAGGTCATAAGTGTGCTGAGAAGAAATTATTTACATAGATTGTGAAGAGGAAGAAGAAAATGAACAAGAAGAGGATATACACCAGGAACCAACCCTAGAAGAGGAAGAAATGAATCCGACCATATCGTATAATGCACTGGCAGGAATTACCACTCCTCAAACTCTCAAGATAGAAGGACATATCAAGAAGAAAAAGGTAATAGTGTTGATTGATTCACGTAGCACCCATAATTTTATTCATTGTAAGGTAGCCAAGGAATTAAATTGTTTCCTATACCCAGCACCAGAATGTCAAGTGATGGTTGCAAATGGAGGAACTATAAATTGCTCTGGAAAATGCCACAATATCAAGCTAACCATGGGGGAATATGTGTTGACTAGTCCAATGCTTTCCATTCCTATGGGAGGTGCTGATGTTGTACTAGGAGTACAATGGTTACAATCTTTGGGGACGGTAGTTTTTAATTTTCAAGAACTTTTCTTGAAATTTTTTTCAGAAGGAAAGGAAGTCGAATTACGGGGTATTGAAGGGAAGCCGGGAAGGATAATAAGCTCTAACGTCATGACAAAGCTTCTAAAGAAAGAACAACGAGGCGTAATTGCACAATTATGCTCACTAGAAGTTCCGACATCAAAATCATCTATTTCTGTAGATCTCCAACAAGTCTTGGACAATCATTCCAAGGTGTTTGAAACTCCCAAAGGACTCCCACCTATTCGTGATCATGATCATGCTATTTATTTGATTCCAGGAAGTGTTCCTCCAAACATCAGGCCTTATAGATATCCTTACTTCCAAAAGAGCGAAATTGAACGTATGATTGCAGAAATGTTAGAGGCAGGTATAATTGAACCTAGTCAAAGTTCTTTCTCTGCTCCTGTAGTATTGGTACACAAGAAGGATGGATCATGGTGAATGTGTCCAGATTATAGGGAGCTCAATAAGCTCACCATTAAAGACAAATTTCCTATTCCTGTGATTGATGAATTATTGGATGAATTACATGGAGCAATCTATTTTACCAAGTTGGATCTTTGTTCAAGATATCATCAAATTAGAATGAAGACTGAAGATATTCCAAAAACAGCATTTCGAACTCATGAGGGTCATTATGAATTTTTGGTCATGCTTTTTGGTCTTACCAATGCACCTTCTACATTTCAAGGGTTGATGAATTCCATTTTCAAACCCTTCCTTAGAAAATTTGTGCTAGTATTTTTTGATGATATACTAATCTACAGCAGGTCTTGGAAGGATCATGTTGAACATGTTGACAGGGTGCTCAAACTATTGCAGGAGAAACAATTATATGCAAAAAGTCCAAATGTTTCTTTGGAGTACAAGAGGTGGAATATCTGGGTCATATTGTATCTCACGAGGGTGTTAAAGTGGACCCTAACAAAATTAAAGCCATTAAGGAATGGAAATTTCCCACAACCATAAAGCAGTTGAGAGGATTTCTCGGGTTAACAGGGTATTATCGCAAGTTTGTTAAGAATTATGGGAGAATAGCAGCACCTCTAACAACATTATTGAAGAAAGATGCATTTTCATGGACTCCTGAAGCAACTAAGGCCTTCGAACGTCTTAAAGAGGCAATGTGCCTAGCACCGGTCTTAGCTACACCAGACTTTACAAAAACCTTTATTGTGGAATGTGATGCCTCAGGAAATGGAATTGGTGCAGTTTTAATGCAGGAAGGAAGACCCATTGCTTTTGAAAGTCGTCCAATCAAAGGAAAGTATTTACAGAAACCTATTTATGAGAAGGAAATGTTAGCAATACTACATGCACTAAAGAAATGGCGAACTTACCTAATGGGAAGACACTTCAAGGTAAAAACTGATCATGATAGTCTTAAACACTTTTTGGAACAAAAACTATTGTCAGAAGAACAACAAAAATGGGTCACAAAGATGTTGGGTTACGACTTTGAAATAATCTACAAAAAAGGAAAGTTGAATGTTGTTGCAGAACATCTTAAAGAGGCAATGTGCCTAGCACCGGTCTTAGCTACGCCAGACTTCACAAAAACCTTTATTGTGGAATGTGATGCCTCAGGAAATGGAATTGGTGCAGTTTTAATGCAGGAAGGAAGACCCATTGCTTTTGAAAGTCGTCCAATCAAAGAAAAGTATTTACAGAAACCTATTTATGAGAAGAAAATGTTAGCAATACTACATGCACTAAAGAAATGGCGAACTTACCTAATGGGAAGACACTTCAAGGTAAAAACTGATCATGATAGTCTTAAACACTTTTTGGAACAAAGACTATCGTCAGAAGAACAACAAAAATGGGTCACAAAGATATTGGGTTACGACTTTGAAATAATCTACAAAAAAGGAAAGTTGAATGTTGTTGCAGATGCACTCTCAAGAAAGAATGAAGAGGTGGAAGCATTGCTTTGTGCCATTTCTATTATCCAACCAGATTGGATAACTGAAGCAAGAGATGAATGGAAGAAGGACAAAGATGTATGGACACTCATTCAAAAGTTGCAAGAAGATCCTAGTACATCTGATACATTTAGTTGGAAAAATGATTCCTTATGGTACAAAGATCGCTTATATCTTTGCAAGAATTCCCAACTAAAACAAAAGATTCTTCTCGAATTGCACACTTCTCCTTTAGGAGGACACTCAAGATTTTTAAAAACTTACCACAGGGTGAAGAAAGAATTTTTTTGGGATGGCCTTAAATCTGATATTCAAAAGTTTGTGGCGGAATGTTTGGTTTTCCAGCAGAATAAAGTTGAGACAATTAAGACCTCGAGATTTCTACAACCTTTATCCATTCCAAGTCAACGTTGGGAGGAGATTTCAATGGATTTTATCACAGGTTTACCTAAGTCCGAAGGAAAGAGTGTCATCATGGTGGTTGTTGATAGACTTACCAAGTATGCACACTTTTGTGCATTATCTCATCCATTTAAAGCAAGTACAATTGCTACTACATTTATGGACACAATTCAAAAGCTACATGGAAACCCAAGGGTTATTGTGAGCGACAGAGATCCCATTTTTACCGGAAATTTTTGGACGGAGTTATTTTCTTGTTTGGGTACTCAATTAGCTCATATCTCATCTTATCATCCTCAATCTGATGGTCAAACTGAGATAGTAAATAAATGTTTGGAAGGATATCTTCGTTGTTTTGTATCTCATAAACAAACACAATGGGTCAAGTGGTTACCTCTCGCTGAATGGTGGTATAACACTTCCTTCCATACTGCAGCAAAAATGACCCCATTTATGGCACTTTATGGATATCATCCACCATCCATCACATCATCTTTATGGGAAAATTCGAAGGTTCAAGCAGTGGAAGATCACATCGAGCATCAGCAAGAAGTTCTCCAACTCTTAAAGGATAACCTGAATTTGACACAAAATCGAATGAAACAACAGGCACATCAACATCGTAGCGAGAGAAGTTTTGATGTAGGAGATTGGGTATTTTTACGGCTACAACCATACAAACAAATGTCCCTCAAGCAAGCAAAGAAGGATAATAAACTATCGCCAAAGTACTATGGTCCTTACAAGGTGTTGCAAAAGATTGGTACTATGGCATACAAATTGGAGCTTCCTGCTTCTTCGCGAGTACATCCAGTTTTCCATGTTTCATGCTTAAAGAAGGTTATAGGTGAAGATCTTCCAGTTCAAACAGTATTGCCATAACTTGATGGGGAAGGGAAAATCATATTGGAACCTGAAGCAGTCATGGAAAAAATAACTCGACAACTACGGAATCGATCAATTTCAGAGTATCTCATCAAGTGGAAGAACTTACCCACCGAAGATTCTACATGGGAGGATGAGAATTTTATACAGAAGCACCCAGAGCTACTCAAGTGTTGAGGACAACACTTTTTTTGAAGGAGAGGGGCATGTTAGGTCCCTATATCACTAGTATAGCCCCTTATTATTGTTAGTGTAAACCCTTTATTGTTATTGTTGTACCCTTGTAACCCCCATTTTGTTATTATTGTGCCCTTAAATTATTATTGTTAGGTCGGCTAGGATTACATTGTGGCCCACTAGGATTACATTATGGCCCCATGGACTCCTATATATAGAAAGGAGGTTTGTGAATTGTATCATCCAAGAATTGTTCATTCATGTAATGTATTGGAGGTTTCCCCCTCGAAGTGGCTTATTTCTAAGGCGTTTATATCTCTTTTCTTCTCTTTTTGGAGCTGGTTACACAACAAAAATTATGGTAGATATCGCAGGATTTAAGGTCCGCGCTGACTTTGAGGTCATTCAGATTATGGAAGATGCAGACCCCTATCCTACGCTCCTATGGTTGGATTGGGAAATAGACATGGGAGGTATTATCAACCTAAATAAAATAAGCATGGTGTTCGAGAATGAGGGTACAAGGGTGATAGTCCCCCTAGACCCTGCAGAAGGAGAGCGGTATATAGAACCAGTGTGCGAAGAAGAGGATATGGATCACATCTATAAATTAACTGCTCAAGATGAAGATTTGATCAATCCTACTGCAGATGGTGTGCTTTGCTGGGATAAGGACAATGAATTCTTCTCTAAATCCGACGGGGAGATTGAAAATTAGCAGAATTGGTTACATGATGTATCTGTGCTGCGATGTCTAAGAATTACAAAGGGCAATCAGTGTATCTCCTCAGAGTTAAGATAACTTCCCTACTTTGATGGTTATGGCAATATTATATAATTTTTGCGAAAATTTGAAGCTAAATTCCTAAGGGAACAAAGGTTATGGGCCCTTAATCTATTCATGCGTGCAACCCCTGCGAGGTGGTGGGACACGCAAAAAGGGACGTTCTAGGATTGGGAAGAGTGTCGAGACATGATGATCCTATAGTTTGAACCTCCGGTCCACCTGTGCATAAAAAATTTCCTTGGCCCAGGGGACCCACGTGAGCACTTGTTCGTATGGATGGAGGAATGGTGTGAACGAACTACTTAAGAATGGGTTCACCTGTTCATTCATGCCTTGGGGAAAATCCCCACTGCATGGTATTTAGATGCAGAACTACACCAACGCACTTGCCACTGGGAAACATTGAAGGACGATTTTGTAAGGACATTTGGGTTGGTAGGTGGAATAGAGGCACTCAACGAAGCTTTGTAAGATATAGATGCCTTAGTATTTTGTAATATCCCAAATTAGGGAATTTCTACAACAATGAGAATATCTTAAGATATTCTAAAGTTGGAGATCCAACAATACATAAAAATGCCAATGGAGTAGCAGTGATACATTAATACCAAGGATGCCAGAAGATCGACATAACCATTATATTAGATTATAGTAGCAACAATGTATACAAGATCTTGAGAAAATGATCTCTCAAGCTAGGCAATGCAGCCTCAATAAAACATATACATGACAAATGGAGAAATACTGCTACATGAAAGAAGCCATGGCTATGAATGTGCAGTCTATAGAGGATGACTACTGAAAAATGGTGTCAATACACAAATATGACAACATAAAACTCAAATAAAATAGGGGGAGCAAGATCTCAACCCCTGGAAACAACAATACACAATCCTTGGAAGGATTGGCTGAAATAAGCAAAACTGCAAAATGACGGAGATGTTGGGTAGTAGCTGCAACTCAAAAAATAGAAATGAATGAAGAAGGCTGAAGATGATGCACCAGCTGAATAGACCTCCTCTAATGGATCTCTTAAGTGAAATGCTGATCCTATCATCGAAGATCTCACTCTATGAACAATTTGCAAAGCCCCATTGCAAATGCTCACTAGGAATAACGCAGTCACTAGATGAAACTGCGCTGTAGGGGCAACGGAATGAGTTGGACCAATGCCAAGATCTGCAATAAGCTCCAAAGGCTCCCAAACTAATCTCCCAAAGGAAAGAGAGACTCCTCCTCTGAAAAACAAGGGATGGAAGTGGTGTTGTGAACCCTCACTGCAACACCCTGCAACACAACATTATTCTGCTGCAGAAATAACGCTATCCTGGAGGAGGATGCTTGGCCTCAAGCCTGGATGTGAGGAAAATTAGTACAAATCCTTCGAGAAGCCTCTAAAGAAAGGAGAAGGATTCCTAAACAGGAAATCCTTGTGCTAAGCAGCACTACAACTCTGCTAAACAGCAGGGGAATGCATAATGTCTGAATAGACAATGAAATCAATAATCCAAATCATGAATAAAAATGGCTACCTTTCTCTCCTTTTAAACAAGTGAAAGCTCTCTCTCCATGGGTCCCACTCATTAGGGTTTCCCCCACCAAATAACCCTCTTCCCATTCACACTGTGCTGTCTATCAAAGTGTTCTCCACCTCCTCTCCCAGCACTATTGACTTGGTCAAACTTGACCTTGTCTCCATGAAATTGTCCTCTTTCACACATAAGGGTGTGAAATCCAGCTCTTATGTCTATCCCCTTTCACATTTGAGGGATTTTATTCAGGTTTTCAATAAGCATGGGAATCCTTACCCATTTATTTAGTTTCTAGGTGATAAAAACAGAATTTTAATATTCCATTTAGCTATGTGCTAAAATGGGAATATTACATATTTGATGAATCATGCCCATGCGCAACACAAGGGGCACCAACATGGGAAACACGAATGCAGGATATTGTCAACTGCCACAATTTAGCAATAGAATATTGTGATGAAGACCCATGAAATGTATCTATCCCGGAGTCAGAGGGAGAGTGCACAGTTGTTGGACCCCCACTGTAGACCGTCAATGTCACTAAGCCTCTGAAGCTGCGAGAATTCAACATTGGAACAGAGGAGAAACCTAAGCTGGCTAAAATTGGGGACTAATGGGATAATGATACTATAGGAAAAGTTACATAACTCCTCACATAATACCAGGACTTATTCTCGACAAAATTCTCGAAACTCAAAGGGATTACAAGGGTCCTAGGGGTCATGTGCATCACTTTAAAACTAGATGTGCGCCCTGTGAAGCAACGCCCTTATCATTTGAACCATAAGTAAAAACAAAAGGTCAAGGAATAAATCGAGAAAATGATAGCCGCGGGTATCATCGAACCAGTCGAACAGTCAGATTGGATAAGTCTTATGGTGGTTCAGGAGCAAAAGACTAAGGGAGATATATGGATCTGTATTGACCTGCACAAATTGAATGATGCCTGCGTACATGATCCCTTCACTCGCCATTCTCAAATGAAATCCTTGACAGCGTGGGGGGGCAGGTTAGGAAGCATATTCATTCACAAATGGGTTCTCAGGCTACCATCAGATCAGGATCACACCAGAAGATCACAACAAAACCACATTCGCCACTGAATGGGGATCTTTTCAATACACTGTCATGCCATTTGGGCTTAAGAATGCCCCTGCCATATTTTCGCGGGTGGTGGTCGCAATGTTCAAAGAGTTCATCCACAAGTTTTTGGAGGTATATTTTGATGACTGGAATGTCTTCGAGTTGGTAAAGAAGCATGTATCAAACCTGCATATGATGTTGGACGCCTGTAGACAACACTAGATTTCCCTGAATATCAAGAAGTGCATATTTTACATACCCTTCGGGATCTTGCTTGGTCACATGGTTTTTCGACAAGGATTGATGGTTGATCTCGCCAAGGTGGCAACTATCATAAACTTGGTAGTACTTACAATTGAGAAATAGCTGCGCTCTATCCTTGGACACACAGGATACTATAGGAAGTTCATTCAAGGGTACGCACTAATCACAAAACCTATGGAAAAATTACTAAAGAAGGACATTTCATTTTTTTGGGATGAGGAGTGTCAGAAGAGCTTCGAGCTACTCAAGGAGAAGATGGTCTCTGCGCCTATTCTCATCTTTCCTGACTGGGTGAAGGTTTTTCATGTTCACATAGATGCATCCGGAATCACGCTGGGAGTTGTCTTTACGCAGCCTGGCAACAGATACATTGACCATCCAGTTGAATTTTCTAGTAGGAAAATTTATGGTGTGGAGTGCAACTATTCCACTACGGAGCGTGAGGGGTTGGCCATGGTCTACACACTGCAAAAATAGTAGCATTACCTATTAGGAGGGCACTTCAAGATATTTACAGATCACTCGGCTTTGAAGTACCTAGTGAATAATCCTGTGTTGGGGGGGGGGGGGGGAATCTTCCAGTGGCTACTGTTGTTCCAAGAATATGACTTTGAGATCATCATCAAGCTGGGGAAGTTGAATGCTGGACCGGACCACTTATCGCAAATCGAGAGTGGTGAAGAACCGACCAACCTAGAAGAAGGATTTCCTGATGTGCAACTATTTGCTATTAAGGTAGTTGATGCGCACTTCGCCGAAATTATTCACTTCTTGTCTACGGGGATGGAACCTACAGAGTATTCAGTAAAACAGAAGAAAGAGTCGGTAACCCACGTAGCAGATTTTACCATCATTGCAGACCATCTGTATAAGCTGGGAGCTGACGAGGTGTTGTGAAGATATGTTTTCGAGCATGAAAGGCACACTATCTTAACAGAAGCTCATGGGGGCATAGCAGGAGGCCACTAGGCAGGGAAAGCAACAACGTAAAAGATCTTGAGAGTTGGGCAATGGTCGCCTACAATGCAGAGTGACTCCCACAACTATTGCAAAGCCTACGATACGTGCCAACAGACAGGAAGGCCATTGCACAGAGATGAAATGCCCCTGCAACTGCAAATGGCCTTGCAAGCATTTGACAAATAGGCCATCGACTTCGTTTGGCCCATCAACCCGCCCGGAAAGAAGACAAGTGCACGCTACATCATCACTGCAACTGATTATGTAACCAAATGGGCCGAAGCACAAGCTGTGAAATATTTTGCTGCAGATACTGCTACACACTTCATTTTTTAGAAGATTTTGACAAGGTTTGGCTATCCAAAGATCTTAATGAGTGATAGAGGTACGCACTTTGTTAATGAAACAATATAGGCCTTGACTGAAGAATTTCAGATCCACCACGTGAAGAGCACTTTGTATCATTCATAGGCAAATGGAGCGGTAGAAGATTTTAATAAAATCTTGGAGTAGGCACTGACTAAGGTATGTAACGCCGATCACAGTGACTGGGACGCATGCATCCCATGAGTCCTTTGGGCCTATCACACCACTTCCAAGAAACTGACAGGAAAAACACCCTTTCAGATGGTTTATGGAAAGGAGGCCATTATGCCCATGTAATACATTGTGCCTAGCCTACGCATCATAGCCTTTACGAACATGGTGGAGCCTGATATCATGGAGGAGAATTTAGCGCAACTTGTGGCTTTGGAAGAAGATCGTTTCATTGCTAATTTTCATTAGCAGGTTCAAAAGGCTCAGGATAAGGCATGGCATGATCGACATATTCGACAAAAGACATTTGTGGAGGGCGAATTGGTCCTACTGTATGATAGCCAGTTTGTGAAATACCTAGGGAAGTTCTGTCAGCACTGGCTAGGTCCCTATATGGTAAAAGAAATCATGGATGGAGGAGTTGTTCAGCTAGCTACCTTGCATGGCAATATGATACCATGATATGTCAATGGCAGCTGGCTCAAACCATATCGAATCAAATGAATATATGGCCGGAGTAGTTGTATGGGGCAGAATATGCGCAGGGGTCGGTCGTAGGTCTGGAATCCTGGAGAAGTGTGTTGGGAGCGCAGGAGTGCACTGGGAGTGCAGGGGTGTGATGGGAGCATAGGAGGTATGCTGGGAGTGCAGGGCTACGCTGCAAGCACAGGAGGTGCGAAAACTAGCCGTTGGAATAATAAAACTGGGTAAAAGGAAAATTTTGTTGTTGAAAGGAGTGGGCGACCAACAATTAATGAGGTGATCTCCGAAGATTTTTTACCGTTTACTTGATGGTAAGTTCCTGATAAGTTTCACCTAGCCTTTGGATGATCTCCAAGGCTATAAAAGTAGAAGGATAGCTTAGAAGAGGGTTCCATATATCTTGAACAGTTTGTGCTTAGCGACATTCTGTGACTATCACACTTTGTTAATTTCTGGGTGTACTGCACCCTCTGATAGTAGCAACCCTGAGTTCATCTTTCATGTCAAAATTGTAGAAATTTGCTGAATAAATCACTTATTCAATGGAGATTAACCTGATTACACATCAATTTCGAATTGCATGCATAACACATAATCTCATCTACAATTAATTGTCACATGCGGAAATAATAGAAGCAATCTCACATCAAATCAATCACACATTAACTCAGTATGTATGGGGAAAACCTATAGCTGAAAACCCCGCAGCTATTGTGTATATTATAATGGAGAAATCATGTAACAAAACAAGTACAATACTCCTCACAAGTACTCAGTACTTTCTCATAAAGTCACACACAATCTAGCTTAGTTTTGAACAGGTTACTGGTTCAAAACTCCCCGCCAATTGCCTTGCCTCTATTGCGCAATCATGGCTTGGTTATGTAGAGATCCAAGGTTCAAATCTCCTTGGATTGACTGCGCAATTGTCATGGACAATTCCTCCAAGTGTAATGCAAATCCCATGCAAAACTGATCCTCCAACTGATAGCTTTATTCACCCTTTCATCTACCTCTTTCACTGGTCTCCACTGAACTGATCATGCACTGTAGTGAACTGATGTGTTCTTGAGTTGACTAATGAGTTACTAATTAATGAATTAAATAATATTTAATTCACTCCACTCATAACTAATTGATTAGCCAGTTAAACTAATCTCAACTAGTTCAACTAAGATAAACAGAACACAACTCCACTATCTGTCTCATTAACTCCTCCAAAACTTCTGCCACTGAAGTCCAACTGAAGTCAACCATGCAAGATGCCATCAAAACCTAGGAACCACGTGATTCCTCTGTCAGTTGCATGAGCCACCTCCATGACTCGAACTGAAGTGCTCCAAGAGAGTAAACTGCTGTTTATAGTCAAAATATTATTAAGGGTAAATAATATTTGACTTCCATATTTTTAGGAGATACAGTCTAAAAATAGCCTGGGACCTAAAAATAAGAGTCTCATCTATTTTTACCAACATGTTGCATGCTTCAAGAATCTCCAACTGGAATTCCCAAATTATGCTCCGTATGTCTAAAAATAGACATAGTCTAAAAATAGACTTTGCGCCAGAATTTGCCTGCGGGCCCACTTAGTGAAGGCGACTTCATTTCACTAAGCTCCATCATCTTGCTGCATTTTCAACACTCCCTCTTAGCAAGATATGGATTATATGCAACCCCTATCCTGCCTCTGTGGAATTCGAACTTGCTCCTGGTGAGCGCCTTCGTCAGGATGTCGGCATCCTGATCCTCCGTGGGAACATATGAAAGCATCATGATTCTCCGCTGAACACAATCTCTGATATGATGGTACCTGATGTCGATATTTTTGGACCTATCATGAAATAATGGATTAGCCAAGAGCTTGATGCAGCTCTGGTTATCACAGTAGATCACTGTAGGCTCCAAATGCAACCTGAACAAACCTGCGAGGATCTTCCTCATCCAAATAGCTTCACATGCAGCCAAGCTTGCTGCCATGTACTCGCCCGCCGAACCGAGCACATCGCTTCCCCGCCGTACCAGGAAACCGTCGACCAAATGCTTAAAACCTCCGGCGTTCTTCCGCCTCCGTTGACCCCCGCCCAACTGCACCGCGAGCTTCGCAGCTTCGCTCCCATCCTCACGTGGCACTCAGACCATATCCCGATGTGCCACTAAGATAACGCAATACATGCTTGCCTGCCTTCCAGAAGAGCTTGGTAGGCTTAACCATAGCTTTCAAAAGCTGGTTAACAGCATAGCATATATCGGGTCGTGTATTGACCAGATACATAAGCGACCCCACCAACTGTCGATAGACAGTGGCATCCACTACCTCCGCTGAAGTAGCATCATCCTTCCTCCAACCACCAGGAAGAGGAGTGTCAACAGGCTTGCAGCCATGCATGTTGAACCTCTCCAGAATCTCCCGGGCATACTTGCCCTGAGAAACAAACAGTCCTCCACTGCGCTGCCAAATCTCCAATCCCAAGAAATAATGAAGGATGCCCAAGTCCTTCATCTCAAACTCTCGTGCAAGATCCTCCTTGCATGAAAGTATCAACTACTCATCGCCAGTCAAAATCAGATCATCTACATACAGTACGATGATCAACAGCTTCCCCTCCACCACAATCTGGTACAGGTTTGGATCCGCCTCACTCTTGGAGAATCCAAGCCCGGTGAAGTAGCTGTCTGTCCGAGTGTACCAAGCACGAGGTGCTTGCTTCAGCCCATACAGTGCTCTCTTGAGTCGGCACACATGCGACTCACTGCTGAAGATCTCAAAACCTTCAGGCTGCTCTATGTACACTTCTTCCTCAATAACTCCATTGAGGAACGCAGTCTTCACATCCATCCGATGAATGTGCCACCCCATCTGCGCTGAGAGAGCAAGGATCGTCCGTATGGAAGAGTACCTTGCGACAGGTGCAAAAGTCTCCTCATAGTCAATCCCCTCGATCCGTGAGAAGCCACGGGCGACAAATCTCGCCTTGTACTTCTCCACACTCCCGTCAGCCGCCTGCTTCACCTTGTAGATCCATCGCGAACCTACAACTGATTTCCCAACCGGTCTTGGGACAAT